>CM052899.1:80878302-80969806 GCA_028534135.1 Potos flavus | reverse complement strand
TTAGGATTATTTGTTCCATTTCTTTAAAATAAATTGATGGTATTTTGATAGGGATTGCTTTAAATGTGTAGATTGCTTTAGGTAGCATAGACATTTTCATAATATTTGTTCTTCCAATCCATGAGCATGAAATGTTTTTCCATTTCTTTGTGTCTTCCTCAATTTCTTTCATGAGCACTTTATAGTTTTCTGAGTACAGATTCTTTGCCTCTTTGGTTAGGTTTATTCCTAGGTGTCTTATGGTTTTGGGTGCAGTTGTAAATGGGATCAACTCCTTAATTTCTCCTTCTTCTGTCTTACTGTTGGTGTATAGAAATGCAACTGATTTATGTGCGCTGATTTTATATCCTGACACTTTACTGAATTCCTGTATGAGTTATAGCAGTTTTGGAGTGGAATCTTTTGGGTTTTCCACATAAAGTATTATATCATCTGCAAAGAGTGAGAGTTTGACTTCTTCTTTGCCAATTTGGATGCCTTTAATTTCTTTTTGTTGTCCGATTGCTGAGGCTAGGACTTCTAGTACTATGCTGAATAGCAGTGGTGATAGTGGATAACCCTGCCATGTTCCTGACCTTAGGGGAAAAGATCTCCGTTTTTCCCCATTGAGAATGGTATTCGCTGTGGGTTTTTCATAGATGGCTTTGATGATATTGAGGTTTGTACTCTCTATCCCTACACTGTGAAGAGTTTTGATTAAGAAAGGGTGCTGTATTTTACCATATGCTTTTTCAGCATCTGTTGAGAGTATCATATGGTTCTTATTCTTTCTTTTATTAATGTATTGTATCACATTGATTTGCGGATGTTGAACCAACCTTGCAGCCCAGGAATAAATCCCACTTGGTCGTGGTGAATAATCCTCTTAATGTACAATTGCATCCTATTGGCTAGTATTTTTTTTTTTTAAGATTTATTTATTTATTTATTTGACAGAGAAAGACACAGTGAGAGAGGGAACACAAGCAGGGAGAGCAGAAGAGGGTGAAGTAGGCTTCCTGGTGAGCAGAGAGCGTGATACGGGGCTCGATCCCAGGACCCTGGGATCATGACCTGAGCCGAAGGCAGACACTTAACGACTGAGCCACCTAGGAGCCCCTATTGCCTAGTATTTTGGAGAGAATTTTTGCATCCGTGTTCATCAAGGGTATTGGTCTATAATTCTTCTTTTTGATGGGGTATTTGTCTGGTTTTGGGATCAAGGTAATGCTGTTCTCATAAAATGAGTTTGAGAGCTTCCCTTCCATTTCTACTTTTGGAACAGTTTCAGGAGAATAGGTATTAATTCTTCTTTAAATGTTTGGTAGAATTCCCCTGGGAAGCCGTCTGGCCCTGGGCTCTTGTTTGTTGAGAGATTTTTGATGACTGCTTCAGTCTCCTTACTGGTTATGGGTCTGTTCAGGTTTTCTATTTCTTCCTGATTCAGTTTTGGTAGTTTATGTGTCTCTAGGAATGCATCCATTTCTTCCAGACTGTCTAATTTGCTGATGTATAGTTTCTCATAATATGTTCTTAAAATTGTTTGTATTTCCTTGGTGTTGGTTGTGATCTCTCCTCTTTCATTCATGATTTTATTAATTTGGGTCCTTTCTCTTTTCTTTTTGATAAGTCTGGCCAGTGGTTTATCAATATTAATTCTTTCCAAGAACCAGCTCCTAGTTTCATTGATTTGTTCTACTGTTCTTTTGGTTTCTATTTCTTTGATTTCTACTCCAATCTTTATTATTTCTTTTCTCCTCCTGGGTTTAGGCTTTCTTTGCTCTTCTTTCTCAACCTCCTTTAGGTGTAGGGTTAGGTTGTATATTTGAGGTCATTCTTGTTTCTTGAGAAAGGCTTGTATTGCTGTATACTTTCCTCTCAGTACCACCTTTGCTGTGTCCCAAAGATGTTGAACAGTTATTTTCATTTTCACTTGTTTCCATGAATTTTTTTAAGAGATTTTATTTATTTATTTGTCAGAGAGAGAGAGATCACAAGTAGGCAGAGAGGCAGGCAGAGAGAGAGGGGGAAGCAGGCTCCCTGCAGAGCAGAGAGCCCAACACGGGGCTTGATCCCAGGACCCTGACCACGACCCGAGCCAAAGGCAGAGGCTTTAACCCACTGAGCCACCCAGATGCCCCTCCATGAATTTTTTTTTAATTCTTCTTTAATTTCCTGGTTAACCCATTCATTCTTTAGTAGGATGCTCTTTAGCCTCCATGTATTTGTGTTCTTTCCAACTTTCCTTTTGTGATTGAGTTCTAGTTTCATGGCATTGTGGTCTGAAAATATGCAGGGAATGATCCCAATCTTTTGGTACTGATGGAGACCTGATTTGTGACCCAGGATGTGATCTATTTTGGAGAATGTTCCATGTGCACTAGAGAAGAATGTGTATTCTGTTGCTTTGGGATGGAATGTTCTGAATATGTCTGTGATGTCCATCTGGTCCAGTGTGTCATTTAAAGCCTTTATTTCCTTGTTGATCTTTTGCTTAGATGATCTGTCCACTTCAGTAAGGGGGCATGTTAAAGTCCCCTACTATTAATGTATTATTGTTGATGTGTTTTTTTGATTTTGTTATTAATTGGTTTATATAATTGGCTGCTCCCGTGTTTGGGGCATAGAAATTTACAATTGTTAGATCTTCTTGTTGGATGGTCCCTTTAAGTATGATATAGTGTCCTTCCTCATTTCTTATTATAGTCTTTGACTTAAAATCTAATTTATCTGATATAAGGATAGCCACCCCAGCTTTCTTTTGATGTCCATTAGCATGGTAAATTGTTTTCCAAACTTCACTTTTAATCTGGAGGTGTCTTTGGGTCTAAAATGAGTTTCTTGTAGACAGCATATCAATGGGTCTTGTTTTTTTATCCATTCTGATACCCTGTGTCTTTTGATTTCAGTATTTAGCCCATTTACGTTCAGGGTAACTATTGACAGATATGAATTTAGTGCCATTGTATTGCCTGTAAGGTGACTGTTACTGTATATTGTCTCTGTTCCTTTCTGGCCTATGTTCCTTTTAGGCTCTCTTTGCTTAGAGGACCCCTTTCAATATTTCCTGTAGGGCTTGCGTGGTGTTTGCGAATTCTTTTAGTTTTTGTTTTTTCTGGAAGCTTTTTATCTCTCCTATTTTCAATGACAGCCTAGCTGGATATAGTATTCTTGGCTGCATATTTTTCTCATTTAGTGCTCTGAGTATATCATGCCAGACCTTTCTGGCCTGCCAGGTCTCTGTGGATAGGTCTGCTGCCAATCTAATATTTCTGCCTTTGTATGTTACAGACTTCTTGTTCTGAGCTCCTTTCAGGATTTTCTCTTTGTCACTAAGACTTGTAAGTTTTCCTATTAGATGACGGAGTGTGGACCTATTTTTATTGATTTTTAGGGGAGTTCTCTGTGCCTCCTAGATTCCGATGCTTGTTCCCTTTGTCAAATTAGGGAAACTCTACAATAATTTGCTCCACTATACCTTCTGCCGCTCTCTCTCTTTATTCTTCTTCTGGGATCCCAATTATTCCTATATTGTTTCATCTTATGGTATCACTTATCTCTCGAATTCTCCCCTCATGGTCCAGTAGTTGTTTGTCTCTCTTTTGTTCAGTTTCTTTATTCTCTGTCATTTGGTCTTCTATATCACTATTTTTTTCTTCTGCCTCATTTCTCCTAGCAGTAAGAGCCTCCATTTTTTATTGCACCTCATTAATAGCTTTTTTGATTTCAGCTTGGTTAGATTTTAGTTCTTTTATTTTTCTAGAAAGTGATTTTATTTCTCCAGAAAGGGATTCTCTAATATCTTCCATACTTTTTTTGAGCCCAGCTCGCACCTTGATAATTGTCATTTTGAACTCTAGTTATGACATATTACTAATGTCCGTATTGATTAGGTCCCTAGCCGTAGGTACTGCCTCTTATTCTTTTCTTGTGGTGACTTTTTCCACCTTGTCATTTTATCCAGATAAGAATAGATGAATGAGAGAAAAAAATACTAAAAGGGTAGCAATGACCCTGGAAAAATATACACTAACCAAATCAGAAGAGACCTGAAGTCAGTGATTGAAGGGGGGGAGAAGAAGAAAAAAAAAGAGAGAAAAAAAAAATATATATATATATATATATTAGACTGGTGAATAGAACAGAGCCCCACACTTGACACACTTGATTTTGGGTGTATTTTGGTGTGTTAAAAGAAACTACCTCCCAAAATTTTAAAGAAAGAAAAACTTATGACTATACAAAAATAAGGATAAACACTATGAAGGTATGGAATATGAGTGTAAAGATGAAAATTAAAAAAGATTCTAAAAAAGGGATTGATAAGATAAGAAGTTGGTTGAAAAAAGAAAAAAAAAAAAGAGGAAAGAATGTGATCAGGCTGGAGACTAGAACAAAGCCATGTGGTAGATTTAGGGTGTATTTTGATCTATTAGAAGAAATTGTATCCCAAAATTTTAAAGAAAAAAAAACCTATATGTATACAAAAAATAAGGTTAAATACAATGAGGGGATTAGATATGAATATAACAGTGAAAATTAGAAAATATTTTTTAAAAGGTACTGATAGGATACTAGTTAAAAAACGTTAAAATAAGAAAGAGGAAAAATAAAAAAATAAAATAAGAAAAATGAAATTAAAAAAATTTAACTTTAAAAGACTAAAGGATCATGGGAAAAAAAGCCATGAATTCTATGTTTTGCTTTTTCCTAACTGGAGTTCCGCAGTTTTCATTGATCGGTGAACTTGGTCTTGGCTGGGTGTTCTTGCTGATCTTCTGGGGGAGGGGCCTGTTGCAGTGATTCTCTAATGTCTTTGCCTGAGGTGGAATTGCACCACCCTTGCCAGGGGCCGGGCTAAGTAATCTGCTCGGGTTTGCTTTTGTAGGTTTTGTTCCCTGAATGCTTTCCATACAGCTTTGGAGGAGGGGAATGAAGATGGCAGCCTCCCAATCTCCGGCCTGTAGGAGCCAAGAGCTCGGGTCCCCACTCCTCAGTGTGCCCTCAGAGAAAAGCAGTCCCTCCCATCTCCCTGATCTCCGGCCACACTCTGAGCTCAGCTGGCCTATGACAGAGTGTTTCTATCTCTGGTGCACGGCCCTGTTTGGAGTCTCCAAACCCAGCATATTCCTGCAGCGTGCTCCCAGGCTGCTCCTCTCGAAGGAGGAAGGAAGGGGTCTCCCCAGATCTGCTTCCTGTGGGGTCCCTGCTGGAAGAGCAGTGGTCTGACTGTGCCTTGGATCACGGTTCAAGGTTATCCCGAGATGATAGCGCGCTTCTTGGCTCCGTCTCTGCTGTGTGCTTCCTGCTCTGATACCTGGGAGCTCTGCCACCCTCAGACACCCCCAGTCTTTCTGTATCCCCGCGGGTCCTGAGACCACACTGTTTCAGTGAGGGCTCCACCCACCGCTTAGCCTCTGGAGCGATGTCCCTCAGCGAAGCAGACTTCTAAAAGTTCTGATTTTGTGCTCTGCTGCTCTGCGGGTTGCCAGGAACTGGCCCCTCCCCCCGTGGTCTATCTTCCCGTAGCTTTGGATTCACTTCTCCGCACATCCTACCTTCCAGAAAGTGGTCGATTTTCTGTTCCTAGAATTGCTGTTCTTCTCTTCGATCTCCTATTGAGTTTGTAGGTGTTCAGAATGGTTTGATAACTATCTAGCTGAACCTCTGGGATCTGACGATATCTCAGTCTCCTCCTCCTCTCTTACTCCTCCCTCTGTAACATGTTTTTGTATCTAAAGATTTATTAATGGATTTTGTTAATGCTGAAACAGTATTCCGAAATTCATCCCCAGTAGATGCAGAACTGGGAGACGTGAGTTTCTATTTTTATCACTTTCCTACCCTCTATGTCCCTGTGAGTAAAGGGGAAAAGGGAAATGAAACTATTCAGATACTACATGGTTCCAAGATTGGATGAAGAATTCAGACTCTATTGAATCCAGTATCTCATTTAGTACCAAGTTTCACTAATGATTTCAAGGATATGACAATCAGGAGACTCAGAGGAAGAAAAGAGGGTGCAGGGAAATTGAGGGTGCTTCCCCAGGTTGTTTTCTCTCACATCAGACATACATCTTTGGCCCAGAGTAACTGAAGGGTCTCCAAGTGAGACCTTGTGAGTTAATATCTCACAAAACAGGAAGAGTATTCCATTTTCCATTTTATACCCCCAAGTGTTATGTAGCTTAGAAGACATTATCCACGAAGGCTGTCCTCATAAGTCCATAGGTCTGGGGGTTATTTACTAAAAATAACTCTCAAGTAGCAAACTTCTACTAATGGCTTTCTTTATAAAAGGACTATTCCTCTAGAAAACATCATGTCTGTTTACCTAGAGGCCCAGTTGACAAAATGATTAAAAAAGGTCACCTGCCTACTTTTTTTCTCTGAGAGAAAGGAAGTAACTGGTAAAATGAGTCACTTGATCATAGGCCAGAAGCTCTAATGCTCTCTACCCCTCACTTCTTTTTTTTTTTTTTTTTAAAGATTTTATTTATTTATTTGTCAGAGAGAGAGTACAAGCAGGCAGAGTGCCAGGCAGAGGCAGAGGGAGAAGCAGGCTCCCTGCCGAGCAAGGAGCCCGATGTGGGACTCGATCCCAGGTCCCTGGGATCATGACCTGAGCCGAAGGCAGCCGCTTAACCAACTGAGCCACCCAGGCGTCCCTCTACCCCTCACTTCTAAGTCTCTTTCTCTCTCACACACCCCATCTTCTCTCTGATTCTCCCCCTTTTCTCTCACTTCAATGTAAATTAATTCCTTACTTTTTTTCCTATGACTCTCTTTAGTGTCCATTAGCTTACTCTTTACTAACAACTCTGATAAATATATAGAGCAGATATAGTTGTTTATATTTTTAAAATGAAAAGATAGTTGTGATTTGAGGGATTTCATTACATTTTTTCAAAGTGGCAGTAACTTAATAGGCAATTACTAAACATCTTCAATGTATCAGGCATTGTTGTGGATACTGGGGGTTTAAG
Source organism: Potos flavus (assembly GCA_028534135.1). Lineage (NCBI taxonomy): Eukaryota > Metazoa > Chordata > Mammalia > Carnivora > Procyonidae > Potos > Potos flavus. Next base: position 80,962,841 of record CM052899.1, on the reverse strand, counting down.
CAGGACTGAAATCTCACTGGTATGTCCCAGTACTACTGTTTATAATTATTCAAATACAATGATCCTATATATTTTTTCTCTTTTTCAGTTGCTTTCTAGGCCTCTTCTCAGATGTACCTCCACTAGGATCAAGCAACTGCAGTTTTATACCTGGTTTAGGTGGCTCTTCCCATGATTCTGCATCTACTCTGAAACTACATTCTGTTTAAGCAGAAACCAGTTAACCCCCCCCTTTTTTTTTTCTTCAAATCTTGCCTCCCAGACACCTTTATTAGCCCAGCTTATAGGGCTAATTGGTGCCCTACCTAAAACCCCCATCACTGGAGCACCATTGTGGACCTTCCTTCCAGGCTTCCACAGTCTTACATACAACCCTCTGGCCAGACCTCCATAGACAAAACTCTATTGCTGATATCTAAGGGGATTACTGTCCCTTGATTGCCTATGATTGCCTCTCCTTGGCTAGGAGTTTTCAACTTGCCTTTTTAAACTCTTTTGAGTTGCCTTTATGTGGCTCTTTGTGGCAACTGTAGCTTTTGCAGCTCTTAGACGCTAAGTTCCAGAAGAAAACCTAGAGAGAAGGCAGGCAGACAAAGATGGAAGCACCTCAGGCTCTGGAATGGTACTCCCAGATGTGCAAGCAGGGCTCACACTTACTTCTGGGGCAAGATTTGGGAAGCATGTTGGGAACTTGTTCAGTGATGAAGCACCTGGTATTCCTAGGATGTGGGTTCTACTTACTACCATCTGGTTGAAATTTACTTTTATTTAGTGGGAGAAGGTCACCGAAATGAACCTAATGTCTGCTGGTCATTTCATGAATAATGTTCATTTTAATAATTAAAAAGAGAGTTAAGGCATGTTATAAAGCATTTAATCTGAGACAGGGCCTGTTCAAAATATATTTTAACTAATCTGAGTACTATTTGCTGATGAGGAAACTGAGGCATTGAGATATTATTCTAAAATCTTAAGTGGCAGAAAAAGAATCTGACACCAGGAAGCTGAGCAATAAAACCTATACTCATAACAATAATAATATGCCACCTCTTTACAATATACATTTTCTTATCTGACCTAACAAAATTGGTTTGCTTTAGTAAAATTTGACATTTCAATGAACTATTTTTGAAACTTGATTTATGTAGTATACTACTTTATTCTTAAGTTCCCGCTTCTCCTTATTATAGAATTAAACAACTTTTTAAAATTTTTTAAAAAATTTTATTTATTTTTTTATGTAAGTTCTACACCCAGGGTGAGTCTCGAACTCACAACTGAGATCAAGCATAGCATGCTCCACTGACTAAGCAAGCTAGGTGTGTGGCCCTCCCCCTTTTTTTTTTTAACAACTTTGTTTTTTGATATGTAAGTTTTCAGTAGCTTCCAATAGAGGGAGGGGTGTATTTCTCTATCCATTAATGTTACACTTGGCCATATGAGTTTTTTTGGTCAAGGAAATGTAGGTGAAGTGGCAGCTTTATGGTTCCAATGGAAGTCTTAAAGAGCATCAGGCACTGCTTGCTACTTTCTTGTGCTTCTTCCAGTGCAATGAGAAGGTTTCCTTAGTTATGTCTGATTCCAGACTGATGGATACATGTAGCAGATACAAACCCAACACTCACTTTGGACCCAGGCCCTAATAATGTGTAACCTAAACAGAGGTACCCAGAAGAATCCACTCTAGATGAGTCAAAACGTTGGTGGAGCTGCAGATCCATAAGTGAAAGAGTAAATGCTATTTTTTGTAACATATTATTTTTGGGGGCATCCTTGGTTTTACAATATTATTGCAACAATATTTGAGAAATACCTCAAATAAAAGATACATTGAATATATTAAAATATCAGCTATTACTCTGAGAGCTGTAAAGATCCTTAATATAATTGCTGTTCCACCAAATAAGAAGTTTTGGAATTATGAATAATATTGTTGACACTAGGATAAATTGAGAATATAAAATCATCTAATGTCTATCAATTTAATGAGGAAGTTTTATAAAATTTAATGTTTTTCCTTTGTGTCAAATCATGATTCTGACAGCCATTTCAAACAAATATAGTACCAATGATTTCTAAAAACCAGCAACTGTTTTGGAAAACATTAGAATACTTTAATGAAAAATAAGCACTGTAGTGTATATCACTTTGATGGTGTTTGGTAATATAGTTTAATTTTATTTCAAAAATAAAGAGAATACAGTTTTAAAGTTGCTGATTTATACGTAAATTTATGTTACCATACTGGTTGTTAAATAATTTGAATGCTGCTCTTGAATACAAACATAAGTGGCAAATAGCCTTTTCCTTGGGAGAGTTCTCCAGGTTACTAAGAAGATAGATATTTAAAGATAAATTTAAATTAAACAAGGTAAGAAGGAGCATGGTGGCAAAGACATTATATAAAAACTAATTCACAACACACACCTGAATTCTGAATGGAATTGTCTTTGCCTATACCTGTTTTATCTTAATTTTATTCTGTTAAATTCCAGATGCCATTTTCCTTTCTTTTCTTTTCTTTTCTTTTCTTTTCTTTTCTTTTCTTTTCTTTTCTTTTCTTTTCTTTTCTTTCTTTCTTTCTTTCTTTCTTTCTTTCTTTCTTTCTTTCTTTCTTTCTTTTTTTCTTAATTGAGAAGAAATGCATGGACAGATGTTTGAAACTTTCCTCTTGGCCTATCTCAGTCTCATTTTCAAGTTTTCCTGTCTGATTGGCAGGAGTGGATAGGGATTTTGTGGAATTTGAAACTTATAAAATTTGGGGATTCTTCTTATGAAAAGGTACATAAGGGGACACCTGGGTGGCTCAGTCGGTTAAGCACCCAACTCTTGATCTCAGCTCAGGTCTTGATCTCAGAGTCATGAGTTCAAGCCCCCTGTGGCCTCCACTCTGGGCATGAAGTCTACTAAACAAACAAACAAATAGACAAACAAAAAACAAAAAAAGAAAAGGTACCTGAATTTTTTAGTGTAAAATTAATTTTAAAAAATGAACATCTATTTAAACAGAAAATAAAATATAGCATGTTAGTGCAACTTTGGAGATTCTGGTCCTTTGGAGAGTCTACTATATTACTCACATTGAAGAGCTTGCCAGTTGCACTCTATCACTTTTGTCCTTCTAGAATACCTGACAACTCCTAGGAATTTTCACTACCTTTAGGGGCTGAATAAGGGGGAAGATCACAGCTTCATGGTAACTCTTTCTCTCTTGATTGGTGACACTCTTTCTTAATGTCTGCTTAATTTCCATATACTTTATTAATTAAAATTTATTTTTCACCTGCCCTATCTTCATTCTGTAAACTTCTGTTTGTTAAATGCTTTAAGTTTATTAAGTTTAATAAGTTTATTAAGCACAATAATGAATATTCAAAGGTACATTTGACAAACTTTCTGCCCTGAAGTTTATAGTCCAAGGAAAAGTGCCATAGAAGTTAAAAATTATAATGTATTCAGTACTACAGTAAAAATATGATATGGATCTGAGACTAAGTACACAAAGGAAACAATAGACAGGTCTAAGGAAACAGGAAAGAGCATGGAGGTGAGGCTTGTGCTAAATTGTGAAGAATGGGGACATTGTTGGTAGGCAGAAAAGAGTGAGGAAGGCAGCTGAGATATAAAGGAGTGCAAATCACAGGATCCCAACACAGTTTTAGACACTGATATAAAATAGTTACCTGGTATGGCTAGGATGAAGTATGTAGGGGGGTTGTGGGTGTCATGATGGAAATCTGTGATGCCACCCTAGGAAGCCTTCATCCACTGCCTAGGAAGAATAGAAATGCTGATGTATTACAAACTGAAGCTTGACATGATTGTATTATAGTTTAGAAAGACAATTTTGGCAGCAATAGGGAGAGGAAATTTGTGAGATAAAGTTTGAAAAAGGAAGTGGAAAGACCAATTAGGGGACTGATTTACAGTTGAAGTTTTGATTCTTGTCAATTTCAATACTGTTACATGACTTATGACAATGGAACCTTTAGAGCAAAGGAGAATAATTTGCTAGGGGATATGATTCTTTGAATGAAATATCAAATAGGTTTTAAAGCTGTTCCTTTACTATAAGTTAAACAAAATCATCTTTATCTGATTTTTTGGTTAATTGTTCAAAAGTGATAGAAACCTACTCACAAACGAAACCTAAACTTGAAAACATAGAAAATTCTTAAAATTTTGTAAAATTGACCATACCACAATGTACATGAGGCTCGAGCTGTTATGAAAACATGGTCAAATTGAAAAGCATATTACCTTCTAGTTGTCTAAAATACACAGAGTTGACTTTCAGTCTTTGCACCAAGAAACCATGTAGAAAAGGATGAGATATCAACAGGAGGGAGGGAGATGGGGGAAGATCAGAAGGAGGAAGGATTATGGGTGGATGAAAGCCCAGTGGCATTATCCAGGACAAGTACACGGTGGGGATTCAATGGCTTGAATAAAAGAGATTTTAGATTATTGGGAAGGGACATGAAACACCAAAAGAGCAGAAAGATGTAATGTTAGAAGAATAATGGAGAAGGCCAAGTTTCATCATTTAAAAGGCAAGAGAAAAATCAGTAAGCCCTTTCATGTCCAGTGATGAAATACGTGACTGTGCAGAGCAGATCATGCATGGTTTCCCATGACATACTTTTTAAACATTTATTCAATGCCAATTTATTATCTTTAGGCCCCTTTGAATGATACCAATCCACCCAAGGAAACAAGTGCTTGAAATAATGATTAAATCCTCTGAGAGTTATTGGACTAGTATCTAAAATTGACCAAAACAACTCCCGTGTCCATCCTTTTTGATTCCTGGTTTATTGCAAATCACAGCTCTAAACATTTACCTTAAGATCAAGCACTGGCTTTGCACAACTCATCTCTAATGATACAGTTTGCACATACCCTTCCATTTGACCTTAGTGCTTTCCTTTCGAAAGGCTTCAAACATTTAATCTTTGGGTCCATATACATTCTGTTCCAGTCCTACTAGACTTCCCAGCCAGGCCTCCTTGCCAGGTGAGGTTAACAAATATAATTCACAAATAGAGAGGAATATACAGAGGGTGAGAATATTGTAGAAAAGCAGAAGAATTTCCAGAACGAAAGAATAAACCAAATAGTTTCTGCACTCAAGATAGTGTGTACTTGAGTGGAGGATATAGTTAACACTAAACAATGTCAACTGACTAAAAGTGAAAATATTATTTTCTGAACTCTGATCTAGTATATTAATGTTTGGTAAGAAGTGCCACTTTTAGATCATGAAGGCAAAAAAAAAAAAAACATGTTTTTTCAAAGCTAGGAACAAGAGAGTGTTGGATGGTGAGGGACATGGCTAACTCTTGTTTTAGCAGAATGGCTGCAAGTAGAACATACTCTTTATTCTAAAGAAAATATGCCCTTGGTGTTCTTGGTCAAGATATTAGAGTAAGAAAAAAAAAAAAAGATATTAGAGTAAGTTTTCATGGGGAAAGCAAAGGGTGATTTCAAGTTCTGTAGCTTATTCTGTGACTCTGAGTAAACCCTTTATTTAACTGTTCTGAAGCTCAGATTTTTTTATCTGAAACAATGAAAATTGACAATTATAAGGATAAAATGGGATGAGATAATGTGTGTCAGCATGTAAGAGAGCTGAATAAATGAAAAATAGGTCTTATCTTCACATCAAAATGGTACATTTGTAAATAACTGAGATATTCATTCTTCACACCAGGATAAAATTTTGCCAATATTAAGAGAGACAAATATTATGACATCTCTTTTAGGCCATCAACTAGGCTTATATTATACCTACCTAATCTGACTCCACTTAGGCATAGACATGACACTAATTTGCATAACTGATCGTATGGGGTTTATGGTAGTGAAACTTTATTTGAAATGCTATATATATAGGATTGGTTATTTTATCCCGCCCTACTTCACATCAACTAAGGTGACTGACACTTATATTTTTGTGTGATGTCATACTTCTTAAAGTTTTCTACTTGTGGCAGACAATACTTAATATTTATCTTCTTTTTGTCATTAAATTTTAGAAAGTTCTTTAATATAGTAATGCAATCAAGTATGTACCATTATAAAACAGCTTTTCCTAGATAGAGCATTTGGGTAATAAGCTGCCTTAAAGAAAGTTCATATAGAACCAATTTTTCAATTTTTTAAATTTAAATTCAATTAATTAACATATAATGTATTATTGGTTTCAGAGGTAAAGGTCACTGATTCACCCAATGCTCATTACATCACGTGCCCTCCTTAATGTCCATCACCCAGTTACCCCATCCCTCTACTCCTTCCCTTTAAAAAAAATATATATATATGTGTGTGTGTGTGTGTGTGTGTGTGTGTGTGTGTGTGTGTATAGAGAGAGAGAGAGGGTGAGAGAGAGAGAGAGAATCACATGTTAACAATGAGTATATGTGTAAGATAGGATTATGGAAAATACACTGTGTGTGGGGGGGGTGTGGGTGTGAATTTTGTTCATATAAACAATTTTAATAAGAAAATAATATAATGTTATATATACAAAATGGATTTTGGTTAATTGGATAAAAATAAATAAATTTCTTTATTACTCATTTAAAAATCTTCTATAGGGAGAAAGAACGAGTTAGGTATTGAAATATTCTTTTCTGGTATGCCTGATATTTGCCCATAAAATTCCTACTATTCTGTACTCAAAGATCTATAAAATGAATAAAAGAATTTGTTGAGACACTGAATCCAGAGGGTACAATGGAAAATAAATGTAGCCTACTATGCATAATATTAACATTTATTCAGCATTGATCATACTGTGGATTTTACACTATTATCTAATTTTATCCACACAGAAGCTTATAAGGTAGGTACTCTTCACCATTCCCATTATACAACTGACACTTAGAGAGCTTGAGGTTGATGGATTCTCTGGTCATGTGTATTCAGGATCTAGAATGTCAAGACAGAGGAGAATTCTACTGATTTGGCTTCAAATATAAACAGCATTCTCATATCTAACTTCATTTGTATGAATTTCAGATATGTTTCTGAATCGTTTCAGAAGTTAAGCCATTTGATCTTGAAAAATATAATTTAAATCTTATGAACCTTCCGTTTAAAAAAAAACTCCTCCAGTAGTTTTCCACTGAAGTTAGGCTAAAACCCAAGTCCCTCAGCATGTCCTACAGTAGACTATGCAGCATCTACCCCCTTACTACCTCTCTAACCTTGATGTGTACTATTCTCTTTCTTGACAAATGCATAGCTCATTCCTGTTTCAGGATCTTTACAATTGCTATTCTTTCTTCCTGTTTTTACCCAAGATCTTTATAGCTGGTTGCTGTTTTTCACCATTCAGTTCTTTGTTGAAATAACATCTCCACAGAGAGTGTGTAAGATACCCATTCCCTACAATCTTAGCCAAAATAACCTCACCTCCCTCCACCCTGATACTCTCTATCCCCTATATTGTTAAAGTTTCCCTTGTGGTACCTATCAGTATTTAAATTTACCTTATGTATTTTTTCATATGTTTATCATTTGTCTCTTCTAGCTTTACCAGGTGAGGGTTTTTATCTGTTTTGTTATTGACTCCCACTGGTACCCAGAACTGTGTCTGATAGCAAAAAAATCAAACGAACAAAAGAAGTGCATATTAAATGAATGAATAGATAAAATTTGGTGTGACACAAAATAAATCTGTTCAGAAATATCTTAATTCTTGGACTTAATATTGCAAAGGACCTAAAAAGACTCACCTAGTCTAGAAAACTTTTGGAGGTTAGATGCTTCATTTTGCATTAAATTCATGTCTGAGCACTTCTAGGAGTGGGAAATGTATTACTTCTCAATGTAAACCATATGATGTAAATCACCATCTTGGGGTGTTTTTGGCAGCTAGAAAATTCTTCCTAAGATTGAACTGAAATATGTATGCCTGTTTAGCCTATACTCATGGATGAGAATACCTGCTGGGACATGGAAATCTTAAACCCTCAGTTATTTGATAAACACTATAATAAACATTGTGAACCTTATCTTTTACAGGATAAGGCATCACAAACACATTAACTTATTTTTTATATGATGTCCTTTCATTATTTTTCATGTTTCTTTCTGGACATCTCCCATTTTGACCGTGTCTTCTACATTGTAGGACATGGAATTTGTGGTAAACATAATTGATTGGCCTGTAGCCTGCTGGTAAATGTTTAACAGATGACTCTCCAAGTATAGTTTTGATATGAATGTTGATTGATATGCTGGTTTCCTTTAATGAGTAAGATGAAAGTGAAACAACAAAGACCTAAGTCTTTGTTCTTTCGTCAATGACATGAGGGATTTCATTACTAGATTGGATCATAGTTTTCGAACATTGGAAGTATATTTCTCAAATATTTGAGTTGTACAGAATGTAATAGCTGTAGACACAGACACACTTTTAAGTTTAGTTATAATGCAACAGCTAGGGGCAGGGAAAACTTGCAAACTTAATCTGGTTTGTGAAAATTTTTTCTTTCACTTTTTAAACTCTGGGCAATCCACAAAACACACACACAAAAGGACTCAATTTGTATGTAGCATTTTCTGATTTCTGTGCTATAAATGCTCCCAACAGGCTCAATAGTAAGGTACCAGTATGGCATTGTTGAATGCAAAGTTGGGAAGAGACACACAGAAGAACACCATTTAAATAGCATTTCCTAAAAAAAAAAAAATAAATAAATAAATAAATAAATAAATAAATAAATAAAAATATATAGCACCTCTATAAAGATGTGATCGAAAATAAATAGCCCCAAGAATATAAATAATAGAAAAGTGTAATTCAATAATTAGGAAAACATGAGCATTCATTACTTCTGTTTTAATATAGTATAAGTTTATATAATTAATTTTTAGTAATGGCTCTGTTTAACAACTAGTTCACACTATTCCTGATAGTTTGCCAGTCAGATTTTGTAAACATTCAAGAGCTGACTCCAGCCCATCATTGTTAAAACTGACCCAACCATCATTCCAAACCCTTGCTTTCTTGCCACTTTTTACCCGAGGGTGGCCATGTCAGGTGGCTCTGACCCATGAGATACGGGCCACAGTCAACTGTGATGTCCCTGGGAGAGTTTTTGCTTTCTGATAATGAGATTTGTTCCTTTTCTTTCTTTTCCCATCTTGCTAGAAAATGAGTGCAATTACTCTAGCTGCAACAGCCTTGCTACTTGGAGGGGAATACGAATAATGTGCAAATACAGTGGTCAGGACATGTGATACAGCTGCACTAGTGTCAGTCACCACCTGCTCTGGACTTCTTTCCACGAGAAGAAATTTGTTCAATTACTGTGATCAGCTATCCATCACTTGAAGGAAAAAAACATTCCTAAATGATACAGAAGTGAATCCAGATTCTTGACTTATTTTTTATCCTATCTGGAGACTGCTTTTAGTTTATAAAAACGAAGATTTGGTTTATTTTTGATAGCCCAAATTTTGAACAAACTGGAGTGGCCAAGGTTTTTTTGTTTGTTTGGTTATCTGACTGCTTATTTGGGACATGAATTATGTTCTGGCACATGTTGAGGCTGGGAGCAAAGCAGTTTCTTTTGTTCTCTTTCTTCCTCTCAGTTGCTTTGTAGGATATAGGAACCAAAAACTATGCTAAGCTGTTTTGAGAAGACCTTTCTTAAAATTCCATCTTATCATCAGAAAAAGATGTTTCTATAAATGTAGCCAAGTACAAATTTCTCCAAAAATCTAGTCTTTTACAGCAGTAGGACTAAGATGTTACAGTGTTAGAGAAGATTAAAAGTCTGCATTATATGGAATTCTGAAAGTAACAGATCCTAAAATATGCACCTTGTTGAACTTAGGGCACAGAGCAGACAGAACACTTGAAGATCCTGCTTTTTTCAGGCTTACAAGTTATCACCATATATTATGCCTTAACAATTGTTTAAATTGTGGCTTGTTTTACGTTAGTACTTAGATCATCACATAAGTCTGTATTGGCTATTTTTTATAGCATTCATTAAAGTCCTACATGAAAGGGGCAAATTCATACTGAAGATAGGGCTTTATATTTGAGGAAGAAGGTAAACAAATTATAACTATGTTAAATGCTAAGAGAGATATTTTATGATAAAATTACTGAGATTATTTGGAACTCTAAACGGATAGAAACCCTAAGATTTCATACCTCAAACCAGAGTTAATGTAATCAGGGTCAGGGTTGGGGGAGTTAGCAGGAGATAAGATTGGTTAATTGAATATTATCTCCCTTTACCAGAGCCCATCTGTAAGTATTCCTGTCAAGCCATCTCTGGCTGAAGAAGGCTTCTCTCATTGTAAAAATATAATTTATACAAAGCAAATTATAACGAACAGATAATCGTTCCCTTCCTACTCGGAGGTATTAAAATCTTCCTCAATACAGATACCATAAAACTGATGCCAGTGATAAAGCTTATTGCCAAGAACCAAATATTTCTAGGCCCAAAATGAGTGTCTGGGCAATGTATCTGGTGGTGGACATATGGGAAGAAACTGTACTGGAATCTTAACTTGGTATTATAAGAAGACTTCTGCCAAAGACAGTCAAAGTCTGACTGAAACCCTAATATTTATACCCCAGGAAAAAGGTTGATAAAACTGTACATCTCCCAAAAGGATAAACCTCTGTACTGTCAATCACACATCTAGCCACACAGGACAATGAATAAGGGAGATATTCCCAGAGAGCTGGATCAGCGGTCACCAATTTGACAGCGCAAAGTGCTCCTATCTCTGCTGAGCTGTCATGTCCCAACAAAATATTATTGTGTGCCAGAAGAATAACTACTTTGTGTTTTTTTCTTATCTTTTATTCTCTAAGTGGGAGGCTTTATAAGATTCATCTTAATCTTGTCAGTGTCATATATTATATGAGTTTGATAAAGATAATGTAGCTTTTATCCAAAGATTACTAAACCATAGATATGGATTCTATGATTCAAGGATTTAATAACTGCTCATGTTGACATTTGACCACGAAAACAATGGGTAGATAAGCTTAGGCATGCCAAGAATCAGAGAATACAGAATCTTCAAGAACTTCTTTTTGGGGGAACCTGGGTGGCTCAGTGGGTTAAAGCCTCTGCCTTCGGCTCAGGTCATGATCTCAGAGTCCTGGGGTCGAGCCCCACATCAGGCTCTCTGCTCAGCAGGGAGCCTGCTTCCCCCTCTCTCTCTGCCTGCCTCTCTACCTACTTGTGATCTCTCTCTTTCTCTCTGTCAAATAGACAAATAAAATCTTTAAACAAAACAAAACAAAACTTCTTTTTGGAAAATAAAGACTTCAGGGTGACAAAATCCAGTCAACTGAAAGATAAGTCAAAATATAAAGAATTCAAAGAAGATTTACTGAAAGTGAGGACTTATCTGAGCATTGAAATATTTAAATAAAAAATAAGCATATGAATGGCAGCTGAAATCAGTCATATAAAGATTGTAAGCCTACATAGAAAAAAATGGTAAAACGGAAAAAAAAAATGGTAAAATGGGATTGGGGGTAATGGAAATCTGAGGAAACCTAAAACTAGTTTTCCATCCGTTAAGAGGAGAGTACTAACAGCAAGGCTATTACATACTTAGTGTATCCAACATCTTATCATATTTTTAAAAGATTTATTTATTAGAGAGAGAGAGAGAGAGAAAGAGAATGAGCAGGGGGAGGGGCAGACGGAGAGAGAATCTCAGGCTGACTCCCCACTGAGCTGGGAGCCCCAAGGCAGGGCTCATCTCATGACCCTTGTAACTTTTGAAAAATCTTGTAGTACTTAATATATCTTATGATGAAATAACATATTTTTATTCTTAGATACTTATGATAAAATATGCTTACTTTCATCTGCACCTCTATGTTCACTTGCAGGATTATTTATAATAGCCAGGACATGAAAGCAACCTAAATGTCCATCAATGGATGAATGGATAAAGAAAATCTAATTATTTCACACATACACAGACACATTGGAATATTCAGTCATTAAAAAAGAAGGAAATCTTGCCATTTGTGACAACATGGATGAATTTTGGGGGGATTATGCTAAGTGAAATAAGTCAGACAAAGACAAATCTTGTATGATTTCACTTATAAAAAAACAAACAGAAACAGAGGACAGGTTAGTGGTTATCAGGGGTGGGTGTGGGGGATGGGCAAAATGGGTGGTGGTGGTCAAAGGGTAAAGTCTTCTAGTTATAAGATGAATAACTTCTGGGGAAACAATGTCCAACATGGTGATGGTAATTAACAATAATACATTATATATTGAAAAGTTGTTAAGGGAGTAGATTTTTAAAGTTCTCACCATACAAAAAAGTATGTAACCATGTCAGGTGATAATGTTTTAACTAATCTTATTGTGGTAACCATTTTGCAATATATACATATACAAAATCAGTACTTTGTACATCTTAAACTTACAGAATGTTACATGTCAATTATATCTCAATGAAGTCTAAAAAAACAGTTAAAATATGCTCAGTTAGACATTCATGCGATTTATATTGGTAAAACATAATATGGAATTGAGATTTAATCTTAGGGAAGAAATAACTCCCTGGATAATTTTGATTAGAGGGTGTTCATTCTGGCAGTAACAGAGGAATAAACTGTAGTTTGGTCAGAGAGAAAGGAGGGAGGCAAGCTGACGAATAATTATGGGGGTGTTAGACATGAGATTTAGGATATACCTTGAAGGAAGAACCCACGGCTTTCAGTTATAAAGAAAAGAGAAGAACCAAGAGTGGCTCCGTAATTTCTTTTGTCTTTTAAAAAAAGTTTCCTAAAAAACTAGGTGCCTTTTACTAAGGTGTTAATAAATGCTAATATTTATGAAGCATTTAATATATATATTGATGCATATGAATCTTACATTAACCCTATAGGTTGGTATTTTTATCATACCCATTTTCAAGACAGAAAACAGAAGAACAGAGTAGTTACCATTTAGCCACTAGATGATGCAACCTGTAATAAATCCAACCAGAATTTGGATATTTGTAATCTCTTAATCACCATGCTTTTAAACAGAAACATATGGATGGAAAGACTGAAAATAAAAGTACAGGCTGCATGGTAATGATGGTATAGCTATTAAATATGAAAGAGTGATAGAAGAGTTAGTTAGGAAACAGATATTATCATTGGTATAGACTATATGTATCAGAATGACATTATGAGTAACTTCTTTGGCCTCTCTTTGCCTACCATTTTGGAGCTTCCAAGTGCCTCCAATGCTTGGCAATCAGAATGTGTTTTCTTTGCCCTAATGAAGAAACTGTAAATAAGGAGTGCATTATCTCAGGCCCTATCACACTCAAGAAAAAGTGACAATCTTTCATGTTTTGGATCTTTGTATCATAATTTGGTTATAGCAACAACTATAATTCATATTTTTAAGTAGCACTTCACTTAGCTTTACAAAGCTTACTCATGTCATTTTTATTTTAATTCTCACATTTACTCCATAATGTATATAATGCTGGTATTATTATTCTCATTTCAGGAGTGAATCTACTTGACATCAAATAGATTAAGGACTTGTCCAATATCAAAGTGAAAATCAGTTGCAAAGGTAAGATTGTAATTTTTTTTTTTTTTTTTTTTAGTTCATAATGTACTTTCCAAGGGCTTTAGACACAATGTTAGAATTGAGTTTGGCTTGAATCTTATATGTTTAGATGGCAGCACCAGGACTCGATATAATTGAAATGTGCAATAGAATATCTTAACACATAATTCCATATAGCATAAGGACATACCCGATGATACTGATTGAGGTTGTGGTTGGTTTTGCATGTGTATGGAGAAGACAGGGCCATCCAAACTTGATCCTCAGTCACCCTACCACACCCATGAGGTTCTCAGTAGGAAGACATGCCCAAGTGTTTGGAGAGTTTAGGCATATGTACCTGGTTTAATTCCAAACCCCATCAAAGTCCCAACCTTGGTTAAGTAACCTGAACTATGGACAAGCATCAAACTTATTTTCCCCCTTCTTTGGAGTTAAGCCAATTGTTCATAGAATTTCTTGCCAGTAATGCACCACATCCTTACTCATGGCATTTCCACAGTCATATTCAGGTTTTAAAATTTATTTTAAAATAAATCTAGGATAGTGTTCCTCAAATTTTTAAGCTTATTTCCTCTTTTTGATAAAGTTAAACACTCAAGCCTTTCTAACGAGCAGTCTTCCACCCCCTCTGACCCTAGAGATTATGAAAAGACCCATTACTAACACTCTCACTGGAAATCACTGACTTCTACTGCATGTAGGGAGGCCTCTTTTGCACCTGGGCTCACATCAGATTCCTATCTCTTGATGTCTTATGGTGGCAGTGGTGAAAAGAGACAGAGAAGGAAAACCTAAAGGAGAAAGGAGGTAAGTAAGATAATCTTTTTTTCCCCAAAGCCTACAGAAGGGACGACTTAACCTGTAAGCATCCCCACAATGGGGACCTGCCCAATTAGCAGGCAGCCCTGCTCTCCTTGTCCCTGTTAGAGGAAAACAGGCAATTCAAAAGAGAACACGTTTGAAGCAGGATCCAAAAATATAAGATGTAAACAGAAAGCAGGCTATGTAGAAATAAGCACATTTAATGCTGAGAGTTAACATCTGAAAACTGCACACCTTGGTTCCTTGGCATCAAGCAGTGTCTCTGACCTACATGATAACTGGTTCTCCTTGGGGAGGGAGAAGACTGGAGCAAGAGATCTGTGAGATAGATTAACAGTGGGAAAAGTACAGGTGCTACAAAACAGTGTTCTGCTTGCTTTTGAATTTTAAAATGCTAAGCTTTTAAATGGTTAAAAAACCTAGTTATAAACACGTATTGCTTTATTGCTTACATCTTTCCTTGGGGCACATTCTGTTCTTCATTTCCCTTACTTGTTCTCTGGTCTGCAGTTTTGAACAGCAATTCGCTGCAGAGATCCCTGGGTTAAGTAGTAAGGGAAATCATTCTGGCTTAAGCATGTTAAGTTTGGATGAAGGCACAGAATTCTAGAAGAAATTGAAACTTACAATTGTGCTTAATTGGCTTTAACCCTTCAACATATTGTGCAGAAGTACACTGGGTAATAATATATACTGTCGCGCTGTGCAGATGTTAAAATGTAAAATCCTTTAAATGCAAACAGCACTTGTCACTCCATCAACTATTCAAATTGTCAGAGATGTATCAGCCAACCCTAACTACCCTCTGCAGGCAATCTGGAGCCAGCCTGCTGTTTAATAACCAGCATTTAACAAGAAATAACATGTAGATGTGGTGTGTGGTTTAAAACATTGTGTTAAGCGTCATTAAAACTCAGTCTCCTAAGAGTCTTATTAAAAGAGCCCTTTCCTCACCATAATAAAACATTTCTCTGTGACTGTTTCCATCTAGCTGCTAACAATACAAACAAAATGCCTCTTAATTTAGCATCCCACTAGAGGGCCATTGTGATTGTAGAACTGGAAAGGCAGGGAGGAAAAAACAACCCTAAACTACCCTACCCAAATCCCACCTAATCAGTGAAACGGAAGCACTAGGAACCTTTGATTTTAGGATTTATTTTTACTTTTTTTTTTTCTCTTTCTTCCCCTATAGTCTGTGCATGGTTATTATTTGGAGCTGTGCCTTTGTTCAGGACTGGGAGGAAAGATTGCTGATGACTTACAAATGGGCCCTGCATCATGGGGTCAGCAGTCTGTGGTTGTTGGATAGGCTGATACTGTTCTCAAGACAATGTATGCATGAAACTTCTGTGAGAGCTCATGTGCTCTTGATGCTATTTATTTGAAAAGAGAATGAAATTTGCTTACCCTCCAATTAGCCTGAAGTCTTCCCATCCTGCTATTACCAGGGAAAATACATGTGTAATTGTGTCAATGAATACAGATAATAATTCAAATCTTCTATGACAGAAACAGTGAAGAATCCAATTCTCTTTCAGATCTTCGTTCTTTGAAAATGTCTATGCCAGTTTTCTCTGTTCAACTTCCTCACTACTTCATAGATAGTTGCAGAGCTAACAACATTGACAAATCACAATAATATTTTGATAGAGGATGCTAACAAATTAGATTTAGGAAGATTTCATTCTAATATTTTTATTTACTGAAAAGCTCTTCTAACTTGCAGTATTTGAAGTGACTCAGTAGAAAAATAGAGGATCGTAAGTGGCCGGATGATTGAAATTGACCTTTGCTTTCTTTTGAAATAAGAAAGAGAGATTTCTCACCAAGAAAAGAGAAATCATTTTATCTCCTTTTTAGTTCATCTTACCTATGTGATTAAGATAAGTTGCCAAGCATGATGCTTTTATTTTCACTCATGCTGTTTATCCAAATACTGGAAGAAGAAATTTCCCTGAAGCATAGAATAACTCTCCAAGGTTTGTGAAAGTTCATGGTATTTGCCACTTAATATATTGAAGTTCAAGAATACAGTATTTGAAAAAAAAAAAAGAATAAAGTATTTAAGATTCAACAAAACATATTAATCACACTTTTTAGGTGAGGGAGGATGATTTATCTTTAAAATGTATTTGAATAGTTTGGAAATATTTGATACTCCTCACAAACATCAAAGTTGTTTCTAGTTGGGGTATGTACTTGGTTTTCTATGCTGTTTGAGTAATATGAAACTTAAATAGTATTTTTAATATAAGTTGTTAGGCCAGACAAAATAATAAGATTGCTATTATTGTAAATTTTCTCTAGAAACATTTAGATTCAACCATATGAATTTACTATTTCATAGTTCAAGAACTGCAAACAATTGGCAATTTCATATGACTCAACTGTCTCCTTCTGAGATTAAACTGAGTTGCAAATTCATTTTAATACCAGTTTCTCTTAATATAAAGATCAAGGTGAAAACAGACTTTTCTTATGAAAGAATGACTCCAACACATATGTATCTCTGTAATATGTTCTTCCTAAAAACTCAGGAGAGGATCCATAAAAACTCTTTGGTGTTCCAAGCATTTCTTTAAACCAGTCCAATTTGAAAAATACATGCTGCCAGTGAAGACCCAGAGATGGGAGATTGAATTACTTACTTGCAAGAGTGACATGTCAAGAGTATGTCCAATGATCCAGTGTCCTTTAGAGGAGAATGTTATATTCTCACTCACTCTCTTATCTCCAAATAGGTTAATATTGTGAATTCACTACCTTTTTACTACAATAAAATTCACTCAGGGCCAAATAATATGTGCCAGGTGATTCCCAGGAGGCCCTCTGGGGACAGAGCCATTAGTGAAATGCACAATATAATTAAAATGTAGACTGTGAAATCCATTCACATCAGTATAATATGAGGTGTTACCTATACCAAACTGTGATTTTCTTTTGAAATCTCTCCATATTGTGTTCCTATGTGGAATTTTCCTTCCTCTTCGATACTAAGTATTTCAACAATTTAGAGAAAGTATACAACATTTTATCTCAGTAGAGAGTATGTCATTTAAAGTTAGCCCATCTAAAGTTAGAAAGGTCTTATGGAATTCACAGACTTAAAATAAATTAGATCATTATGTTTTAACTCCTATAAATAAAATTTCACATAGAAATTATGGTAATTTTCCAAAAAATGGAGCTCACAATATAACTTGCCCCCACCACTTTCTGCCTAGCTCACAATATAACTTGCTATGCTAGTAGATATTGATGTACAATTTAAAAAAGGATATCCATGCTAAAATGTGAGTTTCCATTCATTTAAAACCAATTTTTTGAATGCCTACTCACAGCCTATACTAGGCATTATAGATCCAAAAATGCAAAGATACAGACTTTGCCTTTAAATTATTTATTGCATAATAGGGGGACTGAAAAACATACACAGGCACCATCAAGGAGAGGTGAAAAGGTCAGTGGGACCACAAAAGAAACACCTTCGTTTAACCAGAAAATGCTTTTTTTCTTACTGAGGCTTGAAGACTGGGAAGATGTCCTCCATGCAGAAGAGACCACATGGATAACAGACACAACTACAGCACTGAAGGAGCTCAGAATGTTTGGGTAAGTACTGAGGTCTAGATCATACAGGGTAGTATATGCTGTACAAGGAATATAAATTTCACCTTTCATGGAAATAGAGGCAATTGAAGAATTGTGAGCAGGTGAGGAATATGGCTAATTTAATTGTGTGATTGATCTCTTTAATGGCAGTGTCGAGAGGTAGATTGAACAGGGGTGAATCTGAGGAGTGAGGTATGATTCTGCTGGCCCGGTAGAGGCCTGACAGATGCCCATACAAGTGTACCTGAAGTCTGATGAAAGTAAGAGGATGGATAAAATAAATATTTAGGGAACAGAGCTGATTGGACTTAATAATCAATTGAATATGAAAAGCAGAGAGCATAGGAAACAGGATTTAGAATGATGTCTGACTTGAGCTTCATATTTGTTTCAACTATCATCTATATTCTGAAGACCAGCTAATATATTTCCCCAGCCTACCCTTCTAAATTCTTTATTTTAGTTTCTCATATTGACTTTAAATTGTGACCAGTTGCTCTCTTGCTCCCAGAGATGCTCCCCTTTTATTGTACTATACCTCCAACACATGGTACCATTATTTATTCACCTATTAGCTCGAGCCATAAATCTGCTTGTCAGGCTTATATCTCATTCCTCTTCACTCCTCACATCCACTGAATTACCTACTACCATGATTTTTCCTTATAAATATTTTCTCAGATCTCTCCACTACTCATTCCCACTGCCATAAATTCCCCCCACCACTTTCTGCCTTGAGTCTAAGCTACTGCATTCTTTCCCTTTTTCTACTGAAATATCTTTTTGTTTTCCATACTCCTGCTCTCCAATTCACACTGAAGCCAAATGAACTTTCAGGAACATGACTGGACATTTTTGAAATCGAATCAGCTTTGGTCTCTGCCATCACTTAAAGCCAAATCTCCCAGCATTTACAAAGTCCACCATACATACAACTTCTATGACTCAGCTATACTGTCCTCCCTTTCTTGCTTCAGTGGTTATATATGTTTTTCTCTTTCTGAAATTCTCCTTCCTTTCTGCCACCTCTTCACATGAGTAACTTTTACTCCTATTTCTCAAGTCAGCTTAGGTGTAACTTCCTCCAGATAGGGTAAGACCTTAATAATAGGTTTACATAATGCTCTGAATAACTTTGTTGTATCGCTGAATAAATACTCTTAATAAGGAACAATGCAAGGTTGTGAAATTAGAGTATGTTTCAGAGTTGGGATGGTCTTAAGTCAACGGATAAAGTTGAATGGAGGGAAAGACAATTAAGGATCTTTGGGGTTAGTTTGTTATATGAGTCAGATCCAAGGAAACTAAAGGCCTTCAAGAAATCTGCAGTATTGGAGTGGTGAACAGAATAGTATACTGAGTATCAAAGTCAGTAATGAATATGTAGGCATTCAACAGAGAGTGGAATAGGCTGATTATAAGGACATTAAAGAAGGAATAATTTTTGAGGAACAGTGTGATGCAATAATCTGGAAATGGCAGTAGGCTACTAGTAGAAAGAAGGTGTGGTTATTGGCTTTCTGGAATTTATTTAATGTGGGAAAGAGGGTTCACATTAAGAGAGGAAAATAAACCAGGGGGTTAGATGTCTGGACTAATAGAGGGAAGAGAATGATAGGAAAGATATGAGGGGTGGTTATATTTGGTGAATGACAATGGATGACAGTAGAAAAAACAGAGTTTTTTATTTCAAAGTCTCTGAACAGAATTTAGATTAAAATTATTCTGATGAAAAAAACTGGTGCAACCTCCATGTGGTTAGGGAAGTATTACTTATATCCTGCTGTTGAATCTCAATTGCACTGGGAGGATGAAAGTTAAACAGGTCTCTATGTCTAAAAAGCAGGGAGTAAGACAGATGGTGTTAAATATCACTTGAAGCAGGAGTCCACAAGCTCTAGCCCGTGGGCTGAATCTGGCCCTATGGCTGTTTTTTGGTATGCATTTTGAGCTAAGAATGATTTTACATTTTTGTATGGTTGAAAAATATCAGAAAAATAACATTTATATTGACCGTTTCTTAATATGCGATGCACTGTTCTAAATATTTGCATTAGTTGGCTCATTTAACAACAAATCTGTAGAGTAGGTACTATAACTATGTTTTAGGTGATGAAACGGAAAATTTGAGAGGTTAAGTAAGCAGTCTAAGATAATACAGCCTATGAGTAGTCCAGCTGTAACTGAGTCTTAACACAGAACCTGTGTTTTAACCTGCTTTCCCATTTGAAAAGCATGAGGGCAGTCTGGAAGTGCAAACAAGAGAGATGCAGGAAACACATTTTGGTGTTAGTCCCAGGGTGAAGTTTCAGAGAGGCAAAGAAAGATTTAGGAGAATAAGACCACGTTTCTACCATGATGATAGAGAACTATGAATCCCAATTAACTTTGAATCCCAATTAATCATATTTCCCCTTCCCAAAAAAGAATTCCATTCTTCTCATTAGTTGAGTTTTATTACAAAAATTTTAACCGATTATTGTTGTGATTATTAGTATATTTTGAATTAAACCAATTGAAAATCTGTGGAAGTTGTTTTTCTCTCATAAGTATCTTCATAGTATGCTTGATTTGGTCTTTTGGCTCACAAAGGCTAATATTTTTACTATCTGGCCCTTTACAGAAAAGCTAAACAACTTTTGACTTTAGAGACATAATCTGTAAATTACTCAACCCCAATTGAAAAATAGGATAAACCTGGAGTATATAAGACCATGTCTGCTATCAATATCTGATAAGACCAATTGAATGTTTTTGCACTGTATCATGTTTAGACTTCTCTTACTAGTCGTTCATTCATTTTTCTAACACTCCTAGTTTCTCTCTAGTAAGGGGGACCAAACCAGAACATCTCCCAGCACAGGGAGTTTGCTTTCTCCATTCGGGATTTTGCCAATGGGAAGTACATCTGTTCTTGCTGTTTGAGGTTTCTTTGTTAGCTTGTTCCTCCCCCACAGGCAATATCAATTGTCCCCTGTGCATATATTCACTTCATTTCTGCCAAATTTTACCAGATGTTAGTTGTGTTATTGAGAAAGGAAGATGGACAAAATCCAAAATCCTGGATCAGCTATCTCCTGCCAACGCTTACCTTTATTCCTAAGGGATACATATATACAGCAAATTCCCTGTATAAAGCATCTCACATTGGCAACTTCAGTGTCAATCAGATTTTATCCCAGTGTGTATATGTTGTTATATTTGCATATAAGGAGACCTAACATAATATCTGTCTTGCTTCCAAAACTAGGATTGTATTATTCTTAGTTCAATTTTTAATTTTCTTTTAAAGCTTTTTTTTTTTTTTTAAGATTTTATTTATTTATTTGACAGAGAGAGAGATCACAAGTAGGTAGAGTGGCAGACAGAGAGAGGGGGGGAAGCAGGCTCCCCTCTGAGCAGAGAGCCCGATGTGGGGCTTGATCCCAGGACCCTGAGTTATGACCTGAGCCAAAGGCAGAGGCTTTAATCCACTGAGCCACCCAGGCGACCCTAATTTTTAATTTTCTACATAACCATATCTCTAAGAGAAAATGAACTCGATGTTACAAACAAAAATGGCAAACACCATCAAATTTAGACCATTATTCTTAGTCCAAAAAGTCAGAATGCCAAGGAGAGAAAGTTGAGTAGAGCCCATTCCTTATAAGGACAAGTCAAGGGAACACAGCCAGCTAGAGGTAAACTCCCAGAAAAGAACCAGGAGAATGACTTTCCTGAAATAGCTCCCTTTTCTTCCCCAAATCACTCCCCAGAGATCACCATTGACTGATCTCATAGCCAGAGGGAACCAGGTGAAAATCAAGGTAGAAAGAAGTGGGGAGTAAATTTGAACAGATTAATAGAAAATATTCTTCATTACTTCCTTTTCCTTATGCAGTTGATAAATAGTCACCCATGTTTTATGTGTGTAATTATACTAGACCTGGATATACTGCAGTAAATGAAGCTCATTCATGGTCTAATCTAGGGGTCATTCTGGTAGGTAGTGTAGTGTTATAGAATGAAAAAGTTAGATCAAAGAGTGCTAGTACCCAAGGGTACAAAAAATATGTAGATTAAACAGTTAAGAATCGCAAATGAAGCATTGTTCTCTTTTGTTTTTATTTTCACAACAGATGGTTGAATGAAAATTTCCAATAAACTCAGAATACTGATTTAATAATGGAATATTATCAGTATAGCTCATTTAGAATATGTAATTAGATTTCATCCTTGATTATATGTGCAAATACCTCCTAAGAAGATAACAGCTTAATTTTGGTTCAGTAGTCATTTTAAGACTTTGAATTTAATGCTTTCTAAATTTTTGTATAATGTGGTAGTCAAGGAAAGCAGTCTGATTTATAAGTTGAAAATTTTTTAGTCTTAAACTGTGTCTGGGAAAATAAATAATATTGCCATTGTAGTAAAGGAAAGTTTCTATAGAAAACCTATTACACCACAGTATAACCCAAGAGAAATCAATAATCACCCATTTTTGGTGTATAGTAAAGTTAATGTAAAAAATTGATATCCCAAATACTACCATTAAAGCTGCCATATCAACAACAATAACAATAATAATTATACCCTATAAAAATATAAAAAGCCTACTAGAGAAAAAAAAAAAAAAAAACTTTCACTGCTGTTACAATAGGTTCCAGATTCTTAAAAGATTTAAATCTAAACTCATTTCAGTTTGTCATTTGTTTCCAAGATGATTCTGTGGACTAGAGATCAATTATTAATATAATGGATATTTACCTCCTTGTTGTAAGGACTTTATTGTGTCCCTAAGGTCTTTCTGTAATGATATCAAACAAGAGACAATCATATATTGTTTGTGGTCAACTAAAATTCCTATAATTTTTTCCCATTAATTTATTTGAAGCTAAAGCTCTCTCTTGGGTATATTTTTTAAAAAATCCTTAAATGCAGGTACATTGCTTATCAGTATAACCATGTTACATTGATTTTCTTTTGTCTTGAATTGGTTATTCTGGTTTATAATATACTTTATTCACATTAATTCTACCATCTGGCATTGTAACTGTTCTTCCTCTTTGTATCACAATTTTGATGACAATAGACTCAATTCAGAAACCTGTGGTGTTATCAGTAGAGGTATTCCTACAGGCTGACAGAGATTAATTAAGTTGCATCAGCTCTGAATTTATCTAACTGCATGGTTTTGAAACTTCTCTATTTTTTTAAAAATTCTTTTCAAAGCATATTCTTAAATATTTATTAAACTCTGACTATATGAAAGAAACTGGGTCAGGGGATGGGACTAGAAAATGAAAAAAACACCATCTCTACCTCATAGGCTAGTGGAAAAATTGTCCTATTTACAATCTACAATGGTTATTGTGGTAATAATTATGGAAAGCCTATAGAAATGATGAGGCTTAGAAAGTTCAATAGGACAAGTACATGGATGGTTTAGGGGTCCAAGGTGTATGGCTAACTTTTCTTGTTGAATACTGTGTGTCAGGAATTGCAATAAATGCTTTATGTTAGCCCACTTAATCTTCACAATATTATGAAACCCTTTGAGACGAGTATCAAAGTCACATATTTAGACTCTGCTTTGGAGTCTGGATTTGAGCACTGGTAGCCTCTCACCAGAGCCTATGTTCTTTGGACCAAATTTGAATACCCATAAATACAAAATTAAGAGTAATTGACTTATTCTTGCTAGCAATAAGGAAGTATCAAAAGGTGACTTAAGAAGAAAAGTAACAATGCAGTTATTTTTAAGAAAAATGATTCTAGGGATGCCTGGGTGGCTCAGTTGGTTAAGCAGCTGCCTTCGGCTCAGGTCATGATCCCAGGGTCCTGGAATCGAGTCCCAGTTGGGCTCCTTGCTCGGCAGGGAGCCTGCTTCTCCCTCTGCCTCTGCCTGCCACTTTGCCTGTTTGTGCTCTCTCTCTCTCTGACAAATAAAATAAATAAAATCTTTAAAAAAAAAAAAGAAAGAAAAATGATTCTAGAGTCAGTATGAAAACCGGAATGGATAAGTACACAGAAGGAGATTGGAAAAATGGAGTATTTGTCTTTTGTATTGACAGGAGAAGGGTCTGAGCTAGAGCAAAGTTCAGTTACTCTGATCAGTTCCACCTCCATACCTCTCACCCAGCTTATGAAATGGATCACAGGAAATCCTAAAAAAGCATTCTCTCTCTTCCCTCTTACCCCAGGGAATCTCCTCCATTTTATCCACTAAAGCCACTTTCCTGCACTATTTTTGCTGACATGCCATTTTTTATTCCATGCTTGCTTATGACAAATTGCATCATTTTCTTGATGTCTTCAACTTTATTTTCCTAAAACCCAAAATTGATTTTCTAAAATCATAGCTCATTCTTTCGCAGTTTTCCAATAGGTTTATTTCCTGGGAATCCTAATCTTGACAGGACACTTGAAATGGAGCAGTAGGAATGTTTCAACAAGAAAGTTGATCCTTTTATTCAAATATCTCACTGGGCCCCAGTGTAGATTTTGAAGCGTCTCTCTTTCCCTGCCCACATCTTATAAGTCTTAAAGTCCAGTGGGTTTTGCCACTATGACACATGTTAAAGGATCTAGGTCAATACTACCTGGGCTTAACTGGGAATAGTGTATCCTCTAGTATGTCTCTTATAGACATCTCCTATAAATTTTTCATGAGGTTTACTTCTGTGGCAAATTTGCAGCCTGTCATGGAGAGGGAGTAGTTAATAATGTATTGACTGTTCTACTTGTATACATTTAGACATATGACACTGAGAGTGTCAGCATGTATGTTGTGACTAAAGGCTTCCTCCTGGCTAGCAGCCATCACACAGAGAACACAACAGATTAATTCATTGTGATTTTTTAAATTATAAGCATTCTTAATATGAATTATTTGTTTAATTAACACCTTCTGCCTTAAAGAGAGGTATTAGCATATGGAAGCATCTGTTGAGTCTGGCCTCCTGATGTGAAATGCAAGATTTCTGAAACTTAGACATGTGCACAGATATATGAACACACATTCAAAGGCTGTATTTGGCATTTCTCATGTTACCAAATGGTTTTGTGGATAAAAATGTAAAAGGAATCACAATTCATGGTAAGATAAGCCCTCGCTCTGTGTAAGTGTTGTCTTTAGCTCCAGTATATAGCAACCAATTATTCTGGTCACTTCAATAATACAGTTTTTTTAGACAGTTTTATTAACCCAAGGAATTGGCATTAATTTGAGAAAGCTTTATGAAAGAAGTGACTTTGTAAAAGTAGATAAGAAAATTTAATGGAGAAGTGGGTAAGCCTCTGTACCTAAGTAGAGAGTCAGAATTTGATTTATTTGTCTCAGAATTCGTGATGCCCTTCTAAGGTACATGTAGGAAAAAAATCAATTGTGGTATAAAAAATATGTAAATACAAAGGAACATCTGAGGGCAGTTAGGTACAATCAACCTAGTGTCCATGATTAGGAGTTTCAGTTTCGTTTGAAAGGTAAATTGAAGTCAGTGTAGGAGTCAAAATGAATGAATTGATTGTGGTCTATAAATCAGTAGCAGAAGAAGTTGACTACCAGCTTTAGCTATAATTTGATAAGAGAGTGTTTAGGAGGGAAACCAAATATATCATGGCAAGAATAAAAAAAAAGAAATGCTGATGATTCACAGACCTGTACCCCTGAAACAAATAATACATTTTATGTTAATAATAATAATAAAAAAAAGAAATGCATAGACACAAGAAGTACCTGAGGGAGAAGAGGTTGAAATAAATGAGTCATTGTTTCAATCCTTTGAAACTGCGAACACTTTAATGGTATTAATAATGGGAAAGATCGTAGGGAAGTAAAAGTTTTACAATTGGGAGTGAGGAAATAATTTCTGTATAGAAATATTAGGTTCTATATATTGGCGTGCAAGTAGAAATATTTTTAAAGGGTCAAAAATAAAGAAAATACTGTCATCTCCATTAGTAGAAATGTTCAGAAAATATGGATATTATTGACTGACCAGCAGATGGACCAGATGATGCAAATTTAGTTTTCCATCTGTGTGACTTTTCCAGTTTTATTGTTAACATTGCCTTCTTTCAAGAGTTCCTGGTATGCGTGTGTATATGTACATGTATGCATTCCTGCCGTCTGGCCGCTCTTTCTCTGTTTTCTGGTGCTAAGCATCAGCATTGGAAAACAGGCAACAGCAGGCTGAGTGCTAAATAAAAAGTGTAAAAATAGAAGTAACAGGCTCAAGATATGGTGAGATCTATAAGACTAGAGGATTAAGAAAAAAGCAGTTGATTTCTTCTAATATTTGCCTAAAAAAGGATGTAATGGAGTAAGATATAATACTTCGCCTTATAAACGAGATAAAAAAAAAATAACCACCTATCTCAGAGAAAATTTTAAGGCCCATTAACCACCTGATGATACACTGCCTCCACTCAAAACTCCTCAATGGGATGATGAGAGCTATAGCTGAAAGAAACAAGTAGGTTCAGACTTTGGGCATGGGAACATTCTCAGATGAATCATGATAACCATATGGGGCAAGTAGAAGTGGAGGCTGAACATGAATAAATGACTTAAAGATTTCAGATGCTTACAAAATCATGTATTTGAAATGTCTATAGGTGAAAATATTATTTAAAAGAGAGGGCAATCTTGCTTCTCAGGTTTTAGCATAAATACAATTTATTTTATATGCAAGACTTAAAGGAACACATAAGAGAAAGTGAGAATTTTGAAAAGTAAAAGGGATAAGGAGAAACTCAGTACCTGAAAATCTTAATACTTCACAGTCCGTAAAAATATATTGTGAATTCCAGAGAACCATTTTAACCCTAATTAGAACAGAGTAGAAATATTAACTCTAGAGAATGGAGTTGTGCTT
Organism: Potos flavus; assembly: GCA_028534135.1. NCBI lineage: Eukaryota > Metazoa > Chordata > Mammalia > Carnivora > Procyonidae > Potos > Potos flavus. Next base: position 80,935,951 of record CM052899.1, on the reverse strand, counting down.
TTTTACTGAAAACCTCAAATAAGAGGGAATTATCCAAGTTCATTATTTTTCTTTGTTTTAGTGCTGTTTGTTTCCTTTATCCTAATTCCATATCAAACAATGTAATTCATTACAATTTAGAAAACTCATTTTCCTCTGTTTTCCACTCTGGACACTTTGTGATAATTATTCCTCCTTCAGAGAACCCTCTGTTCTCTTATTCCCAGCCTCTTTTCGGCTTCTTATTGGATTTTTTTTTTTTTTTTTACATTGACTTGCATTTCCTTTAACACATTTTTATTTTCACTTTGATATTTTTTGTTTGATTAGTAATAATCCTATGAAATGATTTCCTAAATGAAAGTTGGACAGTCTCTGGGTGAGTCAGTTTCCAGATGACTTATGAGAACTATAGGTCCTGTTTTATGTTCACCATTCATTATTTTTAAATCTGCCCATTATTTCCCCAGCATAAGCCCTTCCCTTCTTGGCAACTTGCCTGTGATCAGTTTCTAGGTCTCATTTCAAACCTTTTCTCCCCTACCTTACTTCTCTGCCCTCCATTTACTTTTAGAGAAATCTTTCTCCTTTCTAGTTTCCTTCAGAGGAACTCACATTTCATTTCTTCTCAAACTCAATTGTCGTCTTGTTCTTTCATGATAGTCTTGAAGGCTCATCAAACCCAGATCTGAATCATTAGCAATTGAAAATGACTTTGACTTTCTTTGAGAGTTTCAAAATTAAACTTCAAGAAGAGAGGAAAGCATTCTCATTTCATTCTCCTAGTGTGACTATGAAAATAAAACAGCAAACTTTCAATATTAGAGCAATTCAAACATCCTAATCCTGCCATACAGTCAATAAAAAATTTTAAGCCATTAACGGATATAACTGATGGCTTATCTCTTATCTCTTTCTATGACAGAGGGTGAAAACTTTTCTTGCAGCTTGATGTGAGTCTGTGCCACAGTTCTGTCCCCAAACAGGAAAACCATCTTGTAGTGATGGTGGTAGGTAAGGGGTTCCTGAGATGTCTTTTTCTTTCTTGGTAAAATGATGGATTGGGACTGAACATGGATGTGATGCAGCATTCTCTCTGTGACCATGAGGCAACAGGCATGCAGGTGGAGAGCTATACACTGAGCATGGTGAAGCAAAACATGAAATTCCTGGTCACGGATGGCATCTCAGAGCAGCTGAAATGCTGCCAACAACTGCCTGCCTTTTTACATTTATTTTGGTGTGATAGGAATTTCTTTGGTCTATTTGTCTGGTTTCCTGTTACATGGAATCAAAACTAATTCGAACACATCATTCAAAGCTTCATCCTCGTGAGTACATGCCCTGGAGTAAAAGCCAAATGTGTTCTTTATAGAGGAGCACCCTTGTCCAATCTGTGTCCCTGATTCTCGGCATCCCTTGGGGAGAAAAGCTTGCTTTACTTCAGCTGTGTCTCTGGTTCAGACACAAATCCATAGGGTCAGAAAGAGGAGAAGGTATTGAACATTGCCAGGGTACTATCTTTTCCTCCATTCTCCACATGAATAAAACCATTTTCTGCCTATTGCTAAAATCAGTCATGCAAATTGGCTTCTTTTCTCTCAATTACTAGTTCAGAGAACATGTTCAGACACGTCTGAATCCCTACTTTGTTCAAGTTGGGATGTCCAGCTTTTTTTTTTGTAGTATTTATCCAATTTATTTAATTAAATGTATGTGGAGTGGCAGTATGTTATTCAGCAAGTCTAAAGTAGTGACATAAACAAGCCTACCTCTTTTGCTAGCAGATGTTGAACTAATCATAGGTTTCTGTCTATATTTCTGATAACTCAGTTCCTTTCTCGGAATTTATTTTTCTTCTAGTCATCAATGCTAGATCTTTAACTTACCATCATAGGACTTATAATTTCTTTTCTTTCCAACATTAGCTGTCTTATACTCTTAGTATTCAGAATGTTAGCAGAAATTTTTTTTTTTTGCAGATTACCATAGCTCTTTTGTTTTATTTCCTTTTCTACTTTGATCTATTTTATATAGTCTCCCAAAGTTTTTCTTTTCATTGAAAGCATATTAACTACTTTGACAGGAACCTCATCTTGAAAATATTCCTTCGTAGTATGACAAGAGCACATACAAAATGTGCCAGACATAATATATATTACAAATATTATAATTTTATTTCAAGTTATTTATTTCAGTAATTAAGACTGAAGTTATTAAAATTATTAGCAATATACAAAGTGTGCCAATTCTCTCGGTCAGATATGGGTCTCCAAATGTGGGGCGAGGATGGGGTGGAAGCCAGTGGAAAGGATTCATTCAAAGCAGAACAAAAGAGAGAGAAGTTTATTGAATACTGCAAGGGAGTGGTGGGCAGAATAGCAAAAGAGAGACTATCTGCGATGAGGTAGTGGGTGGGGCTGTTTTTAAAGGGGAGGAAGATAAGGAGGTATGCCAACATATGGAATTTTCCCTTTTTTGGTAACTGTGCCTGGTTGTAAGTAGCCCATTGGTTAGTTAGGGCCTATGGATATTTTGAGATGGGTTGCCTGATAGGCCTGTCTGTATTCAGTTGGGGTGGGGCCGGGGGGTGTCACTGAGGGCCTTGACCAAGTTTCCATTGCTCAAGCCTATTGTCTAAATGCAGCCTCTACACAAGGTTTCATATATTTTTAGAATATTTAAGTGTCCGATTCCGTATGTTTCATTTTTATGTCTTTATTTATTTGTTTAAAAAGATTTTATTTTTAAGTAATTTCTACACCCAACATGGGGCTCAAACTCACAACCCCAAGATCAAGCAAGAGTCACCTGTTCTACTGACTAAGCCAACCAGGCGCCCCTCATTTTTATGTCTTTAAAATTTTATCCCATATTGGTTTAACAAGGAAAATTTATGTATCATTAGGGCCTAATTAAATTCCCTCCTTTATAGTTAATTATATCCAAAGGTAAAAACCTGGAGCTTCATTTATACAATATTGAAATTCTTCAATAATTTTGAAACAATTCAAACTATTTCAGTTGGATTTCTTTTAAAACCTGGTGTTTTTTTTGTAATCGTAGAACACACTGTAACAAGTGTAACTACTGGAAGGCTTGAACTGCTGTGTGGGGGTAGTGGAGGGAGCATTGATTGGCTTTACAATCTGGCAAAGGGGGACTTAGACATCTCTGCCACACCGATTTGGTTACCTTGTGTGCATCACTTTACCTTTCTGAAGCTCAGTGGTCTTAATTGTAAACAGCAATAATAATAGCTATTAGTGCTGTGATGTTTTTCTCCTTTAAAATTAAACGTACAAACTAACAAGCCCTTTTTTCTGGCAATACCTCTTTTTCTCTAACAATTAAAGACTTAATTCCTCCGTGGAATCTTTTTGAATTAACTAGATTTATTCTCCAAATCAACCTTCCTCCAACTCAGAAAAATTTTAAAATTTGGGCCTGATGCTACTGTTTTGTACTTGAATTTACGATAGGTTATGATTTCCCTCTCTCTTTGTCACCTGTGGCTTCAGTTATTTGAGATACAGCCAATGCATTGACCTGAACGTTTGCTATTTCCTATCATTCTCATATAGTTTATTCATGCTTGATTTGTGTTTTTTTTTTTTGCAAGTTTAAAAATAAATAACCATTATTTCCCTTTTTTAAACACATTTTTGAATTATAATTCTTTTTTTTTATTCTTTGGTAGTTGAATTATCATTCTTATAGGCATTTGGTGGAATCTCTAGCACTTACCATCACCTACTACTTTAGCTGTATTTGTAAAAGTATTTAAGTATGTGTTAGGTTTGGCTGGTGTCATATCACGAATGGGCTTATATGTAAGGTATAGTGGGCCCTTTGGCAAGAAGATCCACTGGGCAGGGGGAAAAACTGGGCCCAGGAAAGATGATGCAGCATAGCTCTGAGGCCTGCCTCACAGTCCCTTGGCCATCCCTGATTTTAGCTGTAACTATGGTAATGGTTTTCTATAAGTTCAGATTCACCTCACACTGACCTATGTAAAGCTGGCCAGGTGTCTTTCCACTTTTAACTTGGAGAATTCCTTGGCACCACAAGAACCTATAGATAGGTTCTCTACTCTGCCATCTTTTAAGTGAACAATTCTGGATGACAATATTTTTATGTTGCTTGGAAGGTTTCAGAAATTCAAGCCAACCTATCTCTTGGTAGTAATCTCAATACACATCCTTTTCTGGGATTTTCTTTCTTCCACATCAAGTCTACCTCTTCCTTTTCTCCTCCTTCATAAGATCATCTATCAAATAAACCTGTCCCCAGCCCCTGTTCTCTGACTCTATTTCCAGGAAAATCCTATGTAAACCAGGTGTGTTCTGTGAGAAGTAGACAAAAGGCACAATAAGCCTACATACGGATAAAGACAAATATGGGTAGAAAGAGAACATCTGCCTGACATCTAAGTGAGTTTCGGGCAGGTAGAATAGAGGGTGACACTATAATGGGACATAGTGGGATCCCAACTGACAACAGAAAACAAAATTTTTTGTAAAAGTAAGGTGTGGTGCAGCCAAACGAGCCAATGCCCGACAGCACAGGTGTCCTGGCCCACACTGGAAAACTGAATTTGATAGAAAGCCTGACTCAGAAACTCAGGAACCTATGTTACACTGGTTCAACGTGTCAAAGTAAAATGAGAAATGTTGCAATTCAGAAGCTACAAATAAGTCCCAGATTCATTCATAGAACATGAAATACGGTTTCTGGGCAATAAGATACCCAGGTTGCCTTTTGTTCTTGTTTTCCAAGTGAAAGGCATTTGTCACTTCATCTTCCTATCTGAGGAAAGTAGGAACTAATGAAAAAATATCAGTACTTTCCTACTTTTTATTTATGTTAATGTAGTGGAGGTACTTGGAGGTTAAAGAGAGAAAAGAAGGAGAGAGTCTCACTCCCCAACTCCCTCTGCCCTTGGAACATCTGAATCATTGCCATGGAACCCCTTATGTTCTGGATTAATAAGTTTTTGTAGAGTCAGAACCCTTGTCTTATTTGGCTTTATATTTTCCATAGTGTCTGCTTGGTAAAAAGTTTCAAAACTTAATTACTTCTACAGTGAATAGTCTATTAATAAGGTAAAATGGATGATTCACAGAGGATGCTTATATTTCCCAGATTTCTGAAGTAGTCAGGGAAGAGCAAAGCAGAAGGTGGAACTTAAGGTCTGGATACAACATCCAACCACCAACTAGGTAAACATTTACCATGGAGATGACTTAACCTTTTTATTGTTGTTCTAGAAAACGAGGTTGTCACGTGACACATATTGGGTTATTATGTTAAACTCCATGTGAAAATTTTGCCATAGTTGCTGACTGGGGTTTTGTGAGTCAGTAAGATCTGTGTTCAAATTTCATCTCTATCACTTGATGACCGTGTAACTTTGGGTAAGTCACCTCATCTCACTGTTTCCCTTCCTGCTAAGTGAGTGGCTAGTTTGAAATAATCTCCAAAGCCCCTTCAATTTCCAGCAATTTTATTTTAGTTCACAACAGCCCAAATGCTCATAAAATATTCTGGAATTGACAGTACATGAGTAATCAGATTCTTAAGTGAACAAAATGAGTCATTTTTGGATATTTACACTAAACATTTAACGATCATTTTATTCCTCTCAAAATGCATATTTATTTTTAGTTTAGGCATTGAGGTGTAGATTTAAGTGTTGTTGGCATGAACATTCTGGCCATTTTTATAAAAGAATGATACTCTTGGGAGATTAAGAATTCTAAGATGCAAAAAAGGCTGGGAAATGTAAACTATATTTTAGTGTACCAACTGATTTTGCAATTGTCAAATGCATTTATATTCACATTCACAATAGATTTCATTAGAGATTCTTAGCATATTTTTACCACATGATTAAAACCTTTATAGTGTTTGAAGACATCTCTCCTAGAGGAACAAATGCAATAGAAACAGATGTAGAAATCAAATAAGACAATATATGTGAAAAAAATTTTAAATTATAAAGTAGCATATACATATAAAGGAGTAGTACAATTAGGTATGATATAGTTACTGCAATTGTGTAAATTGTTTCTAGATGATTCTCAAAAGTCAAAATGACCGATTTGATGTCATACTCTTATTTTTATTCTTATTCCATATTCCAGTACTCTAAAGTTAGAATTCGATCACAGCTGCTGGTTTTACTAACATGTTGATCTGGGCTAAGGAATAGCAAAACTGACCAATTTTTGTGGTGTAAGCTTTTGTGGATTTTCTAGGCCACTTCTTGGTGAAGTGTTAGTCCTGTGTGTAGGATAATGAAATACCTGCACCAGCGAGAGTGTAATGGATAGAAGTAGAGATTGAACTTGTACTCTAAAGATAATGATATGGGAATTTGGAAGAATTACACTGGGGAACAAAGGGGCTAACCATGTCAAATTATAGTCGTTTAGTTGGATCAGACTCACCAATGGCAGTGACCAAGTCCTCTGAAGGAAAGGTCCTCTTCAGCAATATCAGGACAGAGGGCACTTGAGTCTGGCGGGAACCCGTAATCCATAGATTTATTAGTTTGCCCATAAGGCCTGTAGACTGCCCATTGCAGCATCTCTCTCTAGGCAAATGTGCAAAGGACCTTGTAACTCCTCAGCCACTCCCAGATACCTATTTTTTGAAGATCAAGTCTTGAGAGTGCCAAGAAGAAAAGTCAGCATCTTGGTATCGAGTAGGTTTTAGAATCTTCTTTTGTGGTGAGGAAAAACATGAGGAGAGTATGACTAATTGTTTCTCATGATGAGTATATAAGTTAATTTCAGTGCTTAGTGAATCAATGAATCTATCAGTCTAATAAATGTTGAGTCCTAAAAAATATGCATAAACTGTAGAGGAAAAATAAAATAAGTAAAGTATAAAACGAAATTAGAATAAAGAATATGTTTTATAGATAAACTATTTTATTTACAGAGTTGTTATTTGGATTTCTCTTCTGGTTAGTTTTGTAGGAAAACACGTTACTTTATCTCTCAAAGAATCGAACTACTTGTTCTCAACCTTTCTGGCCCATCCTTCCCGAGTTAGTTGAAGCATTTTTGGAATGCAGGCAATAGCAGCCTTTATACTGTCTGCATGGCTGAGGGAGGGGTTAAGATCTTGGGGTGTTGAAAGGTAACATTACTTGGCAATCTGCTTTATTTTGTCTGCAATTCTGTTGGTATAGCTATGTGCCCCAGGTCAGCCTGTTCCCAATACACAGAGAGTAGAATTAGATTCACTGCGGCAGTAGAAAAATCAGCTTTAGAATACAGATTCCCCACAGTAACACTCAATTGCTTGGTTTACTAAGCCATGTTCCTTCTGAGGTGATTCAGAATCTGTCCTACTGTCTTGCAGGTATTTCAGACACCTGCCAACTAAGCTTATAAAAGTGGTTTATGTGGACATAACTTTACATTCTCTGAACTTTCACTTTTTTTAAACCAGATGATTTTTTAATAGTGTAATAAACTCCTGGTGAATATAAACTTAACAATCCCCTATAAATACAAATCTCATGACAAAGAAAGGAAAGGTATGTGCAAGATATGCCATGCACACGATTTGAAGGTTTATAGTCTGATGATCATTGGGACCATTGTCTGATTTCCTTTGGCCATTGAATATTTTTTATGTGCCTTCATTGGTATCAGTGGTCATCTTTTTGTTGATATAAGAGGCTTTTATTTGAGAAATTATTAATAGAGTGCTTATCTTAAGTCTGGACTTAATATTCAGAATCCTTTTCAAATAAACAAATTTAAAATGGAAATGATTGTTATCTCTGTTTTCAGTAGCATACAACCTTGGCAATTTCTAGAGGACTAAATGGTACTTAGAGGCACTCTGTTTTCTGTTGGTCAATGCCATTGACTTTAGCAAATATCTGAAAGCAGAGATCTCAGTTCACTGCAGCTTTTTTCCAATTTTCCCACAAAGTTCTCCTTTTTTATTTCATTAAAACCAATTAGGCATATTGCACTGGCAGAGATTAATACTGCTAAATGTCAATGATGTGTCTGCCTTGAAAAAACTATTGAGCTGAAGAGTAAATAAGCAATACAATAAAAATGCCCTGACATCTTCCTTGCAGGAAAGCAGAGAGCCATAAGATGGCAGGAAGAGTAAAGAAGGGGATAATAATGGTTGATCACTAAATTGATTTCAGGAGTTTACATTCCCAGAAAATCAACTGAATGTACACACAGAAAACAAAGCAAACCAAAAAAGAAAGATGGACAGTCATCGCTGGTGGGTACAGTCTTTGACATAAGTGGACTTTTGACATAAGCACTGTTGGCAGTGCTCTCAAAAATGTGCTGAAAATGAAATAGTGACCTTTCCTCTTCTTTACCACTCAAGATGCCATTAATGCATTCTTGAAAATTCCTATTGTCCTCCAGTCATATGGACTATGTTGTTCATCTCTGAAATCTAGTTTCTATAAGAAAATCCTCAGTATACAGCAAAACACCAGATACAACAGAAATGCTTTTCTTAGTTGAAAACCAAAGTGACCAGCAAATGATGTCAGGGGACCCAATCTGGCCCACTTCCTGTTTTTGTAAGGACCTTGTGCCAAGAGTGATTTTTTTCTACATTTTTTAATGGCCGGGGAAAAAATCAAAAGTAGAATAATATTCTGAAATATATGCAATTTAAATTTTTATATTGATAACTCACGTGTCCGTAAAGAAAGCTTTATTGAAATGCAGCCATACCCATTTATTTCTGTAGTGTCTGCAGCTGTTTTTTGCACTACAGCTACAATGGCGGAGTTGAGTAAATGCCTTACATACCATGTGGACCCAACTAAGACCAGTTGTGATTTCTTAAATTCTAAACTTTCTTTGCTGGATCTATGATGGGCTCCAGGGTTTGTCTTCTTGCCTACATAGACAGGAGAAAATAGTCAAACTCCTTGAAAAAGCATTACCACATCGTTTGTAATAGCACAGGCTCTGAAGACTGTACCTGGGCTTACATAGTAGTTTTTCCCCTCCTTTAGAAAATAAATTTAAAAAAAAAGTATATACTGGTTTATATACATTGTTTTAGCCATATCTCTTGTTTGCTTCCTCCAGATGGCTCCCTGCTCAGGCTGCACCGTGCAGATCCAAACATTTCCAATGCGGCTGTAGCAGTTCTCAGCCTAACATACAAAGTCAGTCAGCGAAGGGGTCTTATATTCCCAGCTAAACTTAAGAGTTAGGATATTACCATCATTCTCTCTGAACCAAAAAATTACGATAAGGTGATTGATGTGCACCACTCATACCCCTCACCCGGAAATTGGCATTGAGGTAAACTCCCCAAAATACACACTGGGGAGATGAATACCTAAGGAAAATTTGAGATGCTGTTGCAAGGCAGAAGTAGAGTTGCCACCGAGTAGCAAATAAAGGTTCACATCAAGATCAGAGAACCTCTTAGATAATGAACCCATGTAGAGGACAGCCTACATCCACACCTCAACCCAGTTCTATGGCCCCCGCCCATCCCCAAGTGTTCAGTGTTTCTTGTCGGGTGATAAAAACTCTTTCCTGGAACGTCTGGGTGGCTCAGATGGTTAAGCCTCCGCCTTTGGCTCAGGTCATGATCCCGGGGTCCTGGGATTGAGTGTTGCACCGGGCTCCCTGCTCAGCAAGGAGCCTGCTTCTCCCTCCACCTCTGCCTCTCTCTCTCTCTCTGTCTCTCGTGAATAAATAAATACAATCTAAAAACAAAAAACAAAAAACTTTTTCCTGTGGGACACCTGGGTGGCTCAGATGGTTAAGCCTCCGCCTTTGGCTCAGGTCATGATCCTGGGGTCCTGGGATTGAGTGCCGCATTAGGCTCCTTGCTCAGCGGGGATCTTGCTTCTCCCTCTGCCTGCTGCTCCCCCTGCTTGTGCTTACTTTCTCTCTCTGACAAATAAACAAAATCTTTAAAAACAACAACAACAACAACAACAAAACCTCTTTCCTGATAAAATATGACTGTAAAAAGATAGCCAAATTGCCTATACTAGGCAGGATGTGAAGAAAAAGAAAAAAGAACCAGCAAAGTAAAGAAGTCAGTAAGAATTCTTTGTTATAAATATCAAAGATCAATTCTATTACTTTCTATTATTCCTCTAGGTGGAAAAATATTCTTTCTTGAACCTGCCTTAAAATCAGAGGATATGTAGACAACTTTCCAGTAAAAAAAGGCAGTTAGGACAAATAGCTCAAACCCACTTTTCTCTAGAGAGCATTTGCCTTTCCAAAATTTTTGAACAGGGTTAAAACCCCAGTGGACCTTTGTCCAAATAGAATGTTTATACTAACTCTTTGATTTAGTGCTGACTCATTTCATTTTATTTTATTTTTAGATGGCATAAGAAAATATCTCTTAAATCTGTTTTGTTCTATCTAACCGCTAGGTCCAAAGTCCAAACTTTATACAACAGTTTCTCAATTTATACCCAAGAATCCATCTCCCCAAGATGCCCTTCAGAATGCTACAAAATTATCTTCACAAAATTTCAAATGTATGTCCAGAAATTAAATACAAAAATCCTTAGTTTGGTTGCCAAAATCATTTCACTCTGTTCTTCCAGGTTCCTTTTTAAGGCCAAGTATCACACACTCTAAATTTCACCAACACTTAGTCACCATTTCCTCAACCTGCCTTGCACTTTTATGCCTCCACAAGTCTAATCATGTCATTTCCTTAGTTTGAAATGCTCCTTTTCTTCCCCCACTTCCATCTGTCCTTTATGACTAGTCAACTGGTGATGTACTTGAGGCGTTTTTGCTTGAAATCTCCTGGTGAGAAGCCCTTTCTGCCTGAGAGTTCATTTTGTACCTCTGGTACAGATGGCATGTGCTACACGTGGCAAGGGAGTGATGTCGGAGCCAGCCTCGCCACCAGACTGCAAGCTAGATAACTGGAGAGCAGAATGGTCAGAAGCACAGACTTGGGAATCAGAGACTTGCATTCCACATTCTAACTTTGACGCTATCTAGTTATATGACCTAAGGTAAATCAACTTAAACTTTCTGTTCCCCTATCTGTGCAAGGGCAGAGCACAGTGGCTTCTGAGCTGGCTCATATAACTTGAGATCACCTTCTTTTAAATTCCCCTTATCAATTCACAGAACATAAATTTAGCACCATGCATACCAAACACATTAAAATTCTATAGGCCAATTTTGGGGGGAGGGTGGGGGGAAACACAACGACCGAAAGGAGAAGAAAGAGTTAATCTTCTAACTGAATGTGATTAGCATGGATGTAATATTGCTGACCTCCTTATCAGGAATTGGGTCTGATGGACATTGTTTCTCCTGGCTTGGCTTCTTCTTAGGTGGGAAGTTGTGGACGTTGTCAGGTAACCATATTATTTATCCAAATCCAGACACATCTGAGAGTAAAAGGGATGCTATTAATAATTACACTGGTAATAACGAGCTTAAGCAAGACGAGACCTGACAAAATTCCTTGTACGTGCTGAGACATTAAGTTTCATTTCTCAGCATCTGAAAAATAATTTTATATCCTGTAGAAGGCCACTTTCTGATTAGGAACCCAGACTTTCATGTGCTTCTTCCAACCTTTGTACCAAACCAGCACCGCCATCTTCAGAGCAAGGCAGCTTCTCACTGGTTCCCTTCACTCAAGGCTCTTGCATCAGAATGGAGGAGTTGGGAGAGGCATAACTCTTCACAGATTTATTTCCCCTAAAGACCAAATTAGAGAGTATTAAGTATGATTTCTGTTACTCTTATTTAGAAATATGAGTTTACTAATACAAATTAAAACGTTTCATTGTCCCATAACCTACTGTGAAGAATAGCTGTCTCCAGCTTGTGTCTCTTAAGATTTCCTATCTAAAAAAAAAAAAAAAAAAAAAGATTTCCTATCTAAATCTAAAATTGGTCACTATCACCGTTGTTTTCTTTTAACAGGGTGAAAACAAGAATCTTTAAGTAAATCCTTAATACACAGGCATATATATATATTACATTATTTTCCAATATCTAAGTTTAGAATACCTTAAGCAGGATTTAAATATTCCCTAAAAATGGAGCTAACCCCAATTTCACAAGGAGGAGTTCAAGATTCTAAAGTTCAATAGACATATGTGATTAAAGATGAAACTATGTAAATATGTGGCTTAGTAATGATTTTTATCTTCTCCAGCAACTATGCCGCTGGTTACTTTCAGTACAATAGAGCCATAGAAAGTCTGAATGTTGGAAATTTCCAAGTATTGGTCCTGGACATTCTTTGCTCCAACAAGTAAACTCTCTCTTTAGGTAATACCTTCCAGTTTTATGACCTAAATGCCATCTATAAATGTTCATTTGTAGGCCCTGCACCAAATAACTAAATACTTTCTTGCCATTTCCACATGTATATGTATATATAATATACATTTTCTAACTTAATTATGTCCAAAATAAGCTCTTGTTTTCCCAGTGCCTCACAGCCCTTTCCTAACCTATGTTCAAATCCCAGTAAATGTCTCCACCTCCAACCATAGCTTATGACAAATCCTGGGAATTAATCTTGGTTTGACCTCTTTCTTTCATCCTTAAAAAGTGTAAGTCAGTCAGAGAAAGACAAATGCCATATGAGTTCACTTTTATGTGGAATTTAAAAAAACAAAACAAATGACAGGGCAGAGGTGCAAACCAAAAAAACAGACTCTTAACTGTAGAGGACAAACTGAGGGCTGCTGGAGGGGTGACGGGCAGGGGGATGGGTTAAATGGGTAATGAGTATTAGGAGGGCACTTCTGATGAGCCCTGGGTGTTGTATGTAAGTAGGAATCACTAAATTCTACACCTGAAACTAATATTACACTGTATGTTAACTAGCTGGAATTTAAATAAACTTGAAGAAAAATATCAATTTACCTACAAAATCAGTCTCTAAATCATTCACTTGTCTTCATCACTATCACCACTATGTAGTCCTGTTACCCAGAGCACTGCAATTGTCTTCTACATTCTGCCTTCTGACGACATACACAAACCATTCTCCTTAATGATTCTTAAAAACAGATTGTGTTATGCTGCTGCTTAAACACTCCCTGAATGCCTTTTTGTTTCCTATGAAGTCTTTATAATCCTGTTCTACCTCTCTGACCCCATCTCATGTGCTTACTCAAAATATTTAAGACATACTGTCTCCATCTCCTCCTTGAATGTGCCAAGCTCTTCCCTGCGTTCTGGCTTTGATCCTACTATTACCGTTGCCCAAAATGATTCACCTCTGAGTCTTTGCAAGGCTCATTGGTTCTCACCCTCAGGGGCTCAGGGGTCACCTCTTCAGGGAAGTCTTCCCTGACTACCTTATCTTTCCTCAGTTGTTCCATTGTATTTTTGATACTTACATATGTATATGTATCACATTCATATATGTTTTCTTGTTTATAATTTGTCTTCCATCATGAGAATGTGATCACAGATTTATTACTGATATTCCTGATATGTAGTTCAGTGGCTTATAGAAGGAGCTCAATAAATATTTTTGGATTAGTTATGAGTATATTTGATTAAGGTAACTTAAATAAAAGAGGATACCAAGAATTATTACTCCCTCTCCATAGGCCATGTGAGTGAATTTATTTGGGTTGTGAAGGAAAAGGAAATCCATTTGCACTCTGCCCTCTTAGCACCAGAATAGAAGACCAGACCCTAATAACATGGGCTTATATTCTCTGATATCTTTTGAAAGGTCCAAGTGGTTTGATAACATTTCTTATGTCTTGAAAAACATGAAACCCAATGTAAATGAACAAAGTATTAAAATTCAAGCCAGTAAGTGTTGTGTCCAAACTTTAAAAAGTAGTATAGTTTGAATAAACACATCACTAGATCAGCAGATGGATAGCAAAGCAATATTTCCTGAACAATTAAAGAAAGGGATTCAGGATAAGACTTACTTGCCTAAGCAAGTTTTTAATGCATATAAATTTGTTTTGTTTTGGAGGAAGATGCTTTTCAGAAGACTTATTTATTATAGTTCAAAACACGTATTTAATTCTATTTTTATCACTTTTTTCTACAGTCCCCTATTTTTACAAATGACAATTCCATTTATCATCTTACTTTTTCTAAGTTATATAAATCTCATACTTGCAAAGAATTAACTATGTTTCTGTTCATCTATGCAACAAAAGTGTTCTGCCTCATAATTTAGCATATACGTAATTAATACTGATCAGTTCCTAGAACATAATTATCAAACTCCTCATCTATAGGTAAAAGCAGATGTAGTCTCAGAATCTGTCTTGTACCTTACATTGTCTCTAACCATTTCCCATTCAAAAATATAAGGATCTCCTGTCTTACTTTGACATATGTAAGCTCAAAGCATCTATTCTTGCCTGGGTCTATTTCTATTCACTGCCTATAGCAATGTCAGGCTGGTTCAAACTGAGTGTTCCATATATGAAGAATACAAGCTGTGGTGACATTTTTTGCTAAAGCAGTAGCCTCAGATGCTTGGCCAGCATTTGTATCAGCAGTGGTGAGAATTAGAAGATAAGCAGACTCTCTTTCTGTATAAGGTTCAAAGAAAAGGGATTTCAGCCATATTGCCAAAGATATTTATGTTAAAATAATTTTGATTATTGATCTCAGTCACCTCCACAACATGTTTGACCCTTCCAGGATGGCCAGAAAAGGACATGTCTGGAGCCAATACAAGGTGGTAGATTCAGATTTCAGTAGAGACTACCATCAATGACATGTTGCTTCTATGGTGAAGTGGATTAGGATCTTTGCTGAGCAAAGAGCCTGATGCAGGGCTCGATCCCAGGACCCAGATCTTAGTGGTAGTGGAGTCTTTCCAATGGAATACACACTTGGCAAATGGGTGAATATTGGCTCAAGCGGTGATTTATCACAGAATCAAATTTGTCTTTCAAGACATGAAACCCTTTCAGTAGAGTATGATATGGTAACTCAAATATATCCTCTGCCTATTGGAACTTGGAATAACTAACTTATGGGCCTTAGACATAAAAGCCACAAGCTTGGTGGTTAGTTCTTCCAGTTTACAACTTTAGTCACTTCCCAGAATGAAATTAATCTCCTGAAAGATGGTTCACATGATTACATATTTCTCTTTCTGTTGATTCAGTTCTAGAATAAGCCAAATAGTTTTCTTCAGTTTTTTATTCTTCCCTGATCTGGGTTTTGCAGTATAGTCACCCTATTCCGTGCTAGAAGGATGTCTCTACTGCCACATTCTGGAAAGAAGGTTAAGATATATCTTGGCTTCTTCCCTTCCAGGACAGTTAATGCTAGTATGTCCGCATTTCCTGCCACCACCAGTACAATATATGAAGAGGTGAAATAACTTTGGTAATCACTATGTGAAAACAAATAGATAAATAAAATATACTATATCCTTATTTCAGGAAAACAGAACCTGTCCATTTGTGTTTGACAAACTCTCAGTGCTTCTAAAAACATGCCCTTTATAGGCCAAAGATCTGTTTTAGTTAATTAAAATACAATACCATGCATGATAAAACATAACAACTACAAATGATTATAGGCCAAATAAAAGAACCTCAAAATACATAAATTAGAGTTAAATATAAGCAATTCCACAAAAGTAGTAAGAGATTTTAGCAACTCTCTTTCAACATTCAGAGAACAATACAAGACAGCCTAGTATTGGTGGAAGGAAGACAAATGGATTAATGGAACAAGGTAGAGAACCTAGAAAAAGACTCACATGTATATGACAAATTGATTTTAGACATAAGTTTCTAGGGAATTTAATGGGTAAATTTGAAAGTCTTTCCAGCAAATGGTTCTGGAACAACCATACACACTCTTGGGGGAGTAAGGAAAGAAATGTTAACACTTATCTTACATCATACATAAGCAATTAACTTGAAAGGAATATAGACCTAAAGGTAAAAGCTAAATTATAAAATTTCTAGAATAAAACATAGAAGAAAATCTTTGTCTTGTGATAGGCAATGACTTCTTTGATAGGGCACCAAAACATGAACCATAAAAGAAAACAGATACATTGGACATAATCTAAATTCAAATATTTGGCTCTTTGAATGCCAATATTAAGAAAACTGAAAAAAAAAAAAAAAAGAAAAAGAAAAAGAAAAAAAGAAAACTAAAAAGCAAGCTACAGAGTTGAATATTTCCCAAACATATTCCCAAATATATTCTCCCAATATAAACCTGACAAAGGATTTGTTTCTAGAATATATAAAGAACTCTTACAACTCAACAATAGGGAATTAAGTCTATAGAATGACCCAAAAATGTGAGTAGACACTTCAGAAAGGAAGATATACCAATAGATGAGCATATGAAAAAAGCTCCATGTCATTCGTCAGCAGGAAAATGTAAATTAAAATCACAAAAAAAATCACTACACACACATTGGAATGGTCAAAATTAAAAAGATTGAAAAATCCAAGTGCTGGTACAGATGTAGAGCAACCAGAGCTCTCATACACTGCTGGTAGGAAAATTGTGAAAACTATTTGCCCTTTTCTGCAAAATGTGAAACATACACCTACCAGACAAAATACCAATTCTTAAGTATTTACCCAAGAGTAAAAGATTTGAATTTTGATTATGTCCAATGTATCTGTTTCTTTTATGGTTCATGTTTTGGTGCCCTACGGCCCCACAAAGATTCACACTCAGATGGAGATGGCAACTTTACTAGTAATAACCAAAAGCTGTAATAACTCTAATGTCCATAGATAGGTAAAACATATGTGGCATATCCAAACACTGGGCTACCACTCAGCAATTAAAAAGATCAAAATACTGATAATTGCAACAAAAGTGATACATCTAAATGAGTGACAGAAGGCAGACACAAAAGAACACATACTATGCGGTTCCATACATATATAATTTAAAAAAATGAAATTGTATTTAGAATGACTAAAAGCTGATGTTGCCTTTGGACATGGACAGAGGAGAAGGAAGAATGGACTGCAAAGGACATCATCTCTTTCTCAAAATATTGAGAATGTTCTGTATCTTGATTGTGCAGATGTTTTCAAAGGGGTATCCACCAAAGCTCATGTAATTTTATACTTTATATAGGTGCAGATTATTGTACATAAATTATGCCTCATACAATGGATTTATGGGTAGCAATGTGAGGATTTAAATTTGTAATTTTCTGGATCCAATGCAACTTTATTAATTAATATTTAATTATTCCTCTTAATATGTTTACGTAACTTCATGATTTAAGCTTGGAGTTTTGTTGATGTAGCAAAACCACACTAGACGCACTCATTTCTACAGTTTCCATGAACAAGCTATCTCTTCAGTCTGTAGCTAGTGTCATCGGTGCACTATGAAATTATGAACTGTGGGGCACCTGGGTGGCTCAGTCTGTTAAGTGCTCAACTCTTGATTTCAGCTCAGGTCATGATCATGGGTCTTGAGATCAAGCCCCATCAGGCTCCGTGCTTGATGTGGAGCTTGCTTAAGATTCTCTCTCTTCCTTTGCCCCTCCCTGCACTCTCTCTTTCTCTCTCTCAAACAAAACAAGACAAAACAAAAAAACTATGAACTGTAAATTTACGAGAGACTATATGAGGTTGGCACATCCCAAGCTACTTAATCTATTTTGGTTTTCATCATTGTATACCTCCCGATAAGCCATTCAAAATAAGCCATTCAAAAAAAATGATGGAGTGAGAAAGAAAACAAACTAATTTCAGTGGATATTGTTATTTTCACCCTCTACTCTCTGTTCTTGTCATCCTTAGGCAGTTATATCTTATGTGAATAGGGTCTCCCCATATCCTTTGTTCCTTATTTTATAAAATATTCTTTTACATTGTACAGTCCTGTATTACAGTGTGGTTAAATATGATTAGTTTAATATCCTCCCGGAGATAATAGATCCTTGAACTTGTAAGAAATCTTTTATGTGGCTGTTGATTTTATATACATATATATATATTTTTTAAGATTTTATTTATATATTTGACAGAGAGCACAAACAGGGCAAGCAGAAGAGGGAGAAGGAGAAGCAGGCCCCTCATTGAGCAGGGAGCCTGATGAAGGGCTCGATCCCAGGACCCGAGATCATGACCTGAGCTGAAGGCAGATGCTTAACCAACTGAGCCACCCAGGAGTGCCTATTGTTGTATATATTTTTAGACTTGCCTTTAAAGTATTGTTTTGGCTGTTTTTCTTTAAAGTGTTCATCTGTTTTATGATTTAAAAATGTAAAAAGTAATAATTTCATTTTAGTTATTGGAAATAGGGTTTAATTATAAAGCAATTCTTCCATCCCTTTCACAGAAAAATTAATCAATAGAGTTTTCTATGTGGCTAAAAAAGAGCACAAACAAGGTGGTGACTATTACTGTGGCAACACAACATTTGTAGTTACTCATTTATTGAATTTTTCACCAGATATTTTCAACATAGAATATTAAAAAGTTTGTGATTTTCTTTCTCGGTTTTATTTATATCACATTTATATGTGTTTAAATTTAACTCTGTTTTTTTCACAGAGAACTGAATTGCTCTTTTTGTTGGCTATTAAAAATTGTCTTGAGAATTTCAAACCCACCTTTTTGTTGTAATCCTTGGAACTTTTAAAAACAGTATAACTGGGAAGGGATAGTTTTCTGATTACCTGATTTTGTAAGGGTACATAAACTTAGAATTCTGAAAAAAATTCTCAAACCTTATGTTTTTCTCGTGTCTTTCCTCATTGATGGTCTTAAATTTTATAGGTTCATTTTCATAGCTTCAGTTCTGATTTTCATTTTCATTTTACTTGGCTTTGTCTGTTTTCTCCTTGTCCAAGTTTGTGTCCAGCCTGGCTTCTAGCTGTAGGCTGGGAGAGCCTTTGTGTAGTGAAAGGAACAAGGGTCTTAGAGTTCCAAAGATATGAACTTGTAACCTAGTTCCATTACTACCTAGTTGTGACCACACATGAGCTATTTAGTTTTGCTAAGGCTTATGAGTTATGTGGTCTAACAATAGTCAAATTAGAGTGTGTTTTTGAGAATAGAATGGGGCTCTACAGGTAAAACACCTGGAGACCAAGTACCAGTTCCCTGTGCTTGATGCTGTGTTCTTCCCAGTTACCCTGATCCTGACTCCCAACCCTGGCATCTTTATTCGTCCATTTCAGTGATTCCAAAAGACACCATTTCTGATATTTAGCTGACTTTTAGATATTAAAATGCTCTCAGTTCTTACGTTGCAATTAACTTGAAATCCCTGTGGTAATTATTTTATTATCTACAATGTGAAGTTGACTTTAGTGGCAGTCACAGTCCTGATCTTTAGTTATTTTTTTTCCTAGATGTAGCAATCAAGTATTTCATGTTGAACTTCCAACATTTAATTGATGTACCAGAGTCATTATTCGCTTTCTGTTATATTTGTTCAAATGACAGAAAATGGAGTTAGAGATTGAGATAATAATATTGATAACATTGAGCAAATTCTTCAAAGAACATTATGTATATCCTATATACTGTATTAATTCCTAAATTTTTAAGTTTTTATGTTTAATAATTATTATTATTCTATACAAATAATACTTTGAAAGAAATGTAATAAGAGAGCCTAAAAATGAACACTTAGTTTGAGTTTATGAGGCAGTATTCTCCAAGAGTAATCATAATTAATTAATATTATATGTTATTATTGTTAAATATGTTCAATAATTTTAATTGCACTCTTGTTCCTAGTTTCATTGTATATATTTAGTAGGCAAATAAGACTTCAGACACAAATTCAAATTAAAAATTCTGAAGCACTTAAACATGCATCCCCACCCATGACACAGTATTCCTTAATTCATTATTGCTGTAGCCCATATCTTAAAAAACACTCAGTTTAAATTTAGGGACTACATGAACTGCTCAATTTATAAGACCTGATTTTCATGAAAAGCACCTAAGATAATTCATAGTAATATATATATATTTTTTTTCCAAATAATGATAATGAGGAAGAATCACAAATTTTACCAATTGCAGCATACAGAGATAGACTTTCTCACCTGTTTTGTTTGGGGAGAAAAGAAAACATAAAAAGGAAAGAAGGCCAGATGAATACTTTTGCTGCAATTAGTGGTGATGCATGTAGTGAACTGCTAAGTATCCATGACTAATCGAGATAGACAGGGCTGTCCCTTGCTAATCACAAAAGATATTGGCCTGTCCATAGGAGAAAGGAGTGATTATATCAAAAAGAACAGTCAGCTATTACCAGGGCAAACTCTGTCAGGAGTGTCTGTGAATGATAAGACAAAAGGACAGAGATGAAATTAAAAGCAGCATTAACTATCTTTAAATAAGAAGGCATTTTTAAACAAGAGGGGATCAGGAAGGAGACAAACCATAAGAGACTCCTAAACTCATGAAACAAACCGAGAGTGGCTGGGGGGTAGGGGCAGGTAGGGACAGGGTGACTGGGTTATGGACATTGAGGAGGGTATGTGCTAATGTAAGTGCTGTGAAATGTGTAAGCCTGAGGATCCACAGACATGTACTCTGGGGCAAATAATACATTATGCGTTAATTTAAAAAAATAAATAAATAAAAGCAATCACACACACACACACACACACACAAAAATTACATGAACTTGAAGTGTCTCAAAGAGCACAAGGAAGACTGCATAAATCTTTGACAAAAGTGGTCATTAGATATGCATTAAATCCAATTTAGAAATATGTGTTTAGGTTGGTCGGGGATTGACACTAACGGGAAAGGAAAAGGAAAAATGTGGCTTGGTTATTAATAAATACATTTCTTGGGGGAAAAAAAAAGAAGGCATTTTTATGTGCTCATGTACTACATTGAAAGATGCTTTGTTTTGTTTTCTTTTACAAAATGTATTTTTTAAAGAAACACATTACTTTATTATAAACTCATGAAATTCATTGTCATAAAAATTTACCATGGTAATTGTTTCCTACAATATTGTAAAGCACTTAAAACTTTTATCATTATTTTATATTTTCTACATAATCTCTAAGTGCTAATTATAGCCAGTAACAAATCAAGTACAGAACAAAGGATGAAGCCAAATGAAGCAGGTGGGCTGAATTTTCGTGGTAAGGTAATGTAGTTCTGTTTGGTTTTGGTCTGCCATTATTTATTTAAACAGATGTTTAAATCTTAGTTGATAATTCATAAATGATTATTTTCTGCCAAATACAGGTTTAACTTTTTTTAAAGATTTTTTTTCATTTATTCATTTGAGAGAGACAGAGAGAGCAAGGAAGAGCACAGCAGGGGGAAGCATCAGAGGGAGAGGGAGAAGCAGGCTCCCCGCTGAGTAGGTGCCCAACGAGGGGGCTTGATCAGGAATTTAGGGGTGCTTAGGTAGCTCAGTCAGTTAGCTATCCAACTCTTGGTTTTGGCTCAGGTCATGGTCTCAGGGTCCTGAGATCGAGCCCTGTCTCAGGCTCTGCACTCATGGTGGTATCTGCTTGAGATTCTCTCCTTCCACCCTTCCCCCTTCCCCTGCTCGCTCACACACACACTGTGTCTCTCAAACAAATAAATAAAATCTTAAAAAAACAAAAGAACAGGAATTTAAATCTATTCAGTCTGCCTTCACAGTCCTGCATAAGTTTCATTACCATCGTATTTTTCCTTTCATGGTGAAGCGGTTACAAAGTTGTGTGACCAGAACTTTGACTTTGTTGGGTCGATAAGCTTGATTTAGATCGCTATGGAATAAATAGAAAGAATAAGTGTATCCTTCAGCTTTTTTTTTCTTCTTTCAATGATTGCTGTAACTCAGTTCCAAAGAGAGGACTCTACAGACTAGACATAGATTTTTGGTTGGCTGATACGACTTTAAGTGCTATTAAATCACAAGGGGATTAATATAAATTGAAAGCCTCAACTAGCTCACATCAAAATTCCTTTGAACATTTACATTAACTGACTTATACTGCTTTTATTCAATTCTAAAACATTATAAATTTTAGAACAATTTCTGGGTATAGAGGGGGTTTAACTGAAATACTAGGAATTCACTGAATTTAAGACACAAGCAACTTTTGTAAATGAGAAAAATCAGTACTGCTAATCAATCAATAGCACATCATTATAGTTTTCAGTGAGTTGTTGACTCTCAGAAGGTTGTCTATGACTGTGACCAAAATCATTTTGGAGAGGGTAGGGCAAGGATAAGTAATATAAACTTTCCTGAGATTGGCTGTTAAAAACTTACTCTTATGAAAAGTTTATTTTTCCAATTTTTTTCTGTTTCCAAAGGGCATTTTTTCCTCAGCCTGAAGATACTCCACCCTATTCTTCTAATTGTGCAGAACATGGGCTTACTGGTATCGGTACTGGAGGCCTGGCTCTGTAGGTGACAAATATCTTCTGACAGTGTCTTCACCTTGCCTGTCATAAGGGGAGATCTGAGTCAGTAACCACAGTCTTCCTTAAGATGTTCTATGACAGAACATTGCATTGTTATCTGAAAGTCCCAAATAACCACATCCTTCAAGTAAGGTCTTGCTAATCTTGGTGTTTCCTCAGTTGGCCACTAATATCACAAGACTATCCAATATAACCTACCTCTGTTCCCACAGGGTAAATTGGGCAGAACTGCACTGAAAGAGGCCCTTGATATAGCCCTATGCTTCTGGCTCCTGGAGTTGCTGCATGTAGTTCTTTTATTACCTAAATAAACCTGAGACATATTTTAATTTCTCTGAAAAAAGCTAATGTCATATAATCTCCTACACGTTTTTAAATTGATGCTATTATCTTCCAAAAATTTAATTCTTCCTATTCTCCCTACTGGGGCTATCGGTGCCCTAGGTGCCCTGCAAGACTCTCTTGTTGCTCTTGGAGGCCACCTCCATGCATAAATAAAAGCCTGCTCTACAGAGTCTTCACCAAACTTTGTTCTTTTAATTAGATGCACACTTAGGGTTTCTAGATTCTGGGTTACATTTCACTTGACCTTCAGATGGTTTTTCTTCTTACTAACCTACTTGTATAAGCTAAGTTATCTTTTCTAGCTGAGACATGTTTCTGAGAACTTTTAATGTATTAATTAACCTAGAATTTTTAGCATCCATGGAAGTAGTTACTGTAACTGTCAGCATCTTACAGATGAAGAAATTGAAATACAGAAGGGCTAGATAACTTACCCATAGTCACCAGCTGGCAACACACCAGGTTTTGCATTCAGGGTGTTTGGGGATAGAGTTTACACAGTCAACCAATAGCTACACCACTGTGAGAGGTGGAAGGTGGATTTATATTGGGATCAGAGAATTGATGTAGTTTACTGCTGATGGTCTCAGTATCCTCTATGTTTCCTATGTAGTAGAAGGTTCAGTAGGATGGAGGGTTGTGAAAGAGATGTGAAGGGAGGGGCAAAGCTTTGGTCAGACTTTCCATTGGTGTGATTTTTCCTATCGGCTCTCAAAAAACCACAAACTATACTATAAAATGACAGGGAACCAAGGGAATTGAAGATATTGAGGGAGAGTGGTTCAGGTAAGCAGATGTCTAGGGTGAATTAAGAAGAGAAGCCTCGAGATGACTGTTGGAATGGAATAGCACAAAATGAGATTTTTTTCTGCATGTGAAAGATGACATTTTATTCACATTTAGTTACAGGGAGGGAGGTAAATCTTAAAGAATCCAATGCTGTGGACAGTGGACTCTGTTTTCTGATCCAGAATGAGGATAAAGGAAATGGTAAAGGAGGTATGGTTGGTTGGAATCTTGATGGAGGATGAGTTTGTGAGAGGAAGAGTGATTTGTGATGTGGGCATCACATGGTAGGAAGCCAGGATTTCACCTCCAGGTTTCAGCCAGAATATAGGCACAAAAGAGTTAGTTAGGCAATGGGGTTCTTCAGATAAGTTGGTCAGGGACAGTACAATAATTCTACCACGGTGATCACATGCTTTTCTGACAGAAGGACGTTTAAGGCTTTTTGCTTGAAATAACTTATCAATTAAATCTTCTCTAGAATTAGTTGTAGGCTGTTATATATGTCTGATAAGACTGTGGTTGTTTATGACTTAAAATAGGTGGGGGAAGTGTGCAATGATTCCTATGACAAGATTTTAAACACAGAGAAAATTGTCAAGGTCAATCAATTATAAGCTTTTCTTTTTATTGGTTGTAAATTTTCCTTCCAAAATCAAGGGCTGAAAGGGGAGTTTTGTTCTCTGTAGATTGTATACCTACATTTGTATTACTTCAATAACATGCTCCTTAACTATTTCTCTATAGCTTAAAAGCTTTCTGGATATGCTATAAAGAATCACTGGGCACAAGCTATATAAAATAGTTATGCGAAAAAGGTACAAAGCCCAGGATGTTCTCAAGTTCAGTTCATTTGCTTCACTACCAACAAACATGTTTTGGTACCAATCAGAGTTTTGATCTCCTACTCATATCTCTTAAATATATCTCGACTCCTTGCATTTCTCCCCATCTCCATTATTGCACCTTTGCTCAGGCCACATCATCCCTTGTCTGGAATGCTACAGTAGCTTCATAATGGATCTTCATGTTATCCATCCTTTTAATTCTTCACACTACTGCTAATGGCATCTTTCTAATGCAGAAGTGCAGTATCTCTCTTTAAAGTCTTTCAACTCTTCCTTTTTTTGCTTAGTAAAAAAGTTCAGGATCTTTTTAGATCTCTTTGATCTCTCTAGTGTTCTATCTTAATACAAGTGTCTTTGGTTCTAGAACTTTGATTGGAAAACCATTCTGCCTCTCATTCGTTTCCTGTTCCTGCCACCTGGCTGATTCCCGATTCCCCTTTCAAGTTTTGGTTTGGATGTCACTTCCTATAGGAAGACTTGTTGTTCCTTTTAGATTAATTTAGGTTTTCCTCCTTTGTGTTCTCAAGCATCCTATACTTATTTCTTTTATTTAAACTTTTCAAAAGATCTTGAAATCACCTGCTTATTTTAACAGAGTATAAGCTCCTTGAGGTCAATGTCCACATCTTTTTCATTGTTGTATCTCTGGTGTTAAACCCAGCAGCTGGCACGGAGTAGGTGACTGTATGTTTCTGTAAATTGAATATGATTTGGTATTACTCCAGAGTAATCTTTCTCAGTTCTCTTGAATAAGGAAGACATACAACATCAATTTCAGATGGTTTTCTAGACATAAAGGCTGAGTTTATTCTGAAATAAATTGGAGGGTGTCTGATACATTAAGCTGATTTTTGTGTCTCCCTCAATCAAAAATTTTCCTGATCTTGGTTTTCAGACCCATTATACGTATCTCAAATGTCTACAGTGGGTTTCTCACTCACCAGAAATGTTCCTGATCCAGCTCTCCAGAGATAGTCATCCTATCTTTAAACCATCTTTCTCTTGCTTTTAGTTCCTCTTTTCTTTGGTTTTCACCTTCTGATTCTTTATGCTTTCCTCTTGCTGACACACCCACATCCGTATAGTTGGAAACTCTTTCTCTAAATAGTGCTCTGTGTTTTAGCTAAATCCGGACCATCAAAAATTCCATGTATAAATCCCCTAGGTAACATATACAAACTGATATAAATCAAAAGAGTTTATGCAAATACATATATACTTGAGGAGAGACATGTAATCTCAGGATTGGCACTTGTAGAAGAAATCATGTGTGATTAGGCTGTACGCATTACAGGCAGAAATAGTGGGAAGTCTACAGCTGCCATTTCAGGATATCATAAAATTTAACAACTACCTCAAAACAGAAATGCATTTTTACCAACGGTAAGTCAGATTCAAAGCAAATGATTGCAAAATCTCAAATGTGTTTTTATTTTAAACACTGATTTAACAAGTTTTCAAAAAACAAAATTATGTAGGCTCTGTACACACTGATCCGTAGTCAGGTCTTACGCAGACGTAGTTGTGAGACAAGTAAAAAGGAAGGTTATAATTTTATATGGGTAGGTTTTTTTCATCTATAGTATTGGTATCTTCTTTATTTCTCCCAAGACAGCCCTTGGGTCAGTGACATTTCAAGACACCACCAGAAGATAGATAATAGCATCTGATTACTTTAGGGTTAATCGTTAGCAACATGGTTGTACTAGTGACATTGTTTATAGTGTTCAATTAAATGCCAATTTAATGACACTCCACATTTAAACAGCACTGCTGAGCTCTTATGTAGTTCCCAGCCCAGAGGATTGACCAGCTGTCCACACTTGCTGACCCACCACATGCCTTTCTTTCTATCTTTCAAGGATGCAGGTAATTGCTAGTCCTGAAGGAGACTCAAACAAGCTATTTTCTGGCTATATTCATGATGCCTTTCTTAATAGGAAATGAATTGGCACTCTTCATAGTGCCAAATATCCAACAGAAAACTGGGTTTGGGTATTTATATAGTAGGAATTTTGTTTCATGAAGCCTTGGCTGGATATTCCACTCTAGATTTACAGCTTTTCATCAAACCTTGCATTCTGAGAGGAATGATGGCTGCATTACTACTGACTAAGCAGCTGCAGGATTATCTCTTCCACACAACCAATTCACCTGGGCTTTTGGAAATAGGTTTTCAGACCTGAAAAGTATTCCCATTCCAAGGGTGAGAGTGAATAAACTGAACTAGCGCTAATATTCAGCTGCAATGAGACTGTCAGCCCCTGATAATTTGCATCCAAAGAAACCGATTTGAACCAAAGTGCTGCTACTGAAATGTGTCTTTTACTAATAGACTCCTATAAATATACGATGTTTTGGTCATTCAAATACCCGCAGGTGAAAGAAATTAAAGTTAAGGTCCTTTTCACCCCACAGCTTCACTAGCTGCTTGTTCAAATATATTTTAGAGATGACCTCCAGTGGGAATGTATATTGAAGATATCCATCCCATCCCCCTCCTTATCCGTTTAAACAAAGAGAGCAGACTAGGGGCGCTTGGGTAGCTCAGTCATTAAGTATCTGCCTTCAGCTCGGGTCATGACCCCAGGGTCCTGGGACTGAGACTGTGTAGGACTGCTTGGCTGGGAGCCTGCTTCTCCCTCTCCTTCTGCCCCTCTCCCCTGCTCCTGCTCTCTCTCACGATCTCTCTCTCTCTCTCACTCTCTCTCTCTTTCTCAAATAAATAAATAAAATCTTTAAAAACTATATACCAGACCAGAGCTTACATATGCCATGCCTGCAATGTTTCTAATGATATAGATATGCAAGAGATAGTCTCCTCAGAGGACTTCACTGTCCAGTAGAAAAGACAGAAATAAACAGAAAAGTATGGTGTAGTGTAAATATGACTATGATGAAAGTGGTATTGCACTGGACAATAAAAAGGAGCGAGACATTATTTTTTTAAGATTTTATTTATTTATTTGAGAGAGAGAACACGAGTGGGGAGGGAGCAGAGGGAGAAGGAGGAGCAGAACAGATTCCCTGCTGAGCTGGAGCAGGGAGCCCTATGCAGGGCTGTGAGACTCCATGCAAGGCTTGATCCCCCAAGGCTTGATCATGACCTGAGCTAAAGTCAGACGCTTAACTGACTGAGCCACCCAGACACCCCAAGGTAACATTCTTATCAAAACAATATAGAAAAAAAGAAAGAAAACATATACGGAAAAAAATGGGTTGAATCACCAATCTGAGGTGATTTCAGCTCTTGGCTCATATAGCTGTATTGTCAACTTTTCGAATATAAGTTTTAAACATACCATACATCACCTATGAGGAAAATCTGCGGGAAAGAAGAGTATTAACTTGAGTGATGTGAGAATTACATACCTCATTTGAATTTCTTAATACAGCATACAGCAACATCTGACATATAGCAATTGTAAACATTCTATATAATTAATCAGTAACTATTATTAATGAAAGATGAGCAAATTTTTATATTAAGAATATATATTTGTA
This sequence comes from Potos flavus, assembly GCA_028534135.1. NCBI lineage: Eukaryota > Metazoa > Chordata > Mammalia > Carnivora > Procyonidae > Potos > Potos flavus. Next base: position 80,908,111 of record CM052899.1, on the reverse strand, counting down.
TTAAGAATGTATACCTATATCTATATATCTATATTTAGCTATAGTTATTGCTATATATGGAGCAACAGACAGAGAGAGAAAGAAGGAAAGAGTCATATATCAGATATTAATACTACAGGAAACCACTCAAGGAATCCTATTTTATAGCAAACTACATTTTGAGAAATACTATTTCAACTAAATTATAAAAAAAGGCAAACTGTACTTCAACACACTGGTTTACCAAGGCTACGCCTTTGTTTTCTATCACTTCTAGCTATTCAAGTGAGAATTTAATTAAATGTTTCTTACTTGAATAAATAATATGATAGAATGAGATCAGTGATGGCTAGTGCCTGGAGGAGACTGTCTCTGGTGATTGATGGCTCTGTGAATGCAATGCTGAATCTTATTTTACATTATATTCCGACCCTTTAGTAGTGTTTGATCTCAAGCAAAGCCAATCTGAATCAGAAGATTGAATCAAAATTTTGGGGATGGACATAGTAATCTGGTTATTTTTACTCTAGGATTTCAAGTCAATTATTAGAGTTAATAATATTTCTTAATTTGTGAAATGTTATCATCATAACTCCATGTAAAATTTCTTCTTTGTTTAATTTTTTTTATTTCAATTCCTATTTCCTATTCCTTTTTTGGTAATCATTTCATGTGGTCAGTTTAGTTCTTTGAATACGCATGGATCCTTGAAGTCCGCCCAGTGTTTTAAATGCTACTATACTTATGTGCTTTTGTTAAATACATCTTATAATATAAGTAATACTGTGCTATAACATTATCCTCTTTATCCTCTTTCTTACTTATTTCACTCAACACTAGTTTTAAATGTATTCATATGTACTTCATTTACTCGAATTGATCCATAGTTCCCGTTATGGATAACCAAGAATGTGATTTTTATATCTTGAGTAATTGCATACTTAATTTCACTGAATGTTGTCACACTGTTCTTCAAGAGGTCTGGGACTATTTGCACTCCCACCAGAAGAGCATGGTGGATTTCATCAGGATATTATTTACAAAAGAAGGATTTTTAATAAAAAACCTGTGCAAATTTCTGTAGAAGTAAATCTCTGTAGTGCATATTGTATGATATATAATTTAAGCAAAACAATCTGGTATATCTTGTGTTAAGGAGATGCTCAATAAATACTTTTTGAATAAATTGAATGAAGTGCAGTGGACTTCTGGCTCTGACACTTATGAATTGTGTCTCCTTGGACAAATTAATGAATTTCTTAGTTCTCTCATCTGTTAAGTAGACCTAATAACACACATTTATTAGACTGTTAGAAAGATTATATGAAATAGTTCTTGAAAAGATTTGGTAAGATATTCCAAAACAATAAACATTAATTTTTTTATTATTTTCTTCTAGTTATTATTTAGTGGTGCCATGGAGGTTCATATATAACTACAAAGCAGTGACTTTAAGCAAGTTTTGAAAGTGAAGGTAAACCTATGCGGATCTATCATCTCTATTACCGTGTTCCCAGTAAAGCACCATTAGTGTTTAAGTGCTTAAACTTTATCAAGTTAATTCTTGATACATTTTGAAGCTGATGTTTATGTAGAAAATTTCATATTCATATGTGGGACACAAAATACAGCTATTTTGAGAAAACAAGGTACTAGAAAGCACTTCAGTTACATTTCAGATACAGCTAGGAAACCATGACAATCCCATGCAGATATTTTGAAAAGAAAAGCATGTGTCAATAAAAGACACATGCATGTATTAGAGATATTTCTGGCTGTAAGAGCCAGCATCATACTTCATGCAAACCATTCTCTGCCCAGGTACTTTGTCCTAAAGCTGTTTCCAGGGTGCCCTGCAAAGTTAATCCTTATTTTAAACTAGATTCACATGAGTATCCCTCGAATCAAAAAAGTATCAAAGAAGGTATCTATAAAAAAAGAAAACAAGTAAATGAAAAAACACAGTATACTCACCACCAGGCTCGCCCATTGAGGAGGGCACATATTGCATGGAGCACTGGGTGTGGTACATAAACAATGAATCTTGTAACACTGAAAAAATAAAATAAAAGTATTTGGGGGGAAAAAAACAACAACATAGTATAGTGGGAAAGATGTTGCTATACACAAAGGCAACTCTTTGTCCTCTCTATCAATTATTTGGTAATGAGGAAATAAAATTTTACTCATTTTATTCCCTAGCATATTCATCTGACAGTTTTCTGTGTTTTATCTACATTTAGGAAATAAGTTAGGTGTTTTACTAGAGTGGATCTAAGTAAGAGCTATGGCTTATAATATTTGAGAGGCATCTTCTTTAAAAGAATACACAATTATCCTACATTTATTAATGTTATAAATATTTATTGCTAAGCTTTCTTCCAAATCTTGAAAGGTGCTCATTTAAGCAAGGGGTTCTCAAGGTTAAACTTCATCAGCTTTATAATAAATCAGCCTCTGGAATTTGAGATTATTGTGTAGTGCATCATAATCTCTCCTTTTTCACATAATAGGAAATAGGTACCCAGTTAGCATTTTTGGCACAGAACATTTGATTTTCAGGAATGTGTAACTGACTGATACGAAATATGATTCCTGTTTTAAGACAAACTATAAAGAAAAAAATACAATCAATTAAATGAGGAGAAAAAAAGTCAAGTAACTGTTGCCAAAAGTTCCTCTTTAGTTGTTACCTGATGCACTAAATCTCTACCAATTTTCTTTTTATTTAGACTCGTTTGCTATTACTAAGTGTATCAGCTCTTAGATTCTCAATTTAATAGAACTGATTGCACTTGTAAGCAATTACAGGCAATTTTATTTTTATTTCCCATTGTCCTTAAAATGTAGTGTGTGGAGTTATTTGGTTCCATGCCCCTGATGAAAACTTATGCAGATTCCATGACTTTCCTCATCTTTCTTAGGCAATAGAAGTTCTTTCGTTCCTCTGAATCACAACTCAAAAATTAAAATTTCCAGTCTTATGTAGAATAAAAATTTCCAAAATATATAAAGAATTCACACAACTCAATATCAAAAAGGCAAGCAATCCAATTATAAATGGGCAGAAGACCTGAGTAGACATTTCTTCATAGAAGATATACAGATTGCCAGCAGACACATTAAAAGATGCTCAATATCATTCAACATCAGGGATACACAAATCAAAACCACGAGGAGATATCACCTTACACCTGTCAGAATGGCTATTATCTAAAAGACAAGAAATTACAAGTGATGGTGTGGATTCGGAGAAAAGGGAACCCTTATGCACTCTTGGTGGGAATGCGAAATGGTGCAGCCACTATGCAAAGCAGTGTGGTGGTTCTTCAAAAAGTTAAAAATAGAACTATAATACAATCCAGCAAATTCCACTTTTGGGTATTTCAACCAAAGAAAAAAAACCCACTAACTTGAAAAGATATATGCACCCCTGTGTTCATTGCAACATCATTACGATAGCCAATTTATGGAAGCACCCGGAAGTATCCGTTGGTAGATAAGTGGATGAAGAAGATGTGATATATATCAGAGTATTACTCAGCCATAAAAAGAATGAAATCTAACCATTTGTGACAATGTAGATGGACCAACATAGATGGACCCATGTTAAGTGAAATAAGTCAGACAGAGAAAGACAAATAGCATATAATTTCACGTATCTGTGGAATCTAAAAAACAAAATAAATGAACAAGAAAACAGCACAGAAACACACTTATAGATACAGAGAATAATCTGGTGATTGCCAGAGGGGAGAGGTGAAAGATGGGTGAAATAGTGGGAAAAGATTAAAGGGTGAATAAAGGGTGCATACTTACAGTTATAAAATAAATAAGACATGGAGATGCAATGTATAGCATGGAGAATAAGTTAATAATCCCGTTAACAACTTTGTATGGTGATGGGTGGTCACCATTGATTTATGGTGGCTCATCACTTCATAAGGTATATAAATGTCAAATCACTATGTTATACACCTGAAACTAACATAAGATTGTATAACAACTATTCTTAAATAATTTTTTAAAAACTTTAAAGGTGAGTTCCAGTTTATCGTCTCCTTGCTCACCTACATCCTCTACTCCTTTTCCCCATCTCACTATGGATATTTTCTGACCTCTTTCAAAATTTGAGCATGGGCAGAAGAATAGATAGAGGAGGGAAAAAAGTTCTGAACCAACTGGTACTGGTGTAATGACTGGTAATTACTCTTTTTCCTTCTGTCCCTTACATTTTTCCAGCTGCATTTCTTTGAACAAAGTAACAAATTTCTCTTCCACTTACTCCATTTTAATCCTTATGCATTTCTCAACCTTTTTTTTTTTCTCTAGCTTTTTTGTCCAGAGAAATTGTATCAAACAGGACCAAAGATGATCCCATGTTACCTCTACAATCTGGTTCATCTGGAAACAATCATATATTGTCTTCACCCAGCAGACTTTGCCTCCTCACCATTGCACCTCTTGTATTCCGCCTTACAACAGGAACTCAGCCCATGCTTTGCCCTATATATTTCCTAGGCAAAAGCCAGAAACTACACAACTGCATTCCCAAACGTAAGGGCACATTTAAGTTTCTTCTAATGACAAAGAATGAAGAACCCTCCATCCTTCCCCCTTAGGGGGTCGTGGGGAGTAGGACTCATGAGAAAATAACCACTCACTACAAACAAAAATATCCTTCCCTTATATTTATATTACCAATGTAGGTAAATGGTTTTAGAAGTTTCTTGTTTTGTTTCTACCATTCTCTTGAAATACATTTATCCTGAACTGGAAACTCACTTGAATTCTGTTTTGACTGTCTTAGTACTTTATTTTAAAAAAGTACTTTCTTATGAAGAAATAAAGCAATTTTCGCAAACTAAGTATTTTCAGCATAGCACCTTCTCATATTTATATGGTAATTAAATAAGATATAGTATTTGCCGTGGTTCTTACTGAATTTATATCATGGTACATTTAGTCATCTCTTTAAGAGGGTATTAAATGTTTTTGTTTATAATATCCTTAGTTATTTTTCCTTAACTGATGTTAATTATAGTTATACGATATTATGAGACCAGTGTCTTTAGCATAGTACGATATATGCCATTGGTATTTAGCCCTAATCTGAAACAGAGGGGCAAAAATGCCTCAGGGAGAGATACTGGTCCTTTAACTTAAGGGACATACTATAAGATTTAAACATTTCATCCAGTTTTGTTTGTATTTTTCCTATAGAAGAATAAAAATAACCACTTTGGCCTACTATTAAAAAATATAAATATGTCTTAAGGACAGTTGCATCAAATATTTTGAATGACATGATTCTGGGATCTTAAGTGTGTGTGTGCGTGTGTACTTAAGACCTCTTTCTAGCAATACTATATCAGAAGGGTCGAGAAGCTAAAAGGAAATATTGACAATTGACAATCCCAAAAAAAACCTAAAAGGAGAGGGTAATAAATGAAGACTGGATTATAGGTAACATGAGAAGACATTTTTTACTGCTCAAAATTTATTAGGCTCTACTACTTCTTTGGCAGAAACTGAAAATAAAGTTGCTTTGTAAATTATTTGTTTATTCTATTTTTGAGGGTTAACACTGAAATTTTGGTTGTATAAGTATAGATTAGAAATGGTTTACAAAAGTAAAAATACAAACATATTATTTCCCAGAAAGAAAAACACATTTTCATACAGCACCAATTCTTTTATTCCAGTGTATTCTACCTAATACGTTAAATGTCCAATAGATGAAGTTTCGTTTTTTAAATATCAGCTATTTATTAAGTTTAGAACAGATGGCAGCTTTAGTAATAGAATTATCATCGCGATTTCTGCTTTCAAGTGAATCTTTCAGTAGTAAATTAAAAAAAAATTTCAGACTCAGGGTCCGGATGGATCAAGTAAAAATGCTACAGGTTGGGGCGCCTGGGTGGCTCAGTGGGTTAAGCCTCTGCCTTCGGCTCAGGTCATGATCTCAGGGTCCTGGGATCGAGCCCCACATCGGGCTCTCTGCTCAGCAGGGAGCCTGCTTCCCCCTCTCTCTCTGCCTGCCTCTCTGCGTGCTTGTGATCTCTCTCTCTCTCTGCCAAATAAATAAATAAATAAAATCTTAAAAAAAATGCTACAGGTTACAACTTACTACTTGATGGTAAAGGTGCTTTTAGTTCTGATTCTGATGTAGAGCGTTTGTACAGTTACAGAGTTTCTGGGAGCATTAGGCCCATGCTATCTATACACAGCTAATGAGTCCTACTTTGCCTAAGTCATGTTTATAGTGTGCTAAAATCTTTTTCTTTTAACGATTTGCCAACGCTACTGTCTGTTGTGCTGTGCGAGAAATGAAAATCTTTAACAAAATTAAAAAAAATCAAGTTTGGTACCTGTTTAAGTGGCTATTTCATATTCTGTTGAAACCTCAAACTTAACTCTTCCGTTGAGCACACTTCCTGACTTTCATGTTGGTCCTCGGGTGCATAGAACACAATACAGAGATGCAAGTAATATCCTTGCTGATTTATTTGAGGATTTCCCTCAATTAATGCTGTGTAGAATTATAATAATCCAACTTGATGATGTTTGTATTGGCTTTTGGATTAGTATGACTGATAAATCCCATTCGCTTCCTTTTCAAAATCACTACTTAGCATTCTTTTAATTCACTGCTGTGATAACATTTACAGATTCAGTGTTATTTGAAATAAGGATAAAGGTAAAAGATTGAGACTCTAAAGTTCAACTATGAAATTTAGATTTAGAGAGAATATTAATGTGGGGGTCGTTTAAGATAATTTTGCATTTTACAGGTAAGGAAATTGAGGTGGTGTAGATAGAGCCAATGAGTGATTGGTGTTAGGATAACTGTGAGTGAGTATCACAGAACACAAACATCTCACCCGCCACTAATCCAGGGCTCTGTCAACAACGCTGAATCCAAGCATGAAGAGATAAGACAGAAATAGGCTTTCCAATCTTAAATCATCTGAAATTTACTTAAAACAAGCATAAACTAATAAGCTACACTGCCTTAGGCCTGCTACTTTCATTCTTATTCATCAATAACACTTCACACATAGTAAATGCTTGATAAATATTTGTTGAAATGAATTAAATTTATTCAAGGATAAATATAGTGTAACACATCTTTCCAAGGCTTCACCACATTAATATCAACTCATGAATTTTACTAGCTCTGAGGTTCTACCTACTCAGTAGCAGTATCTGCCCTTTACTAAAAACTCTGTTAATTCTGAAATACCTCAAAGCTAGTGGTCTCTCATGTGCAAAAAATAAATAAATAAATAAAATCACATTTTGCTGTTTTACTCTGAGGCAAGAAGCCCATTTATATTTCTTGACTGTATCTGTTTTTTGAATATTGTTCCAAAGGGCAATGACATACCACAAGAGTGGCTACCCTGCCTTGCCAAATGCCCAAGATGTTCTATGATAAGGGATAGAAATAGGGAAACTTTCTCCCTGCATTTCAGTGATTCTTTTCTTCTTGGGCCAGTAGCACGCCTTCTGGGTCATGCAAACTGGGAAGTGGAGGAGCTAATCTTTAAAGATAGTCTGGCTCTGGCACCGGATGGCTCAGGAGGTTAAGCGTCTGCCTTCAGCTCAGGTCATGATCTCAGGGTTCTGGGATAGAGTACTGCATTGGACTCCCTGCTCAGCAGGGAGTCTGGTTCTCCCTCTCTCTCTGCCCGTCCCCTCCACTTGTGTGCATTCTGTCTCTCTCCCTCTGAAATAAATAAATAAATTTTAAAAAAATAAATAAAAGTTAGTCTGGCTCCAATCTCTGAGCTACTACCTCAAACTGTGTGGAACCTGGCAATGATGTTCCATCCTCCACATCCTCCTCCACTCTGAGGCTCATGCATAGAAACGTCTTTCTTCCATCTTCAGCCAAACAAAATCTGCATGTAAATTTCTTGAATAGGTTGTTTGTAGGGAAATAGATCGGGAAAGGGCCTCCTCTAGCTTGAGTTTCTAGAAATGTACCAGCTGTGTTCCAACTTCCAACCTGACTCATTGCAATAAAATAGTAAGAGTTTTCATTCTATGATATATATTTTATACTTTCCCTTTTTATTTTTATACTTACTTATTGATCTAAAATACACAGTCTTGTTCTGAAAAGCTACACAGTACTATTCAATTGTTTGTTATTCTATATGGTACATTTCTTTGTGATGATGCTGCATTAAAAACAGTTCTAAAATCTTGGTGATTTAAAATACTATTTCTTGCTTACAGGCTTGCAGGTCAGTTGTAGCACTGCTGAACTCTACTGGGCTCAGATGGGGTCAGATGGACTTGGATTCAGGCTGCAAGCTATATTCAGGGATGCTCCATATTTCTTTTCATTCCAGGACCGTGACTCTACCAGGCATATGCTTATGGCAGATGACAAAGGTACAAGCAGCAAGAAAAAACACTCAAGAGAACACCTACGTGGCTCAGTCAGTTAAGTGTCTGCCTTTGGTTCAGGTCATGATCCTGAGGTCCTGGGATGGGGTCCTGCATCCAGCTCCCTGCTCAGCGAGGAGTCTGCTTCTCCCTCTGCCCCTCCCCCTGGCTCGTGATCATGCTCCCGCTCTCTCTCTCTCTCTCTCAAAAATAAATAAATAAGATCTTTAGACAAACAACAACAACAATAACAAAAACTCAAATATTTTCAGTGCCTCTGCTTGCATCAAATTCATTAATATCCCATTATTCAAGCAGCCCAGGCTGCTCAGTGGGTTAAAGCCTCTGCCTTCGGCTCAGGTCATGATCTCAGGGTCCTGGGATCGAGCCCTACATCGGGCTCTCTCTGCTCAGCAGGGATCCTGCTTCCCCCTCTGTCTTCTGTCTGCCTCTCTATGTACTTGTGATCTCTCTCTCTCTCTTTCTCTCTCCGTCAAATAAATAAATAAAATCTTTAAAAAAAAATATCCCATTATTCAAAGGAAGACACAGGGTTCAGTCCAAAGTTATCAGGGTAAGGATGGCTATCCCCCCTACTCTACAATGGTGATAGTGATGATGATGTTAATATGAGCAAGTTTTCTTTTTCCTTAATTTTTAATATTAAGCTATATTCTTCCTAAGACTTTATCCTTAATGTTAAAGGTCTAATAAGCAAGACTTACAGGGTTATTTTCTTTTTCTTCCCATGAACAATTAAAGAGCATTTTTTGGGGGGAAATTTTCTTCTAAGTGAAGAGAGAAGCACATAGAGATACTGCGTCAAAGAGGACACAGGACTTTGAGATGTTCTTTGAAATTGTGTCCCCCGTTAACATCTTGCCTAGCTTCCATGATCTTATATTTGAGTATTAGAAAGGACTGTGATCCCAATTGTGTAATTTTAGAAGAGACTCTAAAAAAGGTGTTTTAAAATATGGGCTGCAGTATTTTGTGGTTTGGTAACAAGAATATGTCACACCTTGAATGAAGATTTTTTCCTCCCACTTTGCGGGCACTCCGGAAACCCAGCAGTCTGAGAATGAAGCAGAAACCTGAAGCATGTGAGCCAGAAGCAGGAGAGGGTACTGTGGTTCAACAAGCACGGGCATTAGAAGGAAATCTCATTTTGAGGTGTGATGTCTTCATGAGATGGATAAAGGAGGCAGGAAAGAGGTAGTCTCCCTGGTATGTGAGAGAACTGATTCTAGAACATTTGCAGACATAGTAGCCAAGAAGAAAATTCAGAAGAGGAATTTTCCTGCTACTGTAGCTCTTTTCTTCCAAGCCAGTGTTTTAGGAGGGATCGCCGCTTATGTTGTTGTTGCTATTATTAAATGCCGTTACTTTTCATATATTTGTGTTTACCTTCATGAGAAGAATGAACTCTGACAGTTCTTTTGTTCATGAAAGGAGTATGGTTACCCAGTGAAATTCCCCTTGCTTAGGTGAAAATAAAACAAAATTGGTTCTATTTTAGGGAAACAAGGATGAATGATAGCTTATCAGATCAATGAAAAATTGTTGCCATTGGATAAGAATACGCCCAGTGGACAAAAATTTGCTTGGCACTTCCAAGTTTTTATGTTTCATAATATGCTACACAAGGGCTAGAATTTATTTATTGCTATTGAGTTAGAAGAAAATAAAAGTTACCCCATCAGTACCATAGAATTGTATTCCAATACTTTTCATCACCTGAGGGACATTCCACAGGCTGTGAAATTCTCAATAAAATTGTAAACCTCATTGAATTGTCTCACACCGAGTTGAATATCAATAAAACTACAATTTCATTGGCAAGTACTGGCCAGCAAAATTGGGAATCACATTGATTTACATTATCATAGTTTAATATCTTTTAATAGACATTGTCCCTTAGGTTTACCCCCCAAATAACTTTCTTCTATCTTCCAACTTATCCTTTCTGTGGGACTTTCTTTCTTAGGAATCTCATTTATTCTTATGCTGTAAGTATCAGTGAATCCTGAAATTGTATTTCCAGACCTGCATTTCAGTCTCTTTGGTGATCTGCCTTGGATATCCTACAAGGAACTGAGACTGGGCAGGTTAAAAAACAAATCCACTCATTTCCTCTCCTCAATGTTTTCCACAATGTTCTATTCCTCTTGACTTTCTCATTTCTGTAAGTAAGTCTAGTGTATTAAGGCTAGAGCTATTTTCCTTCTCCCATTTTCTTTATATTTAATCAATGCAAATTCTATGTCTACCATGTGCCAATATTTTATTCCCACATTTCCATTTTTAGTCCATTTCCTCTACTGTAGAGCCTCTTAATTCCCTAATTCTTTGAAAAATTCTTCCAAAAGCAATTCTCGGGTTTACTTCTTTTGCCTTCTTAATTCATCAATAATAACCCACTGCTGATTAATCTTCTTAAGATGCAGTCCTTTTGCTACTTCAAACTTTTATCTCTGGGGTTCACTTCAAATGCCATTAACCCCATTAGGATTCTCTTCTAGAGTCATAAACATACACAGTCTCCTGGTTATGTGAATTTGCTTGTAAATATGCCCCTGATATACTGTCACCCATGAATAATCCTTTTTAAAATGTGATCAGTTTTGTGTTTGTTCCCTACTTTTGTCCACCAGGCAAAAAAGTGGGTGTCTCCTGTTGCTGAGAATGGTGAGTTACTCACCTTTCTAACCCAGGCTTTAATTTGTACATAAAAAATGAACAGGAATTGCTACTATATTTAATCAGCAACTTGACTCAGGACCTGTGAATTCACAGTTTATTTTGTAGCAAAAACAAATGTCATAATTTTCTTCCAATGGTCAGGCAATTGAAGAATTATCTAGAGTCACATTAATAGCCAAGAACACAAATGCTCACAAATACCTATTGATATTCTTTTGCTTTGATTTATTAGAAAGCATTAGTGTCTTCTGTTTGGCGAAGGGGCCTGTTAAAAATATTGGAGGGTGTTCTCACTCACTGAAGCACTGGAATATTGGATCGGAAGATCCTGCCATTGATAGACTGGTGTGAGTGTCTTACATGGAGCACATGTTACATATCTTCTGGGTGAATTAATCTGAATGGCTATTGATATTGAAAATGGTGTGTCTTTGGTAAAATCAAATGGGACACTTCAGTTTATGTTAAAATTCAGTAAAACTTTGATTTGCAGATAAAAACAAAGATATAATTTATATGCTCAATAATTCTTTAAGCAGGCTTCACATTTACTGATTTCTACTTCTTTTTATGGCCAGTCTAACCCAACTCGTATTGTTTCTCCAATGATAGTTAGATTTGAACATGTGTTGAATCTTGCAAAGCTTATCTGCTATGAAAATAAACATAAGTAGGGTTCATTTGAGATGAGAGCTTATATTTTCTTGGCTATTTTGAGGGTTACATGATCCTAATAGTACATGCTCTCCCTTAGCTTCTGTTTCATGAATTGACGTTAAATAAACCATGAAACCCTGGTGCTAAAATAGACAATTTAACAATTAAAGAGACAGAAAATGAAGATGGTATATTTACTTTAACATAGCCTCCATTATTCTAAATCTCTTAACAACAGTAATAAAATATTTTAGCAAGAGTTTCCAGATGCAATAGGAATTTAATTTTCTTCTCAGATAGGCGAACTCGTTCATAACTCACCAAAGAAGACTGGGCTTATAAGTTATTCAGTTCTTCTTATTGTGATAAAATTGGGGCACAGAGTAATTTATTTTTCAATGTGGTGGATACACATAGAGCTAAATACTTGAAGTAAAAATTAATATGTGTGAGTTATAAATTATTCCTTTGGGAAATATAAAGTCTCGGTGGTTTCAATATTATAGATCTGAGTATCTCTCTCTGCACCTTCATCATGTGAAAGGTTTTGCTGATGGTTTTATGTGAGTGAGCAGTGTGTGGACAGGTGTGCTGGGGAACAGCAAGCAACTTTTATCTGTGGTACAGTCACACCCCACCCCACCCCCCCACATGCGGGATGGGCTTTTCAGGGAATCACCCTACATCTTTGTTTTACTTATTGTGGAAGCCCTACTCAGCTGTCTGTTGCAAGCAATTTGGAAGGTATGGATCACATATTTCTTGAAGAACTGTTTTGGCCTGATTTTGTCCAATTTCCATCACATACCTGCAGCAGATATTTGAGAAACATACTTTTCTTATAGCCATTTCCACTGATTCAAGTTTACTGTGAGTGGTGTTGCTGTACACGCAGAGTTTAATCATGTTTTTTTAAATACTTTTTCTTACTATTACAGGAATTCACAAATTTAGAACCCTCGGAAATTTTTACAAATACATAGAAGGAAACATTTCCCATCTCACTGATAACACTGCAATGTGTTCTATTTTATTCCTTTTGTTATGCATATTCATACATGTATGACCTGATCATATATGTATGCATTTGAATCTTACGTTTTTATGTTATGTCATTATTGGAAATGACTGCATCACAGTCCAATGAGAGATACACCCTAATTCATCCATCCATTCCCCTATTATGAAACATTGATTTTTTGTTTTTATTATCATAAGTTCTATTGTAATGAATTAACTTCTAAAGAAAATCAATTTTATATAAACTGTTGAACTGTTTTTTTATATTTTTTTTTTTATTAACATATAATGTATTATTTGTTTCGGGGTACAGGTCTGTGATTCATCAGTCTTACACAATTCACGGCACTCACCAAAGCACATACCGTCCCCAATGTCCATCACCCAGCCACCCCATCCCTCCCACCCCCATCCCCTCCAGGAACTTTCAGTTTGTTTCCTGAGATTAAGAGTCTCTTATGATTAGTCTCCCTCTCTGGCTTCCGCTTGTTTCACTTTTCCTTCCCTTTCCCTATGATCCTCTGTGTTGTTTCTCAAATTCCTCATATCAATGAGATCATATGATAATTGTCTTTTTCTGATTGACTTATGTCGCTTAGCATAATACCCTCTTGTTCCATCCATGTCGTTGCAAATGCCAAGATTTCAGTTTTTTTGATGGCTGCATAATATGCCATTGTATATATATACCAACTCTTCTTTAGCTGTTCATCTGTTAATGGACATCTGGGCTCTTTCCCTAGTTTGGCTATGGTGAACATTGCTGCTATAAACATCGGGGTGCATGTGCCCCTTCGGATCACTACATTTGTATCTTTGGGGTAAATACCCAGTAGTGCAATTGCTGGGTCCTAGGGTAGTTTTCAACTTTTTGAGGACCCTCCATACTGTGTTTCAGAATGGCTGCACCAGCTCACATTCCCACCAACAGTGTAGGAGGGTTCCCCTTTCTTGACATCCTTGCCAACATCTGTCGTTTCCTGACTTGTTCATTTTAGCCATTCTGACTGGTGTGAGGTGGTATCTCACTGTGGTGTTGATTTGTATTTCCCTGATGCCGAGTGATGTTGAGCACTTTTTCATGTGTCTGTTGGCCATTTGGATGTCTTCTTTGCAGAAGTGTCTTTTCATGTCTTCTGCCCATTTCTTGATTGGATTATTTGTTCTTTGGGTATTGAGTCTGATAAATTCTTTATAGATTTTGCATACTAGCCCTTTATCTGATATGTCATTCGTGAATATCTTCTCCAATTCTGTCAGTTGTCTCTTGGTTTTGTTGACTGTTTCCTTTGCTGTGCAAAAGTTTTTTTTTTTTTTTTTTTTTTTTCGTGCAAAAGCTTTTGATCTTGATGAAGTCCCAGTAGTTCATTTTGCCCTCGTTTCCCTTGATGATCCCTTTGGTGATGTTTCTAAGAAGGAGTTGCTGCAGCTGAGTTCGAAGAAGTTGCTGCCTGTGTTCTCCTCAAGGATTTTGATGGATTCCTGTCACACATTGAGGTCTTTCATCCATTTTGAGTCTATTTTTGTGTGTGGTGTAAGGAAATGGTCCAGTTTCATTCTTCTGCATATGGCTATCCAATTTTCCCAACACCGTTTGTTGAAGAGACTGTCATTTTTCCACCGAACATTCTTTCCTGCTTTGTCGAAGATTAGTTGACCATAGAGGTGAGGGTCCATTTCTGAGCCCTCTATTCTGTTCCATTGATCTATGTGGTTCTTTTTGTGCCAGTACCATACTGTCTTGATTACAGCTTTGTAATAGAGCTTGAAGTCCGGAATTGTGATGCCACCAGCTTTGGTTTTCTTTTTCAACATTCCTCTGGCTACTGAGGGTCTTTTCTGGTCCATGCAAATTTTAGGTTTATTTGTTACATTTCTTTGAAAAATGCTGATGGTATTTTGATAGGAATTGTATTTAATGTGTACATTTCTCTAGGTAGCATACACATTTTCACAATATGTTTTCTTCCAATCCATGAGCATGGAACGTTTTTTCATTTCTTTGTGTCTTCCTTTATATCTTTCATGAGTATTCTATAATTTTCTGAATATAGATTCTTTATCTCTTTGGTTAGATTTATTCCTAGGTGTCTTATGGTTTGGGGTGCAATTGTAAATGCGATTGGCTTCTTAATTTCTCTTTCTTCTGTCTTGTTAGTGCATAGAAATGCAACTGATTTCTGTGCATTGATTTTTATATCCTAACACTTTACTGAATTTCTGTATGAGTTCTAGCAGTCTTGGATTGGAGTATTTTGCATTTTCCACAGAAAGTATCATATCATCTGCGAAGAGTGAGAATTTGACTTCTTCTTTGCCAATTCAAATGCCTTTTATTTCTTTTTGTTGTCTGATTGCTGAGGCTAGGACTTCTAGTACTATGTTGAATAGCAGTGGTGATAGTGGACATCCCTGCCGTGTTCCTGACTTAGGGGAAAAGCTCTCAGTTTTTCCCCATTAAGAATGATATTCGCTGTGGGTTTTTCTTGGATGGCTATTATGATACTGAGGTATGTGCCCTCTATTCCTACACTGTGAGGAGTTTTATTCAACAAAGAATGTTGTACTTTGTCAAATGCTTGTTCTGCGTTTATTGAGAGTACCATAAGATTCTTGTTCTTTTTTTATTAAGGTATTGTATCACATCAATTGATTTCCAGATATCGAACCAACCTTACAGCCCAGGGATAAATCCCTCTTGGTCATGGTGAATAATCCTTTTCTCATACTGTTGGATCCTATTGGTTGTATTTTGGTGAGAATTTTTGTATCCATGTTCATCAGGGATATTGGTCTGTCATTCTCCTTTTTGATGGGGTCTTTGTCTGGTTTTGAGATCAAGATAATGCTGGCCTCATAAAATGAGTTTGGGAGTTTTCCTTCCATTTCTACTTTTTGGAACAGTTTGAAATAGGTATTAATTCTTCTTTAAATGTTTAGTAGAATTCCCCTGGGAGGCTGTCTGGCCCTGGGCTCTTGTTTGTTGGAAAATTTTTGATGACTGCTTCAATTTCCTTACCGGTTATGGGTCTGTTCAAGTTTTCTATTTTTTCTTGGTTCAGTTTTGGTAGTTTATATGTCTCTAGGAATGCATCCATTTCTTCCAGATTGTCAAATTTGTTGGCATATTGTTGCTCATAATATGTTCTTATACTTGTTTGTATTTCTTTGGTGTTGGCTGCGATCTCTCCTCTTTCATTCATAATTTTATTATTTTGGGTCCTTTCTCTTTTCTTTTTGATAAGTCTGGCCAGGGGTTTATCAATCTTATTAATTTTTTCAAAGAACCAGCTCCTATTTTCATTGATCTGTTCTACTGTTCCTTTGGCTTCTATTTCATTGATTTCTGCTCTGATCTTTATTACTTCTCTTCTCCTGCTGGGTTTAGGCTTTCTTTCCTCTTCTTTCTCCAGCTCCTGTAGGTGTAGGGTTAGGTTGTATACTTGAGACCTTTCTTGTTTCTTGAGAAAGGCTTGTATTCTATATACTTTCCTCTCAGGACCACCTTTGCCATGTCCCAAAGATTTTGAACAGTTGTGTTTTCACTTTCATTTGTTTCCATGATTTTTTAAAATTCTTCTTTAATTTCCTTGTTGACCTATTCATTCTTTAGTAGGATGCTCTTTACCCTCCATGTATTTGAGTTCTTTCCAACTTTCCTCTTGTGACTGAGTTCTAGTTTCATGGCATTGTGGTTTGAAAATATGCAGGGAATGATCCCAATCTTTTGTTACCATTTGAGACCTCATTTGTGACCCAGGATGTGATCTATTCTGGAGAATGTTTCATGTGCACTAGAGAAGAATGTGTATTCTGTTGATTTGGGACAGAATGTTCTAAATATATCTGTGAGGTCCATCTGGTCCAGTGTGTCATTTAAAACCTTTATTTCCTTGTTGATCTTTTGTTTAGATGATCTGTCCATTTCAGTGTGGAGGTGTTAAAGTCCCCTACTATTATATTATTATTGTTGATGTTTTTCTTTAATTTTGTTATTAATTGGCTTATATAATTGGTTGCTCCCATGTTAGGAGCATACATATTTAAAATTGTTAGATCGTCTTGTTGGATAGACTCTTTAGTATTATATAGTGTCCTTCCTCATCTCTTATTATATTCTTTGGTTTACGATCTAATTTATCTGATATAAGGATTGCCACCCCACCTTTCTTTTGATGTCCATTAGCATGGTCAATTGTTTTCCCCCCTTCACTTTAAATCCGGTGGTGTTTTGGATCTAAAATGAGTTTCTTACAGACAGCATATCAGTGGGTCTTAATTTTTTTTTATCCAATCTGATACCCTGTGTCTTTTGATTTCAGTATTTAGCCCATTTACATTCAGAGTAACTACTGACAGATATGAATTTAGTACCATTGAATTGCCTGTAAGGTGACTGTTACTGTATATTGTCTCTGTTCCTTTCTGGTCTATGTTCCTTTTAGGCTCTCTCTTTGCTTGGAGGACTCTTTTCAATATTTTCTGTAGGGCTGGTTTGGGGTCCACAAACTCTTTTAGTTTTGGTTTGTCCTGGAAGCTTTTTATCTCTCCTTCTATTTTTAATAACAGCCTAGTTGGATACAGTATTCTTGGCTGCATATTTTTCTCATTTAGTGCACTGAGTATATCATGCCAGTCCTTCCTGGCTTGCCAGGTCTCTGGGGGTAGGTCTGCTGCCAATCTAATGTTTCTACCATCGTAGATTACAACCTCTTTTCCTGAGCTGCTTTCAGGATTTTCTTTTTGTCTCTGAGATTTGTAAGTTTTATTATTAGCTGGTGGGGTGTTGACCTATTTTTATTGATTTTTAAGGGAAGTTCTCTGTGCCTCCTGGATTTTGATGCCTGTATCCTTCCACAAATTGGGAATGTTTTCTGCTATAATTTGCTCCAATATACCTTCTGCCCCTTTCTTTCTTCTTCCTCTGAGATCTCAGTTATTCTAATATTGTTTTGTCTTATGGTATCACTTATCTCTCGAATTCTCCCCTTGTGATCCAGTAGTTTATCTTTTTCTCAGCTATTTTATTCTCCATCATTTGGTCTTCTATATCACTAATTCTCTCTTCTCCCCCATTTATCCTAATTTGAGCCTCTATTTTTTATTGTTCCTCGTTAATAGCCTTTTTGATTTTGACTTGGCTAGATTTTAGTTCTTTTATTTCTCCAGAAAGGATTCTCTAGTATCTTCTATGCTTTTTTCAAGCCCAGCTAGTATCTTTATAATCACCATTCTGAACTCTAGTCCAACATCTTACTAATATCCATTTTGATTAGTCCCTGGCAGTTGGCACTGCCTCTTGTTCTTTTTTTTGAGATGAGTTTTTCTGTTTTGTCATTTTGTCCAGAGAAGAATAGATGAATGAGAGAACAAAATCCTAAAAGGGTAACAACAACCCCCAGAAAAATATACACTGAACAAATCAGAAGAGACCCAAAACCAAAGATAAAAGAAAGGAAAAAAAAAAAAAGAATATGATTAGGCTGGTGAATAGAAGAGAGCCACACACTAGATTTTGGGTGTATTTTGGTCTGTTAGGAGAAACTGCCTCCCAAAATTTTAAAGAAAGAAAAACTTATATATATACAAAAATAAAGGTAAATACAAGGAAGGGATGGAATATGATTATAAAGATGAAAATTTAAAAAGATTTTAAAAAAGGGATTGGTAAGAAGTTGGTTGAAAAAAGAAAGAAAAAAAATTAAAAAAAAAAAAAAAAGGAGAGAATGTGATCACGAGGGAGACTAGAGCAAAGCCATACACTAGGTTTAGGATATATTTTGGTCTGTTAGAAGAAACTGTATCACAAAATTTTAAAGAAAGAAAAGCTTATATATATACAGAAAAATAAGGTTAAATACAATGAAGAGATAGAATATAACTGTAAAATGGAAATTAAAAATGATTTTAAAAAAGGACTTAATAAGATGTTGGTTGAAAAGGAAAAAAGAAAAATTAAAAAAAGTAGAAAAAGAAAATTAAAAAAATTAACTTTGAAAGACTAAAGAATCATGGGGAAAAGGCCATGAATTCTATGTGCTGTATTCCCCTAGGGCTGGAGTTTTGCAGTTCTCATTGATTGGTAAACTTGGTCTTAGCTGGATGTTCTTGCTGATCTTCTGGGGGAGGGACCTGTTGCAATGATTCCCAAATGTCTTTGCCCGAGGTGGAATTGCACCACACTTTCCAGGGGCCAGGCTAAGTAATCTGCTCGGGTTCACTCTTTTTTTTTTTTTTTAAGATTTTATTTATTTATTTGACAGAGAGAGAGAGATCACAAGTAGGTAGAGAGGCAGGCAGAGAGAGAGAGGGGGAAGCAGGCTCCCTGCTGAGCAGAGAGCCCGATGTGGGGCTCGATCCCAGGACCCTGAGATCATGACCTGAGCCGAAGGCAGAGGCTTTAACCCACTGAGCCACCCAGGCGCCCCTGCTCGGGTTCACACTTGGTAGTTTTTGTTCCCTGAATGGTTTTGGAGGATGAGAATGAAAATGGCAGCCTCCCAATCTCCGGCCCTGGAGGAGCTGAGAACTTGAGACCCCATCTCAGTGAGCCCTCAGAGAAAAACTGTCAATCACGCTGTCTCCCTGGTCTCCTGCTGCACTCTGAGCTCACCCAACCTGTGACCAAGCTTTTCTTTCTCTGGCACATGACCCCATTTGGAGTCTCCAGACCCAGCAGATTTCCTGCAGCACGCTCCCGTGCCACTCCTCCCCAGAGAGGAATGGGAGTCTCCCTGGATCTGCTACTTGTTGGGTCCCTGCTCGAAGAGTAGTGGCCCAGCTGTGCTGTGGATCATGGTTTATGTCAACCCAGCACTGAAAACCCACTCCTTAGCTCTATCTTTGCAGTCAACTTTCCTGCTGTAATACCTGGGAGCTCTGCCACACTCAGGCTCCCCTGGTCTTTCTGGACCCCAAGGGTCCTGAGACCACACTGTCCCAGTGAGGATTCCATTCCCCCCTCTTGCTTAGCCACTGGAGTGACATCCCTCAGTGGAGCAGACTTTTAAAAGTTCTGATTTGGGGGCTCCTGGGTGGCTCAGTGGGTTAAAGCCTCTGCCTTCGGCTCAGGTCATGATCTCAGGGTCCTGGATCGAGCCCCGCAACAGGCTCTCTGCTCAGTAGGGAGCCTGCTTCCCCCCTCTCTCTCTGCCTGCCTCTCTGCCTACTTGTGTCTACTCACTCTCTGTCAAATAAATAAATAAAATATTTTAAAAAAATAAATAAAAAATAAATAAAAGTTCTGATTTGGTGCCCTGCTTCTCTATCACTTGCTAGTATTTGGCTGACAGAGGCTCCCCCCCCCCCCACCGGGGTCTGTCTTCCCAAATATCGCCTCGGATTCACTTCTCTGCATGTCCTACCTTCCAGAAAGTGATCGCTTTTCTGTCCATACAATTGCTACTATTCTTTTCTACAATCTCCTGTCGAGTTTGTAGATGTTCAGAATGGTTTGATAACTATCTAGCTGAATTCCTGGGACCAGAAAAAATTTAGGTCACCTACTCTTCCACCATCTTGCTCCTCCTCCCCGTTGAGCTATTTTCTTTCAAAGTTCACCTATTCTACTTAGTTTACATAGCAAAGACAGTCCTTTTTAATTAAAAGTATACAAAACTATTCCTTAATGTATACATCACTTACAAATAAAATTCCTTGCTCTTTAAAAACCATAGGTCTTTTTCTCTCATTTCTCAGGCCTCTTTCTTTGGCTGTGTTTTTCTGACTCTGTTAATACCATCTGTCTAAATCTTCTTCCTTCTAGGCCTCTGTAAATCTGACCTATCTAGGTTGACTTCCTACATCTATGACTGATTTTTGTTTTCCTCTCTTCACATGAGCAATTCCCAGGATGTGGCACTCAGTCTTCTCTCAGGTGTTTCTTCATTTGAGGAACTCATTCATTCTGAAGACTTCAATAATCAATGCCATGTGAATTGAGCCTATTTGTGTCTGTACATATCTTAGCTTTTACTAATGGGAAAGACCCTTGAACCACAGAATACACTATATGATTTTCCCTTTCTCTACATACTTCACACAATATTATTAGCACTACTACTACTGTTAATAGCAATGCTCACTGACCACTGCATATGCCAAGTGTTGTGCAAAGTACTTTTTTATATTCATCTAAATTGACCTTCACAAAAATTCTCTGAGATATGTATTGTTATTCTTATTTCACAACTAAATATGTGAGTTCCAGGATGCTAAGCATTTTATCACGATCTATATGATCCTAAAGAACAGATATAACCTATTATACTATTCAGTCTCATTGTAAACCATACATTGCACACAGAAGATTATCATATTTACAAATAGCTCTTTGTAAGTCAATTGCTTTTTTTCTTAATAACTATATCAAGATTCAATATAGAAGTTAACCATGGAGTTCAGCAATGGTCCCGATGAAGTGGAAGAACTAGGTTCTCATCTCACAGAGTCAAAGAATGAATTTCATGGACAAAGGAGAGTGAGTAAAGCAGTAGAGTTTTATTAAGCGAAGATACAGAAAAAGCTCTAAACAGTGAGAGGGGTCCGGAGGGGGTCGCCAACATGGGCCCCCACTGACACTCTTTTATTTAGAACTGACCAGGGAGCTTGTGGGATGTCTTGGTTTGAGTAAGGACTGGTGATAACAACTTCAATGGCTTACTTCTTCTTAGGGTCTGGTTATTTTTTGTCGGTCACAAGTGACTGTTATAAAAAAGGACACCCACCCACAAGCTTAGGGGAGGGAGGGTGGCCGGTGTGTTCCCTTATTTCTGGTTTCCCCACACCTCTATATTTTTGGGATTTCTGTGAGCCTGATCCTGGTAGCCCCCTACCTATCTCTCCCTACCCAGCTCCACCTGTCCTTTTCTCACTGAGAGAAAGCAATTCAGAATTTGAACCTGAAATGTGAGGTGATAGATTGTTCCCTTGTTAAAACCGTGTTGTTTCTTAATCCATTATCTGAATGCAACTTGCAAATCCTGTTTTCATTATCCCATTCTATTCTTTCTTGCCCTCCTCAGCCAGTGGGGGCTGGATAATGAATGTGGGGTTGGGCATGAAGGAATTTGTGATGATTACAAATCTGCAGACATGTAGGATGGGGGCAAGGGGGTCAGCATTATTGCTAGTATGAATCCATTCCAGGGAACATTTTCTGCCTTGGTCCCTGTAGATCTTCATTCACCTCCTTTGTTTACTTCTTATGACTTCAGGATGCCTTTCTCTTTCTTCTTTCACTTCTGTTGTTACTTTTGTTACTTTTTACTAAGATATCTCTCTTGAATAATGTAGTCTCACAGTTTATTTTCCCCATTGAGAAAGAACTCCATGACTCTTTTGAAGTTTTTCTTCTAGTCAGGTTTCCTTTCCTGTCAGTAACAAACAACACAAGTTTAATTGGAAAAAAGAAAAGAAAAGAAAAGAGAAAAGAAAAGAAAAGAAAAGAAAAGACAAGACAAGACAAGACAGTGGCCAAATTTCTCCTGTAGGAGTGAGGAAGTCCTAAGTCTACAGTCCCCGGGCAGTGTGCGCTAGTTGATGAGAACATGGACTCTGAGTGCAGACCTGGATTTTAGTCCCCTTCCTTTTTGTCACGTGGCCAAGTGGTTTCACCTTTCAGAGACTCAATTCCCTCGTGTTTAAAAGGAGAAAGCTGTGAAATTCAGCTATATTTCATAGCATGGTCTACAATTAATATTTTCTTTGTTTTGTAGCAGTGGGCAGAAAGGGAAAGGAGAAAAGGAAGTCCTGGTGGTAAGTGAATGGCGGCTGCTCTGGACTCAGCCGGTGGGCGAGGCCATCAGGAACCTGTGCAGGGTGGTTAACTGCTTTCCATTGCTGTCAATAAATACAGGCAGTTTGACTGATTTCGAGTTTATTAGCCACCAATAATTATTGCATTTTAAAGTAAAAAGTATATTAAAACTGTCATTAACCTTGTCAAATTGCTAAATTTGAAAAATGCTAGTACAATTTTCACTTCAAAAATCAGGTTATTTCCTTAATCCTTCCCCACATTCTTTCTCTTCATTGCTGGTTGCTGAACTGCATATTACCTTTTTAATTCTGTACCTTTGTTTCCTAGCGTACCCTCATTTGCATTTCTAAAATCAGATGTTCCTTTCATATAACACAGTATCCTAATTAAAATATTAAAAGATGCTTTTTGAATGAAAAGAATTTACACTGCCATAAAAAATTCTGAGTGATTCAGGATGCTTCCTTTTTGTAATTCAATGACACTTTCTCTCTGAATTATTTTGAGTTATGGAGTTAACCCTGTCAGCCTTTAGGATGGATTAAAAGTATGGAAGAGGAATGCGTTGCAAAAGGGACTGTGCAAAAAAGAAAATGTTGGATTCATTGTAAAATTTTGGGAAAAAAAATTAATGTACTTATTTTCTAATTAACTTCAACCAAAGGATCTTATTTTCTTGATTGGTTGATTGATTTGTTCATTTGGCCTTCACAGGCAGAATGGAGCTAATCACATTTCTTAGCTGATAGCTTATTGTTTTCCTCGGTCTGAGGAAATCATACAACTGCTTCGTTTTACTTTTCCTTCTTTCCCTGATCTCCATTCTCACCCTACTCACACTTGCTTATATGTTTGAAGTACATTCTTAAAATCTTCCTTTAAATATCTATGTGTTTATCTGTATTTTAAGTTAACTAAGTGATGGATTATTCTGTTTTCTACTCTCCTAACTCAACACTATGATTTTGAGGTCTGAATATTATTACTGAATATGCCTCTGCTTTGTTGCTTTTTAGCAACTTTCAGGTCATTGTTCTCATCACTACTTTATGGATAGATACTGGAGTTATCCTCGACTTCCTTCACCCTCCTACGACACCAGGATAAATGATGTAGGAAACAAAGGCAGAAGAAATATTAAATTTCCTTACTATTTGCACCTCATTGACAAGTCCTTGAGGTGGGCAGAGTGATATTCCCCAAGGGACTCAACTGGCTGAATGTTGACACTTTGCTAAGGGCAAAAGGCAATCTTAGCCAGACCCCCAGGATCCTGTAAGTCTACTTTAACATATAAAAATTCCTTTGGAAACTTCCTTTATGTCTACCCATCCCCAAGATACATGTTGGCAAGCATTACCCAAGCATATGACCCAACGATATATAACTGAAGGGTCTCATGAACAGATTTTATTAGTAATTAATGACTTTTCTCTACAATAGCTAGTCCCCTCAGGGTCCTGGAAACCTTGCTTCCAAATTCCTTAGAGACTTATGCTATCTTTAACCTTCTCTCAACTTTAAAGTATATAATGGGCAACTCTTCGTGACCGTGGTGCAGCTCTTTCTGCCCAAAGCTCCTGGCCCTGTGCTTTAATAAAATCATCTTTTTGCACTAAAAGTGTCTCAAGAATTATTTCTTGGCCATCAGCTTCGAACCCTAACATCTTTTCTACATCAGTAAATATCTAGCAGAACCCTGTGTGAATGTTAGAGTTCAAGCACTGGATCATAGGGTCTATACGCCTTTAAGGTTTCTGAAACCTCCACTATAGCTTAACAGAATGGCTGAACCAGTTTAGGTGCTCTAGAATTCTTACATTCCCCACTTCTTCAGAAGAATCTGTTGTCATTTTCCTCTTTCATTTTTGTATTCTGATGGGACTAAGTGCCCAGTTCCAAGCACAGTTCTGCAGGAGACTGCACAGTTGGAATCTGGACTCTACCACTCATAAACTGTGTGACTTCAGGCAAGGTTCTTAATCTCTTTGTCCTTCAGATCTTCCTTGATAAAGGAGAAACAACACTAGCACAGAACTTTTATTAGTGCGGTGAAAATTGTATAACGAAAGATACATAAAGTCACTTAAAAGACCAATTTAAGTGTCACTGTCATTATCAGTTTATTCATCAAAATGTAAACTCCGTGAGGGCATTTCTGTTTATTTTATGTTTTAATCCCAGTGCCTAAAATAGTGTTTTTACATGGTGAAGTACATTGGTGATGTTGAATCTTTATTGAATTCCTGAAAAACACTGAACTTAAATATATTGTGTTATTTTTAATATATTAAGGGGTTCAGTTTTCTGATTTTTTTCTGTACCTCAGTGGTATCAATCTAGAAAATAATCCGCCAAAGGCCATGTCGCGAAAAGAGAAAAACATAAATTAAATCCTCCATCCCACCCTGTCATGGCAATCTGCCCTCCCCTGCCTGAGGACACTTGGTCACAAGCCTCCCCCAGAGACTTTTCTTAGACTTTACGCAAGCATTTTTCAAAGCTTGATTCCTAATTCTGTAGCATTTCTAGTGCTGAGCTATGGGAGGGTGTCAGAAGCCTCCGTCGATTTTCCCCTCTTTATTAACTTAATCAAATTTGCAGATGATCAAATGCTGAGAGGAATTACCAATTTATTCGATGAAAGAATTACAATTCAAAAAACATGTTGACTCAAATGAAACAGTCAAAATTCAATTTGATGTAAATTAAAACATAAGGTATTATATTTACAATCAACATTTCTATTGTCAATCAATGGAATATGCAGGAATTAAAGGAACTTTATATTAAATTATTAGGAGTAGTTGATCAATTTGCCTACTATGAGATAATGCATTGTGCCTTCTGAGAAAAATCTTTGGGGGATGTCTGCTTCCGGTAGACTAGATATAGTGATGCAGGTTCCTATATCAGAAAACTACTTCCAAAATAAAAGTCTTTTGATGATGACATGCCTGTATAAGGTAGGTCCATGGGCCCTGCAAATTCAAATTCTTCTTCCTTCTTTTCCTCCTTATCATTATCATCTGAGATCTTGTGTCTGAATTGAAACAGAGTTGTAAGATGTGTGAAGAAATGGACTTGTCTTGAGAACAGATGCCAAAAGTAGTTTGCATTTGAGCACTGGTCCTCAAGCCAGGACAAGGTTTTTGAACTGAGCCTGATGCATCCATTATTGACCTGGACCCTTAACTGGGATTGAAGAGTTCCAGATCACAGGCAACTCTTGTCTTCTAGAAGGTAAAAGTCTTGTCTAGAAGAAAGCATTGCCAATTAGGTTCATAAGATCTTTACAATTGAGGTTAATAAATGAGCTTAGAGATGATTGAGTGTGCCAGAAGGAAAGCAACCGTAAGTACATGTCAGCAGAAATAATTAACATGGTTATATACCACCACCCTCCCACATTCCAGTCTGCAGATATTAGAACTTTCAGATACAGGCTATAAAATAGTTATGAATAAAATGTTTGTTTGTTTTAATGGATGAAGTAAAACATACAAATGAGTGACAAATGACTCTTAAGGATGACTAGGCATATTGAAATAGAAACAAATAGAAGTTCCGGAAATAAAAATATGATTACTAGAAATAAAAACTTGGTGCACAGATTTACAGGGATCCTATATACCTGATAGAGAATAGTTTGAATATTCATATATATATATATATATATATATATATATATATATTTCTATATGTATTCTCTCTATATACTCTCTCTATATATTCTCTCTCTCTCTCTCTCTCTCTCTCTCTCTATATATATATATATATATATATATATATATGTGTATTTTCTCTCTGTTTGTATCTTAAGGACATATACAAATAGAATAGCTTATAAAAATATGAGAAATTAGAAAAAGACCGTAATGAGAAGATCTAATCAGAGTTCCAGAAAGAAAGAATAGAGAGTAGAAGAGAGGAAATACTTTTAGGAATAATGAGTAGGGGGTGCCTGGGTGGCTCAGTCAGTTAAACATCTGCCTTCAGCTCAGCTCATGATCCCAGGATCCTGGGATCAAGTCCTACATCAGGCTCCCTGCTCAGTGAGGAGTTTGCTTTTTTCTCCCCTCTCTTCTGCTAGTGATCTCTCTCTGTCTTGGATACATAAATAAAATCTGAAAAATAAAGGAATAATGACTAGAAATTTCCAGGACTGACAAAACACATGAATATACAGATTTAAAAAACACTGGCAAAGATGTTTGTTCACAAGATTGTGGCATGAGTAAAGGAAGTTCTGGGAACTTTGCAATGTGAAATAAACAAAATGGCAATGACTACTCAAGGAAGAAATTATAATTTTATTCAATATTAAAGAAAATTTACAGGCAGTTAACACTATCTACAAATTTAAGAAAAGAATTCTCCATCCAAAATTTTTCTAGGGGACTGCCTATGATATTCTTTGGTGAAAAGTTATGATCAGTAGGTCTCTGGGACTCTGGCATTATACTATTGTGTAATTGAAGAAAGTTATAGGATGTGAGCAAGATGGCAGAGAGAGGCTCCTGACTCTCCCTCCTTCTATAGATGTACCAAATAAACAGCTTCTTATAAATGAATTACCTCTGAGAGAAATCCAGAAACTGGTCAAGGAGCTTCTAAACACCAGGTGACCTAAAAAATACCCACATCAAAATGAGTAGGAAAAGCTGAGACAACATTCACACCATAAGCCCCACCCCCCAGCACAGCACCTTATGATCAAGTAGGAACCCCAACTCCCAATTTCTCCCTGAGAAGAGAGGGGTTTGCATCACATATATAGTGCCCCAGCTTTTACAGCTGTCACCTGAGGGACTGACTCCCAAATCACCAACTCTGAGCCAGTGGGGCTTGGCATTTGAAAGTCCTCTGGGATGACAGAAAACAAAAAGGCAGTTTTAAATGGATGAGTAAGCACTTCCGCAACCATCCCCCTGGGCTTACCACATGGAATAGGCAAAAACGTTCAGCTCCCAGTTTCTCCTTAAGGGGTTTGACTGCACGCTTTTGCAGCTGCTGCCTGAGGTTGGCTTCCAATTTCCCTGCATCTGGGAGCTGATGGGCTTTTGGGAGACCTAATGGGTTTGTGGGCACTTTCCCACATTTTTCCCCACTGACCAGCTCCAGTGATGAAACTAAGTCCCCAGCTTCTTCCAGGAAGAAGCCTATTCACACCTCTAGCACCCCAGCTTTTATGGCTGTCACCCAAGGGGCTGACTCCGCAATCACCCGGCTCTTAAAGCCAATGGAACCACCCATTAGTGAGTCTCCAAGGACCACTGAAAACAAAGAGGCTGTTTTGATTATTTGCTATCCCTCTGGGCTCAGTGTAGAGGGAAAAGACAAAAATGCCCTGCTCCAAGATTCTCCCTGGAAGGAGTTTGACTCCATACTTTCCCAGCTGCTGTCAAGGGATGATGGCTTTTAATTAGCCTATATATGGCCACCGATGGGGCAGGTAAAGGACTTATATGCAAAATATATAAAGAACTTGAAAACAACCTGATTAAAAAATTGGCAAAAGGTTTGAATAGATACCTCACCAAAGAAGGTATGCCGATGGCAAATAAGTATACAAAGTTGTGCTCAGTATCATTTGTTATCAAGGAATAACAAATTAAAACAATAATGACATATCACTACACATCTGTTAGAATGACAACAATCCGAAAACCTGGCAATATCAAAGGCCGATGAGAATGTGGACCAACAGAAACTCTTATTCATTGCTGGTGGGAATTATAGCCATTTTGGAAGAGTGTGGTAGTTTCTTACAAAGATAAACATACTCCTACAATATGATGCAACAATCTCATTCCTAGGTATTTATCCAACAGCTTTGAAAACTTCTATCCACACATAAACGAATTAATGCTTATAGCAATTTTATGTGTAATTGCCAAAAACTGGAGGCAACCAAGATGTCCTTCAATAGGTTGAATGGGAAAGCAAATTGTACATATCCATACAAGGGCATATCATTCAGCAGTAAAAAAAGATGAGCTATCAAGCCACAAAAAGATGTGAAAGAATCTTAAAGGCATATTGCTAACTTAAAAAAACAGTATGAAAAGACTTCATATGGCATGATTACAACTATATGACATTCTGATAAGATGACAATTAGAATAAAAAGATCAGTGCTTGGTAGGTTTTGGGGAGAGATAGTGTAGGATTAATAGGTGAACACAGGAGATTTTTAGGGTAGCGAAACTATTCTGTATGATATTATAATGGTGAATACATGACATGCATTTATCCAAACACATAGAACTGTACAACATCAAGAGTAAGCCTTAATGTAAACTATGAACTGTAGTTAATAATAATGTAACGATATCAGTTCATTAATTGTAACAAATGTACCACATTAATGCAGGATGTTAGTAATACGGGAAGCTGTGGTTGATGCAAGGAGTATATGAGAACTCTCTGTATTAGCTACTCAATTTATAAATCTAAAACTGTGCTAAAAAGTCTGTTAATTTAAAATGTGTTGTACCATATACAAATAATAGTTTTTAAGTAATTTTGACCTGTGAAAACAGCATTTTCATATGGTTCAAATGTATATTATCCACACAATATACTTGGGTTAGGTACTGGTTTATTCTTTGAATTTAAACCTAAAGCTCTAGAGTATTGTTGAATTTGATTATTGTATTTGCCCAAATCAATACTCAAAAATTAGAAATAAATTTTATGATCTGTGTTATCTAATTACATATATATACACATATATGTATCAATCATATGATTTCCATATATTCACTAATATTAATGTGGTATATACACAACCTTAAAAAAGAATTAAGATTAGATACAAGATCTTCTAAAATTAATAAATATAGGTCTTCATCTTGTTAATAATTTTTGTAACTTAAAAATCCAATTAATTTTTAGTATGATGGTGGCTCTTGTTTTACCGGATGTGTTTGACTTCTCTATGATGATGAGGTAACAACCCAATAGAGAGTGCTGAGTTAGTGTGGTTGCCTCTTTTCTCAGTTCTTCTCACCACTGTTTTTGGAGTATTTTCTTCCTAATTTTAGTTTGGGGATACTGTTCTGACTTCGGGATTGACTTTAGCCATTCATTTCCCACTGCTGTTTCTTTCTTTTTTTTTATTTTTTTATTTTTTATTTATTTTATTTTATTTTATTTTATTTTATTTTATTTTTTTCCCCAAATACTTTTATTTTATTTTTTCAGTGTTACAAGATTCATTGTTTATGTACCACACCCAGTGCTCCATGCAATACGTGCCCTCCTCAATACCCATCAACAGGCTCG
>CM052899.1:80721209-80877802 GCA_028534135.1 Potos flavus | reverse complement strand
GTCCTTTCTGATGGAGGCATAATATTCCATTGAATATATGGACCATATCTTCTTGATCCATTCATCTGTTTCTTAATAAGGAAAGCGCAATGTAGGAAGCATCTTTTTGTTATCCATAAATGGTCAAACGAAAAGATGAAATCTCCATATTATATAAAGGGCCTGACCACAGCTTAAGTGAATTTCATGCACCACAAGGAGTTCACTCATTTACCAGTCTCAGAGATGATTTCCCTGCTTTAAAGGCAGATAAAGCAACATTTTCTAAGAGATAAAATAACTCATTCATTTTTTAGCATGATCTCATGATTTTAAAGCACATAAAATGGTGTTGTAGTGAATTTTTCATCTAAATATCTTTCATTGCTTTAGTAATGCCAAGGGGTACACAACTAGATTAAGCATCTTTTACATAATTATATACAATGAGCCTAAGTATACTCAACATCACTGTGATTGATTTTGTTGAATAAACTTGTAACATCGGACTCATGATTATTTTGAAGTTAAAGGGTAAGTTTTTATCTGGCAAAAATGTTAATGTACATAAAAATGATATGTAAGCATTTATGTGTATATGTACGTATTCTATCAGTCTTTAAAACTAAGTTACTCAATGTCTACTATGTGTAAAATAGATTTACAACATTTTGTAATTATACAATTCTCATTTGGAAAGTTAGTGTTTTATTTTTCCATTTGAATTAGAAATTATCTTTAAGATATTTAAATATGTCCAGCATTTGAAGAAAGTTTCAATAAATATCCCAGAAAGTTAATCAATAATCTAAAAAGTTAATCAAGGACATTTTTTATGCTAAAAATCACAAGTGTAAATGAGAAAAAGAACTATTGTTAAAGAAGTTGCATCACAAATACATAAAACTGGCACATAATAATATTCTTCAGAGGAAAATGAAAATGAGCACTGTAAATAGCAGATGCTAAAAGTTTTGAGAGAAATACAGACAGATAGGCAGAGGAAGACCAACTGTGAAGAGGGGCAGCAGACTTCTTGGTTTGACATCTAGGAGCTATTTTAATGTTGTGTTCTGGCTAAATCCCTTGTTGCACGCTGTCCTGCAGAAAAAATCAACATACGTGCATGCACACTTTACCCAGTACCCAGCTTAGCTCTATTGCAAATTCTTCCTGTGTAAATTCTACCATAAATATCCTTAAGCATTGTCTTTGTACCTAAATTAACTTATATCCCCTTATTATTGTGTTATTCCAGGTTTTAATTTATTGTTCCCATTATAAAAGCTATGTTCACTAAGAACAATTTGAAATATACAAAAAATTTAAAAAAAGAAATCAGAACCCTCTCTACTTGTAGGTCTTACTCCCCAAATCAATCACGATTAGATCACTTGACATCCCACCCATTTTTAAAATGTAATTCAAATGCATTTATGAGTTTTTCCTCCTAGGAGCCTTCTTTGGGTTTTTGATTTAGACTCATTTCTACACAGTGGTTATTGAGGCATCGTGCAATTCCCCCCTTCTAATTGCATTCATTCAGCCTCCCACCCCCGTCCCCACCCTGACAAGGTTGTAGACTCTGAAAGGCACAGACTCTTTCTGCTCAGCCATCACTGCGTTCTTAGCAATCAATAAAGCACTGCGCACATAGTAGGTTGATAAATATTCGTTCCATCTGTGAGTAATGATCATAAAAGTATATATCCCCCTTTTGCAATTAACATAATAGCATGAGTTTTTCTCCATATTACAGTATTTACTTTTAAGTATTTTTATGTGGTTCACCATCTGTTCGTTGCATAAAAATCAATTTCAAGATTGTTGGACTCTTTGACTTATGTTTATCACCACTATAAACCAAGGTTCTCAGCAGTGCAATCTCCCTCATCAATTCTCACTGTATCTTATTTCCTCCTCACTTCTATAAATTGCAACTAAATCTTTGTTTAAAAAAAGACAGGAGCAAAGTCCTAATTCAAAGACTAATGAGCATGGCAAATCTAATGAGAAAAATCCTGCAACTTCTTCTGTGGTTCTTTATGCCTGTTGGCTTCTTTTGTAATTTAATGACATCACAGTAAGCACAAAAGAACCATCTTCCTTCTTAAAAAAAAAAAAATATATATATATATATACACACACACACACACACACACACACACATATATATATATTACACATGGCATATATGGCATCTGTCATTCCAGTTAACTTTAAAATTCCCTTTCTGGACTCTAATCACCACATTTCACATAAAAGCATTGAACAGGGCATGAAGAAATTTTCTTTTTTTAAAATTTGGTAAACTTATTTTAATATCTTGATGATCATGTATTTACTCGCCAATACAACAAATATGTATTAATTGTGTTACAACATAGCACAGCACAGCAATCACTAGGGTATTCTGCAAGGTACTAAGGCCCAGTTTAGTGGGATGAGCAACCACACAAGCTACAATTTATTACACACCTCAAAATTTACAAAGTATCTGCAAAAATATGTGAAGTATGTAAAGATAAGAGAACTTTTTTTCTTTGTGTGGGCTTTCATTTTAGGGAATGGTATCCAGAAAGTTTCTGCATCAAATAGCTGTGGCCTAAGACTTCGATAAAAATTTGCTTGATGAGTAAGGGAAGAGTGGCGATATTTTAAAAATAATTTTTATAGTTAAAGTATCTGGTATGAACAATATTCCGGCTTTTCTGAAAGCAATGCAGAATATTCAAGCAAGCTTACTTTGTGTAGTTTAGACAGGGGAGAATCTGAATTGATAATTAGAAATCTTTATTCTTAAAATATAAAAAGTTATCAATGTGAAAAACTATTAAGTGTGTAAATCTCTGTAAGTACTGCTTCCTGAGTCATTATTAAAAACCTACCTTGAAACTTAATAAATTGCCAAGCCACATTCAATTACATATCAGAAAGGGACTTCTGTACGCTTTGGAGAAGAAGACTATAGCTTGTATTTTCATCACTATCTGTGAAAACATGAATCAGTTTAAAATATGTTTTTTGTACTGGAAGGATATCTCTTTCAGTTGGGAGTTCTGGGTCTTTTATGCAAATATTGTTACCTGAGTATATCCGAAATTTTCTTTTAGAAGCATCTTCAAAGTAAGGACAGATCAAAGTGCAGGGTCCTAGATCAAAACAAGCAATGCCTTTGTAAAAACTCTTATTTTTGCTTTAGTTCAAAGCAAGTTAATAAATGTTCTCTCCTCAACTCTCTGTTAGTGATAGTAACATCATTATAGGGAAGCAAAATTTAACATTGGCTTTCTGTTAGTCTCAGCCTGAAGAGCAAGAGGGCTTATAAAAAATAGAAAAGTAGGGGACTGTACCGTTTCTTACACTGAAGGAAATAGCAAATTCTAGTGCTGTAAACAGGATTTAAAAGGACACAACGGAAATATGTGTGAGAGCTCTCTGCATACCTCTTTCTCAGCTCCTATCACACACTGAGTACTGTGATGAGATGCTTATATCTTGTTTTCTTCACTGTGTCATAAACCTGTGGAGGAAGAAAACAACATCTTATTTATTCTTGTTTCATTAACACCTAAAACAAATATTTGCATCACAATAGCTCTGCGTTTAAAGAATTGAAATATGGGCTCCTGGGTGGCTCAGTCGGTTAAGGGTCAGACTCTTGATTTCAGCTCAGGCCTTGATCTCAGGGTCCTGGGATTGAGCCTTGCATTGGACTCCATGCTGGCTGGAGTCTGCTCGAGATTCTCTCTCTCCCTCTGTCTATGCCCCTCACAACTCTGCTTGTGTGCTCTCTCCAAACGAAAGAAAGAAAGAAAGAGAAAACTGAAATAATTTTTTAAAAAGACCTTTGATAATGGAGTTTTTTTCAACTAACTATGTCATGGACAAGATAGAACTTTGCCTTGTGATTAGTTTTGTCATATACAAAACCTGAAAGGATTTGTAAATGGACTAAACAAAACAGAACAACAAACAATGATTAAATAAGTGTGGGGTGTGCTTAGAAAACAAAGCTTAAAAGTTTTATCACAGTACAGTACAAATCTTAGAACACACTAAAGTTAATTTTGAACGTCTGTGTGGATAGTATAGTGAACTGGGTTTTGTAGAGGTGTTTGGTTATGCAGGCAGTTGGCCTTTTTGAGAGGAACACATTGGCCTTCCCCAAAACAAATATTCTGTGGCACACACTTTGGAAAATTCTGGGCTATCAACTGGTATCCATCAGACAGCAGTATTCTGTCTTTGAAACAATGATATAATTAAATTGTTTGGAAAACTTGACTTGGCTTGAACACAGAGTTTTTCATCAACACCTCTCATTTATTTGTTCATGAACATAATGAACATGGAAAAAGTATTTTAAGAAGTTTGGTTGCAAAACGAAATGAAGAGAGAGTTTATTAGAAGAAGAAAACTACAGCTTGAAAGAAGTTGAAATGGGAAGGATGTTGTTGTGAGTGAGCTGTGGAGTTGGTAGAAGAGGAAGACTTACTGAGTATAAATTCCAGAGGAGGTAGGGGAGGATGGACTTCCCAACACAGATGGGAGAAGTGGAACTGGGTAAGAAGAGAGACGTGGTAATGTTGCCTAAAAGAAGGAGGAGAGGGTAAGGACAGATAAATCTGTTTGCCACAGAAACCTTCTGGTTCCTCTAAAAAGAGATCCATTGTAAATCATGAAGTTTCACTGGTAGAACTTTGGGGAAAGGGAGAGGTGTGTGTGTGTACACGTGCACATGTGCGTGCTTGCGTGCATGTGTGTGTGTGTTAAAGTAGTTCAGAGAAGTGTAATTTAGTGGAAAGAACCTGGGCTTAACTTCATGAGATTAGATTCTATTCTGATCCTTCCACTGTGTTGTTAAATGACATTACTTATACAAGTGATCTATTCTCTCTGATCTTCAGTGTCTTCAATTTAGGAATAAAAGGAACCACCCAAATAAGTTCTTTTTAAGATTTAATGAGCATATGTATCTCCAAGGGGATCTTGTTAAAGTGCTGTTCCTGATTCAGTCAATTTGGGATGGGGCCTGAGATTCTGTACTTCTAATCAGCTCCTGGGTAATGGGATGCTGCTGGTCCGTGCAGCATACTCTGAATTGCAAAAGCCCAAATAATCTGATTGCTAAGATTCTTCTGCATTTATTTGTAACTGTTATACTGAGAGCAGGCATATCAACCTCTCAGACCACCATGCTTTAGGTGGTTTGCTGTTATTGTTTGGAGATTTTACCAATGAATTTCACACTATGATGTAATAATAAATATCCATATATTCAAGATAGAGTTCAAATCTATGTGAAGTTCAGGTAATTCTTAAATGAATACTATACTACA
Source organism: Potos flavus (assembly GCA_028534135.1). Classification (NCBI taxonomy): domain Eukaryota; kingdom Metazoa; phylum Chordata; class Mammalia; order Carnivora; family Procyonidae; genus Potos; species Potos flavus. The sequence continues at coordinate 80,872,481 of CM052899.1, read as the reverse complement.
GTCAATGTAATAACATGTGAAAACATATGCGAACTACCTATTATAAAAATATTTGCAAAAAAGATAAATAATAATTCTCCTTCTCCCTTCTTCTGTTCCATCTCTGTCCTCTCTCTACTTTTCTTCTCCACTCCTTTCTTTTTTTTTTTTTTTAGATGCTAGGACTAGAACTCAGTGGTAAGAGGATTAAGTCACAAATTGTCATAACATATTTTTAACGTGTACCATCTGTGGATAATCAAGAGGGGATGTAATAAGATCACGTTGCTGTGGAAGATTGTGCAATTTGAAATTCTTTTGTTGAAATTGTTGAAATTGAAATTGTTACCTTGCTTACTTCCTTGTAAGAATTGAAAATAAACTGGTCCTGGAAGCAAATCGTTTGGTCCGAGTATATCATTGAATATCATTTCAAATCAAGTATTTTCAGGTAAATATTAAAAATATCACTTCAGCACAAATTAAATGCTGCTAATATTCAGTTAATGTGTGTCAAAAACAAGAAAAATGTTTTATTTGATTCCTAATGAGAAAAAAAGAATCAGTTCTCCTATTATGTGTAAGTCCATACAAATGTAGAAGTAAAGATCAGATGTCAGCTTACTGACAGATGTATACTTAATGTCTGTCACTACATCAGTCTTGACATCTTTTATATCTATGTCCACATATTGACATCCACATTAATATTACAGCCATGTCTGTATCTCACAAGGGTTTCCTGAGGCCTCAAGAGTCTGAAGCCTCATTTCAACAGCAATAAGCAAAACATACCTGGTCTCCGAATCTACCCACACAATATAGGAACTCAGCCTTCTGCAAAAATACCTCAATTATTTCCGCAATTTTTAACGGTTCTCAACAGCATGTGTATAGTCTCTTCATGTTCTCCTGCTCAGGCTCTCTCCTTACTGGTTGTTCTCTGAATGCTGATTGACAGCAGTATCTTTCCAATACTCTGACCATCAGCACTCTGCAGAGAAGGTCAATGTCTAATCAAGAGAGCAGGTTCTTTATGCCCCCAGAGCTGCAATGCCTCAACCAAGGGAAAAAAAAAAAAAAAACTATTACCTAAGGAAATAACCAATGTAAAACTGATACCAAAACTAAGTTGTCAAAGTATATGAAATACTTATTTTATTGGCATATACTCACTAATTAAAAATGGTGTCTTAGTTTGTAGTACTGAGAATTGGTTCCAAATTCAGAAATTCAAGAGAGATGGGGTAGAATGATGTGAAAAAGTCATAGAATCATAAAAAATATTAGTTTAGTAAGTGTTGGTAAAAAAATATATTTATAATGCTCTCCAAAAGGAAAAGATCTTTAAGAGCATTATGTCTTTGTGAGGCTCTTAGGGAGAGTGAAAATATGTTTGTGAGATTTGTAGTTTGAGATTACTGGGGACTCTGAGGAGCAGGAGAGAATGTGGCATATGGGATGAAGCAAAAGACCTTAGATGGTAAACAAGAACTTATTAAGTACCTGCTGTGATGCATTAGTTGGAAAATTAGCTCTATTGGTTATGGCATAATGCTAATGAGCCCAAGGTTGAGTGTTCCCCGTTGACTTCGGGGTTAGTTAGGTGGGCTCTTCAGTGGCCTCTGATTACAAGAAAGGCTTGGTAAGCTCTTTACCTGTGCTGCTCAGGCTCAGGGCACAGAGCAAGCGTGACAATTCTATCTACCCATCACTGGATTGCACACTCACAAACCATATGCATTTTGGGGCCTATCACAGCAACATTGGGATATATATCTACATGCATAGTAATGAATAAAAGCAAAACTTCTCCTAATGGTTGTTTTATTTATATTTTTCTTTGATGTTAGTATTGGAGAATGTTGTGGTGAGGTTTCAATAAGGCATTTTGGTATGTATAAGAAGTCATACAAATATTCATGTACTTTAAGAATCTCTCTTCTGAAAATTTAGCTTGGAAAATAATTTGATAACTAAAAAAAGTTATATCTATAAATTTATTGTGGAGTTGTTTATGCCAGGCAAAAATTGAATGCAAGTTAAATGAAATGTCAACTCATAGAAGAATGGCTTTTTCAGTTTTGAACATTACTGTATAGAACGTTACGCATGAATAAAATAAAATATAATTATGGCAATTGAAGGAAAATATAGGAAAAACTTATGAGAGAATGCTAGAAGAAAAAAGCAGCATAAAATGTTAAGTATATTATGAATACAACTTTTGAATATTTTAATATGAATACGACTATTTGAATACACACACACACACACACACAGAAACAAAAAAATATATAAGAACCTAGTTGAGAAAGAAACAGTCGAGTTCAAGTGGTGGCAGGCAGTATAATTCCATAGATTAGTGCTCAAATATGTAGGTGCTGCAGACCGATGTTTTGAATTTTAGCTCCATTTACTGGCTATGTGACCACCGATAATTATTTCAACATTCTGTACCTCAGTTTGCTCATTTGGAATTCTGGAATGATAAGGATTATTAATTCTGAGGAATTATGCTGTTATTCTCATTCTAATAATAAGGATTATTAGTTACTACCCCATAAGGTTATTCTAGCCTCATAAGAATGTTTGACTATAGGATGAGACGATTTATGCAAGAGCCCCGATCATATACTGGTCCTTATATGTATTTGTCATTATTAGAGCAATGAATAACAGTAACTACTATTTTTGCCCTTCATGGTTTTGTATTTTTCCAATTTTCACTTTTTAATTTTAATAATGATAGCAGCAAATATTTAAATGCTTCTCCTTTGTCAGGAGGGGACCAAAAGCATGCACTTCAGAATCAGGCAGATCTGAGTTTGAAACCAGCTCTGTAATATATTAATTTACTAGTTAATTACTCTGTAATTTGAGGGGTTTGTAATGTAAATAGATTTAACAAACTTTCCAGCAATTCCACAAGACAGTGAGGTATAAGATAAACCTCATATATCACAATTGAGGAAACGGATTCGGAGAGCGGCATTGCCAACGAGAGACTGAGTCAAGACTTTAATTTCTGTTTGACCTCAAAGACTATGTTCATTACCAATACAGTATACTGTGGCTATTCCTGACTATTTATAAATAATCATCGCTATAGCTACATCAGTTTGAGGAAAAAATACTAGTAAAGTGAGGGTTGGAATTACGGCCTCCTTGAATCCTGGCTCATGGGTGGCAGGTTGCTGTCGAGGGCTGAAGGGAGTGGAAATAACTGCAATTTTCACAATTGCCGTCCTCTTCATTCTCACCCTGGGTCCCAGGCTTCGGTGTCACGAGCTTTCCCAGCTCTGCCCTTGGCACAGCTGCTGCAGGACTCCTCACCTCACCCTGCTCTCTCTGTTGTTTGCCTTCCTCTCTTCTCTCCACATATGGCCCTATAAAATTTCTGAAATACCTTGCTATTGAATGACTGAAATGCTCAGTGGTCCCCTCCCGAGCCCGGGACTAGGTGACTGCTCCCACAGTTTGTAGCATCCCAGAGGAACTCCTCACCCCACCCTCCGGGATGTAAGTCTCCAGAGGGTCTGGGAGTTAGGAAAAAGGGCTGCTTGAAGACACTCCACTAGTAACTGGTGTGATGGCCAAAAGGAGAGACAATTTCACACCTGCCTCTTCAAGTTGACTTTGTGTAAGAAAATGATAAAATAAATAGCAGCCCTTTGTAACGTAGCATAAAAAGACGCATGACATTTAAATCAAAATGTTATTAATATCTTAGCTTGTTTCAATAAATGTTAAGCAGAAGTATATTTATTCAAATATTTTCTCAACTCATATATTTTGAATCCACAGTAAAATGTTTTCCTTTTATATTCACACTCCCATACCTTTTTCCATTTGGAATCGCGTCAATCAGTTTTACAGCTGAAGGCAGTGACGTGCTGACAGAAGGTGAATGCAACAAGATCTGGTTTCCAATTAAATTTGCTGTTTGCTGCTCTAAAAGTTTGGGGAAATTGTTTTCTTTTAAAATTGGGAGTGAAAGCTTTATAAAGATTAATCTCAGTTAATAATATTGTGGGAACCCAGGATGCCAGAGGTATGTAGTTCTTAGATCCCGAACTCTTAGCTTAACAAGGAACCAGTTTTCTTCTTTGAGAATGTGAGTCTGTCCTTGATATTTGTGAACCTGTTTTTGGAACTTCCTTTCTTCTCATGACTTCATGAACCAAAATGTATGATTTTCCTTTTTCCCTCTCCTCCATGAGAGGTGTTTTTTTTTTTTTTCTTTTCTTTTCTTCCAATAATTTTCCATTTTGTTTCTTAATTCTTTGGTTCTTGCTTCTGTTTCTAGATTATATTCCTTCCACTGTGGAGTCCATATTATAAACATTTCATTTCTATCTCTGAATTATCCCCTGAAGGACAGTGTTAAATCTCTAAATACCAACTACATACTACTTGAGTACCTTATTGTTGCCTGACACAATGTTATCAAAACAGAATTCATTAATTTCTCTTCATATCAGCTTTCTTATTGATTTTACATCATCACGGTTCTATACATAGATGTGAAATCTATGTATCTTCTAGGTTTATATTTCTTGTTTTTCCTCATTCAGTTCAATAAATTATTGATTCCTATTTTTTTCTGTTTATAATGCCTTTGAAATTTTTTTTCCTAGAATAGTTGGAGAATTATATTTAGAAACTGGACATATTAACATCCCAAACTTATGCTTAAAGGATGTGATAGCCAGCCTCCAAGATGGCTCCCAATGCTTTCCATATCTTATATCCATGTCCTTGTGTAATTTGTTCCCACTAAGTGGTAAATAGAACTCAGCAGAACTGATAGTATGTCACCCCTGAGATTCCATTATAAAAGACACTACAGTTTCCATCTTGGCCTTGCCTTCTCTCATGCCCTTTTCTCTTGGTTCATGTCTGCCATGAGATAACTAGCCCTACAGTGAAATCCATGTGGCCAGGAACTGAGACCACTGTCCATAAACCAGTGAGAAACTGAGGTCTACTGCCAGCAGTCAAATGAGTGAGCTTGCTAGTAGATCCCTCAACCTCACTGAAGCCTTTTGGTAACTATAGCCTTAGCAGATAGCTTGTTCGTATCCTTAGATGAGACTCACCATCAGGAACATGTAGCTAAGCTTCTTCCAAATTCCTGACCTGTAGAAACTGTGTGAGATAATAAATGTTGGTTTAAGCTGAGTTTGGGGGTTAAACTGTCATGTATCAATAGATAACTAATAAATGACTTTCTAAAATAAAAAGAATATTTATATGATTACATTGTCTTGAAAAAAAAATCAAAGAAGGGAGAGGGGTCCAGCATAACCATAACTCTGTGGTGTCACATAGCCCTGGGAGAGGAGTCTGCCCCTTTTGTGGAGAGAGGGCTCAGTGGCCCTGAAGACATGAACAATCTCTACCCATGAGATGCCATCAAAAGCAAAGGATTGAGTCAGAAGTTAAAAGTTATCTAATTTTACCCAAAGCACCCATCGCCTCTTAGTCTTTTGAAAAGTGACTGAAAGGATCTAAAGGAAAAGAAGAGATTCACCTAGGATGTTTGAAAGTTATGTGGTAGCTGTGCTGAGCACTCAGGTGTCATGCTCGAGCTCTGATGAGAATGAGGAAGAAGCTTTTTCATCACAATTATAAAATGTTAATTGACAAGCCCGTGCATATCCAGATGATACATCTGGCAAAGCTACTAGCATACTGTGTAGAATAGCTGGTGTACAGAATGTTTTTTTCTTATAAAGCAAAGTATTCTTGCAGTGTTTCATGTTCAAGAAGATATTCATCAGAGTCCAGGAGTTTTGGCTAGACTTCAGATAATGGGAAAGCATTCATCAAAAAAAGCAAGACTTCGTCAGAAACAGGTGTAGTTGCTAAGTTAGCAACATATGCTCAGTATCATGCTACCTTGCAGAATCAAGTGAAGACTGAAGCAACACCGGTCTCCATGGAAGTTCTGATGATATAACATTGTTAGCAGTAGCCTTATGAAGTTTATCACTGGCTTTAAACATACATCCATAGGACCTGCCACGGGAATAATGTGAGAATTTGTGTTATGTTCCCATGTAGACTTTTGCCTTACATCCCAGTTTTTTTGCCTTTGTAAATAAGAAATTCACTAATTTTAATGATCTATGAAGGTATTAATCATCTGAAATGAACTGAACTCTGGACTTCTGATACAATATAAGTGGTTCCGACTTTCATCACATTGGGTGATGTGTTGAGAACATCTAGTCTACCCTGGAACTATTAGATAAAGTGTACAAATTAGAAAGATTTTCTAGTGGAACAATTTAATGATGCCAAATGCTTCTGCTTGATGTTTCAAAAAAAAGTTTAAGAAAGTGTGCAAGACTTTCAATCTCTGAGAATAAAAGTGGTTAACAAGGCACTTTATGTCAAAAATCAGTAGTAATAGTGAAAGTGTAATTGGAGAAAGATGTACACCCATGCAAAATAAAGTGAAGATAAGACTGAAACAATATATATGGCCAGTCAATTCATTATTTTGGTTGGTCTTCAGGTATAGACCATTGATTTCATGTGATCTTACGAAAAAATAAGATGGACATTTTGATACATTTATTTGCTAAGACAGAATAAGTAGAACAGAGAAATCATTCAAAAAATAAATAATATTGAAAAATGTAGACTCATTAAAACTTTTTACAGTATGTTTTACAACCATTAGAAAGTCACAGGATGATGGATTCTTTTAATTGGGATCAATAATCTGATTAGTTCTGTTATACGCATTTACCCTTCTATTTTCTCTCTTGGCTACTGTGATATTAATGTATTTGAATTTATTCTACTCAGGAGTATACAAAAATTCTTTCTGAACGCTTTGAATACTTCAAAAAAACTGGGTCCATTATAGAACCCTTAAAACTGTTTTAAAAGAGAGGTTCCAAGTCATAACTATCACATGGGAAAAGCATTAAAAGGAATAGATTTTTATGAAGCCACAATTAGTATGTGTAGTCACAGTAACTTGAATTATTCATTTTCTCTTGAGAATACATGTTGATGGATGGAAAGACAATTATGATCAGTGGGTAAGAAGGTGAGGCCCTGACCTCTAGTTTGTAAGATAGTATCAATTAACGAGATATCAACCACTCCTTGAGAAAGGCTCAAACAGATGCGTCAAAACAGAAAAGTCTCAATCACCGCAATTCAAAGGATATGAAAAAGTTATATTGCATCTGACAAGAGGATTATGATTTTGATTCAAGGCACATCTGATGAGTACATTTAACATCCCTCTGCTGGCTCTAGAAACCTGGGAAGGGGACTGTAACATGTAATAAATTCACTCAAAAGTATCAGTATATTTTTCTACTAGGAACCTGGGTTAAACAGACAACTAAATCCTAGATTTGTCAAGTGTATGGAGAAACTGCTTTAGTCAACATGGCAGAAGGGTAATTGTGTAAAGGCGGATAATTTTGTTCTATATTTGAAGTTTTTGGAAGCATTTTGTAATATTTTCTGGGTGAGGATTCATGTCCATAATTAACAAGAACTGAAATTTTATCTCTTCGGTAAAATTAAAGTTATCAATAGCCAGATTAAAGGAAATAATAGGAGAAGAGTAGAATTTTAAATGTATAGGAAATGCAGATACAAACAGGGCTTTTTGGTACAGGTTGAGTATTTGGAGGTTTTTGAAGTTACACCAGACATATCTTCAGTGTTCTTTCTTATAAAAATATGTAACAAAATCATCCTGCTTAGTTTATTACCTGAGTATGGAAGCCATATTTAGTCCTGAGTTTGTTTATGTTTATGGAGGCACATTTTAAAATTTTACAGAACTATTTTTATTCTCAATTTTTTTAATTTGGATTTCTATATGAAACTAGAAAATAGCATATATACTATTGTTTGTTATATAGATTTATATGTTATTTTTTAATCAAATCATCAAAACTAAAATATTTAACTGGAATGGTTGATAAGATTTTATTCACAGGATCTTATTCTCCATGTTGAAGCACTGGGGAAATGCAATATTGTCCTAAGTTGATTTTTTTTTTCTTAGTAAAAAGTATTCTCCCTCCCTCCAAAATGGGATTCTATTGCTGTCTGGCATTTCCCTCAGCTTCTGCAATAATAGTTGGTATGACCACATCCCAAAATAGGTGTTCTGAATCGCCCAGGAGAATCAAATTGAAAGTTGTTTGAAGGTAAATCAATTTCAGATTTCAAAACCATTCCAGCTCTACCTTCTGCATCCCAAATTTGTTTTAAAAAAAAAATAATAATCTGCAGGTGGAATTCTTGAATTTAAAAAAACATGGCACATATGTTTGGGATTGTCTTTCATTATATCCAGTAATAATTTTAATAATAATTAACAAACGAGTGGTTTTAAACACTGTTTTCAAAAAAGTAAAGAATAAAAAGGATATGAGGGTAAATGATGAGAGATTTATTTTATTAAAAAAAAAAAGAAAAACTTTCTACTAAGTTGTGACTAAAGAAAAGAGTTTTACCATTTTCCATTGAAGTCCATAAACTGAATTATAAGAAATAAACTTCATATTTTCTAAAAATGCTGTTGGATCTTCTCCTGGCCTCTTCAAATGGTAACATTGATCATTTTCTCTGGAATACAGGTAGATCTAATTAGAAATTAATCAAAATGAATAGCCTCTGCATTTCTTCAGCCACTGAATCACTTTAAAGGATGTCAATGGAAAGCCCCAGGAGACCACCTCAAGTAAGATTTTTGTTTGAACTTAAAAATATGCAGAAAATTAAAAACTAGCAATTTACTAATCTAAAATATTGTCTTATTTGGGATGTAATAGCATTGATAATGTTCACAATTTTACTTCATTTTATGCAAGAGACATATACATGCAATAGTGTATACTTGTTACCAGAAGTAAAATTTGTTATTCTATAACGTAAGAGTATATTGACCCATATGTCCCTTTGGAGATGTAAATATAGACCAAATCAGCCCAAGTTATTTTTCATGTGTCAATGTAGGTAATTTCAGCTGATAAATTAATGGGTACATATCCTAAAACAGTGGTTCTCAAAGTTTGGTCTGTGCATCAAGTGCATAATCATCACCTGAAACTTGTTAACAAATGCAAATTTATGGGCCCCACCCCCCCAGATCTCCTGAATTAGAAACTCACTGGATCTGGGCCAGCAATCTGGGTTTTAGCCAACCCTCCAAATGATTCTGGTCTGTGCTCAATATAGAGAAACATTGTCCTAAACCAACATGGGGAAGAGGGACCACTCCTAAAGATGGCATTCTCACCCTCTTCAAATCTTAAATGTTGAAGAATCTTTCCACAAAACTCAAGTTCTTTAAGACTCCCAAAGCAAAGATTATAACAGCTTTTGTTTTCAGGCTCAGTGAACTAAATTGAGATCTTGAATTTCAAAATTCAGGCGCAAAAGCCAGTCGTTGAGGATTCTCTAGGGAATTGAAAAAAACCAAAGGGCATATGATTTGGTCTCAGTAGTAAATTCTGGGGATTAATTCTTTGTATTGTTCATATGTGGACATGTTTTATTAGCTTCCAATTCTAAAGCAAAATGAGGCATTGGCTATTGTAGAATTTCCCACCCAACTATGAAATATATATTAGTAATACCACTTCGAAGACTTTCCTTGTTTGAATGCTGTGAATAACTGTTAGAACATCGGAATTAGGGAATTAGGGAATAGGAATTAGGAATTCCTAATGTCTAAACACAGTTTGAGGTTCTGTTCATTTGGGGGGCTCTTTAACTCCAATGGATAATTGACTAGAAGATAAAAATGCATAGGACTTTTAGGTCCCACCCATGACTCTAATTGTGTTATTTAATGAGCCAACATCTCCTTTATGGTTCAAAATGGATTACTCACCTTGGATCTGTCTTTCTTTTTTGTTTTTATATATATTGTGTGTGTGTGTGTGTGTGTGTGTGTGTTGGGGTGGGCAGGGAAGGAGGAGTTTAAACCCATCCCATTTTTTGTGCATATATGGAAAACTAAAGCTGTTAACAATTTATAATGCTATGAATATTCACTTCTATCCAGATATGTATTATGATACTATATATTTTATGATATTTCATTATTATGGAAGCTTATTTTTAAAGATTTATTTATTTGACAGAGAGAGAGATCACAAGTAGGCAGAGAGGCGGGCAGAGAGAGAGGGGGAGCAAGCTCCCTGCTGAGCAGAGAGCCCCATGTGGGGCTAGAGCCCAGGACCCTGAGATCATGACCTGAGACGAAGGCAGAGCCTTTAACCCACTGAGCCACCCAGGTGCCCCAGAAGCTTATATTTAAAACTTTTTAAAATATAGATTTTTTTCAACTGAGTTTGTTCCTTTAATTTGTATTTGACAGTTGTCAAAGTAAATTTCATTATTTGCATATTTTTGAATCTATAGATCATGATTTCTACAGATTTAGTATTTTGTTTTCTGGTAAATTATATGATTATTGAGAAAGTGATTCTCACATGAAATAGGTATACATATACATATAGATAGATAAAGCTATGTATCACCAACTCGTTCTTCAGAAATCTGGTATAGTGATATACAGTATATATATCTGTATATATACATTTACTGTATACATTTAAATATTATATAACAAAATATTTAAAATATTTATATATAATTTTACATATATGTAATTAAGTCAGAATGAAAAATGGGAATCTTTGTCACCAACTTCTGCAAAATGTAATGTGTTTTCTTGTGAAAAATCTTTAAACATAAACTATTTTAATCTACATAACTGAATCTATTTTAACCTATAAACATTAAAGCAATTTGCTAAATAAAAGTGTTTAACTCCCACCTAAAATCACTTATTACCCAGCAAATCAATAATTAGCTTACTTCAAGATAGGGGCCTTGTGGTAAGCAACTGTAACCACTCATGAAGGCAACAAACTATAACCAAGAATGTCCTTCAATATCACCCGAGGAGTTTAAATACACACAGGTACCTATAGTCTATTCTAGAGCTCCCCAAAAAAGAATTTTCAAAACACAAAGCCCAGGACTTTTTGTTTTAATTCATGGTAGGAAATTTTCATTTTAAAACAAATAAATGGGGGGAGAGCTCCTGGGTGGCTCAGTGGGTTAAGTGTCTGCCTCTTGATTTCAGCTCAGATCATGATCTCAGGGTCCTGAGATCAAGCCCCCTATCAGGCTCCCTGCTCAGAAGGGATATGCTTCTACCTTTCCCTCTGCCCTTCCCCCTGTTTCTGCACTCTCCCTCTTTCTTTCGCTCTCTCTCTAATAAATAAATGAAATATTTAAATTAAAAAAATAAAACAAATGGGCAATATATGATCCACTGGAAATTGGAGTAAATTAAAGAATCTAGTTAGGTGTTGCCATTTTCAATGTTTTGCTTTTCTGGGCTTAACTGGGAGGAATCTCACAACTAGTATTTTGGTTTCCTCAGCTCATTCTCCAGGTTTTCAATCCATTCTGCTTTCTGATTTCCAGATATCCCCAGAACATTGGATGGTTGTCCTTTTCCAACCTCTAGAACGTTGGTGGTTTCATTCTCTCTTGTGATGTTTCTCTTTCATATTATTTATAATTTCAGTGGCCCTCCGTGTGTGAGAAGAAACAGAAACATATGTTTAGTCTACCACATTTCATCAAAATTAGAATTAGCATGACTGATCCACATTTTCTTTTTTGGGGAGGAAAAGGTTTTCTTCTAGTAGAAGTTTGATTATATTTTGCTTTTGTTCTAACTGACTAGGTCATGTAACAAAAAGCATAAATTATTTCCAGTTTAGACTCATTTTGTTCATCTTCTATACATAGTTTACTTTCCATTGGTTTTAATCTTTTGTTTTTTGTGTTCAAAGAAGGGTTTTTCAGTTGTTCTCAAGTTTCCCTCCATCCTCTGTTTGGGTTGTCCACCATGTCAGTCCCACCTCTTACTGCCTACAATGTAAACATTACTTCTGCTCTTTCTGGTCTCCCATATTCTGCCCCATCTCTTACCCAGGACTTGATCTTACCCAGTCTATTTTTAAGATATTCTGCCCACAAGTACTAAAAATTGCATGGTCTTTTAACATTTAAATTGGTGGTTCAAGGCTAATATTCTTCAGATTCCTATGGCACATAGGTTCCAGAGCTATGCCTATCTTCAGGATAATACTTCATACTTTTGTCTTCTTTCCCTCAAGTACATGCACTTGGTTCTTTCTATTCATTATTATTAAAGAAGAGATCACCTTACCAGCCATTTACCAACAGATAAGATGACTAACCTTGGCAATATTCATAATCATCTTTCATATCTATCTACTTCCCTTCCCAAATCCTTAAAGGTCAGATGGCCCTGTGTACTTCTTAGTCCAGTATACATGGTCGAATAGGAAAACAATATGTTTGTACATATTGAACAATATGTTCTCTTTTTTAAGATCACACAAATGACTTTACTGACCTCCTTTTGCACATCTTTGGGCCTTGCCCTCCTTTGCAGAAGGAACATAGTACCCTTGCACAACCCCTGAGCACCAAGGAACCAGACCTTCTTACACAACCTCTGAGCACTGAGATAACACTGTAGCTGACATCATTGGGTTTGCATGAAATCAAGAAATGTCACAGACCACTGCACTCCCTTAACTGATTAAACCCCTTTAAAAATCTCTGGGCCAGAAAGAAAAGGCCTTTGAACAAAGGTCTGCCTTCTCCCCACGTGGCCGGCCTCCTGAATAAAGCTCATATTTTTTTCCAATCAAAACTCGTTCCTTAAATATTGGCCTTTCCGGTGATGGGCAGCCAAACTTGGGTTTCGGTAGCATGAACACTTACATTAGCCTACAATTGGGCAAAATCATCTAACACAAAGCTTATTTTATAGTAAAGTGTTGAATATTTCTTGTAACCCATTGAATACTGTACTGAAAGTGAGAAAAAGAATGGCTGTATGGTTACAGAAAGATTCTAAGTGTATCAGTTGCTTACTCTCATAATCTCCTGGCTAACAGCTGCCCAGCATCAGGATAGAGTATCCTACTGCATATTGCTAGCCCTGGAAAAGATCAAAATTCAAAATTTTATGTACCGTTTCTAATTGAATGCATATCGTGTTCATACCATCATAAAGCCAAAAAAATCAAAAGCGGAACTATTGTAAGTTGGACATCATCTGTATGTGTAGTTTGTTTTGCTTTTAAAAATATTACAAACCTAGGAACGCCTGGGTAGCTCAGTCGGTTAAGCGTCTGCCTTCAGCTCACCTCATGATCCCAGGGTCCTGGGATCAAGTCCCATGTCAGGCTCCTTGTTCAGTGGGGAGTCTGCTTCTCCCTCTCCATCTGTCCCTCCCCCTATTTGTGCTCTCTCTCTCTCAAATAAATAAATAAAATCTTTAAAAAAAAAAGTATTACAGGGGTGCCTGGGTGGCTCAGTGGGTTAAACCTCTGCCTTCGGCTCAGGTCATGATCTCAGCATCCTGGGATGGAGTCCCGCATCAGGCTCTCTGCTCAGCAGGGAGCCTGCTTCACCCTCTCTCTCTGCCTGCCTCTCTGCCTACTTGTGATCTCTGTCTGTCAAATAAATAAATAAAATGTTTAAAAAAAAAAAGTATTACAAACCTTGACTGTGCTATTTGGGTTGATGAAATGTTCCAAAATTAGATAGTAGTGATGGCTCCACAGCTCAGTGAATATACTAAAACCACTGAATTGTGTACATTATAAGGATGTATTTTAGCATAGGTGAATTAATCTTAATAAAACTTTTATTTAAAATTTGAAGAATTTGACTGTTATTATATGTATAAATAAGAAATTATACAAATATATTTAATTTCCAACTTTTTTGTTCCTAAATTTATGAACAATAAAGGAAAAAAATTTATTAATTATCTTGTTCCATGTAGTATTTTGAAATGCTTTCTTAAAACTGATTTTTACATAGTTCTCAAGTAAACACAATTAAAACCTTAAAATAAAACTAAATGAAATAATGTAAATTAAAGTCATAGAAAACGTAAAACACTATAAAAAAGGATCTTTTTATTATATTAAGTAAACAGGTATAAGTTTACGATTTGTAAAGTATCAAATATACTATTAAAATATTTATCTATTATTTAGGCTCCCTTTCACCTTCTCCAAGTGCCATTTATGGTGAATCACTAAGAACATAACCACATTTTTATACAAAACATAATACAAGAGCTCTATGAAGTGCATATTAAATACAAAGTAAGGGTACTGGGAGAAGGGTAGGAATATATTACGAACAGGATAAGGTCTCTGCCTTCAAAAGTAAAGAAAATTTTAATACTTAGACTTTAATTGAAAAGTTGTTTCTGAATTTATTTTTTTTAATTTTCCTGGATTCTTTACACAATGAACCATTTAATTAGAAAAGATGTTATTTATGGGTTTTCTGATATCACATTATAAAGTAAATATCTGCATTCTTAAATTGAGATGCTAATATTCTACTTTAAATTTCCCCCCAAAAATTGTTGATGTGACAGTCTCATAAAGACCTTGTCATCTACACAGACAAAAATACTTGAGCAAGCTTTTGTTACTTAAAGATTCTATGGTATGAGCCTTCATTATAGAGAAGTTCAGAAACCAAATATGCCAAATTAAATGTTTTGTATACACGAAAATCATTACTTTAAAAAAAGTGTTATGAGTATAAATTAGGCTAATGATTTGACTTAGCATCTCTCTTCTCAGATGTTTTTAGCAAAAATAAAGGCCCAAATGTGCTAGTTTGAACCCAATGCAATTATCATATTGTAGGCCTCAAATGGGCAAATACTGACAACTTTGTGTAGCTTGAACAAATGAAAGTACTACTGATAAAGAATATATTTTGAGATAAACAAAGACATGTTTGTCATTTCCTCACAAAACTGTATTCTCTTCTCTGTATTAAGAAGATATTAAGTAAAACCCTAAATTGGTTGGCATTAAATTATATCATGGTTTAATCCCTCAAAATGACTGGTTTCTGGACACAGAATCAGCATTTCTGTTCTTCTGTATCTTTGTGATTTTCTTGCTAACAGTAATGTAGAGGTATTTGAAGACAATTTATTTATCGTAATCAAAACCTGTGCCATTCTAAATGGATTTACTGGATTACTATCTAATCAACCTTCAGATTCCTTTCAAAATTAATCTAAACCTGAAAAGAGGAGGGAGAAGCAAACAAAGGGTAGAATACTATGACGATTTATCTTGAAAAGTATGTTTTATGGAGAATCATTAAAAAGTGCTGAGAATATCTTTAAGGTTTATCAGGCTTTGAAATAGATCATCACCAGGTAAGCTGGTTTGAGGCATGAAATTTCCAGTTATTAGTATAAATATCTTAATTTCTTTCTGCCTTAGTTTTTTAATCTATATAATATCAATCATAATATAATTTTCTCAGCTTCATTGTAGAGGTGTTATTGAGATTAAATATCTAATAGTCATAAACACTTCTTGCAAAATAAAAACAATCCAATAAATTTTAATAACTACTATTTTTTTATTAATTTAAAATTGCAACAATGCAATCCCCTAAAAAATCTGACAAAAATAATTCATATCTCAATAGTATTTTAAAAAGTGGTAATTATGACACTAAAAAAGATGAAAGAAAATGGCTTTATTTTTAAAACACTAACATAATGTAGTACATTTTACATTCATAATAATCCTACCATCTAGAAGTCCTTTCCCCCAGATTTTAGATGGACACTTATGTTTTCAAATCTCCCTAAAAGAAAGCTCATTCAATTGTATGTTTTCAAATTTATGTATAATCAGAAACACTACTATAGCCTGAAATATTTCTTCTCTTTAATGAACTAAATTACTTTTATTGTACCACAACATGTGAATAGACCTTTTCCATTTGCATTTAAAGTAAGCATGCTCATATAGTAAGTTGTCCATCAACAACTACTATCTCTGTATTAAATACAAACCAACTTATTGTATTAGGCGAGATACCCGTAGCTAAATATGTGACTCAAATTGATGGACTACGAAAACATTTATTATCTAATGTAACTATAATGTGCCATCAGTCTAGGACAGTTTGACATATTGGTCCAACGATGTACTTGTAGACATGAGGTTCTTTTCACCTCTCTTCTCTACCATGTTCAGTTTGGTTTTATGCTCATGGCTGCAAGAAGACTGTAGTAGATTCAGATGAAATATTAAGATATGAAAATACCCAAGCGAAGAAAGGGATTATCTCTTTCCATATTCCCTGAGGAGACCTGAAACTCCTTATAGGACTTTTGCTTACAATTCATTTGCCGGCATAGGGTTGTATGCAAATGAGTGCCCATGGGAATAGGATTGCCATATTGGCTGAGATAAATCATTGAGCGTGGGAAGGATGTTAGAGATTGTTTGAAGATGAACTAATGATAGTCATGCTTAAAGGTGACCAAATGAAAATTTAAGCTCTAGGGCTACAAAGAGTTGAGTAAAATATGAAATGTAATTTTAATATACCACATGAAAGCCATATACATGGCTTAGCTATGAATAGTATTTACAGTTATAATAATGCAAATATTGACTATCAACTTAAGCACTAAAAACCCAACTTATATAATTCTGTTGGAAGAAAGTGAGTGTGTATAAATATAAATATATGTATGCTAATACTTACGTTTCTGTAATATGTGCTTTGGCAGGAAGAGGACAGGATAAAAAGCCCAATCTTCCTCTTCTATTGTCCATTTTGGGAAGTCCGCAGATAGTCTTTAAGATTGAGTATCAAAAAACAATAAAATACACATGTGACTTAGGAAACAGAGGTAAATAACCGAAGAAACAGCTAAATGTTGAATTTGGTAACTCTGGGACTGACAATCGGGATACGAAAGAGTTGAACAAGAAAAACTATTGTTTTGGTACAAGATTCATTAAATTATTGAACTCTTTCAACAATAAGTGGCATAATCTTGATAAAATGAAAACTAAAGATAAAGAAACCAATCAATAGGTAAATTATTCCTGAAAACAAAAGACAGTTTGTATATACTAGCCTTCAAGTAAAGAAAACATATGGTTATGAAAGAGGTCTTGTTTTTAATTTATCGATTATTTTGTACTTATAGAAAAGCATGCCACTTGCATGATTAATCTCTTCGAAAATCAGTAACATGATACATAAAGGGAAAAAAGAAATCCAAGTACTATCATGATCTTTGATCATGCCCCCACCACCAAACATATACACCATTTTAATGAAATAATGCCTGGAATATAGGCACAGATATCTGGCACAAAATGGATAATAAATATGTGTGGAATACTGGAAGAAAATGATGTATTATAAGGTTCTCACTTTCCAACTCAATGTTATTTCATATATGAATATGAATTTAGAGGTAGGGAATAAAGATCAAAATTAATCTTTCTTCAAAAACTTTTATTGGACAGTTGCTTATCTTTAAAGTTTTCTATTATCTTCATGATTTCATAAGTGAATATCCAAAAAAATTAACATTTTCAAAGTTGATATTTTATGCAATAAAGACATTTCATTTTTTTATATTATTTGTATTCCACCAAGGGAGTTTCTAAATAGAACATGTATCTATCCCAGGATAGCAACTACATAGTAAATAGGTCCAGATGTTTAGGATAACAACTTTCCACCTGCATGTCTTTAGGATTCCTTTGCCTTCTTTCTCTCTACCTCCCGCCAAGTTCCCTTCTGTCATATCTTATTTAATGTAACAGATGTGGATTAACTAGAGATGTACAACAGCTTTTTAAAATCGAACAATTACAGATTTTTTCAGCATGATAATAAAAAATTATCATGTCTTTGAAACTCAAAAAAACCACTGGGTACTCGAAAAAATTTAAATAAGCTTACAATTCTCACATTAAAATTCAGCAATTTTTCAAAAAATAGTTCATATGGCAGCTACAAGAACCTTAGAAAGAGGTTTCTTTGGTGGATTTTTCTTATAAAATACACAGTGCCATCTGAACCTAATTGCTGCATGTGAACCCAAGTCCAGTTAGGGAGATGGGGAGGTTTAGTTTACTGAGTGACAGAGAGATATCAAAGGTGAAATAGGTGCCCTATATAACATAAGGAGCATGTCTTTAGGGAAACCGGTCTCGTCTGTATAAAAGGAATTCTAGTAATATCTTGAGTGTCCCCAGGATCGATCTATCCTTATGCAGATGCAATAACCATGGTTCTGTATCACGAGCTCCCCTCCATGCATGATGCTGGCTCCTGTGCCAAACCACTGAAGGAGAGAAAAATGATTGCGCTATATGTCCAATTGATTCTGCCTCTCTTGTGGAGTGTGTCAAATAAATTGCATTTTTCCTGAACCCATTTAGATGGAGTATTATCCTGCTGTGTTCTTTTGGATCCTGTACAGATTTCTGATTGCTAAATTGTAACACTAATCATAATAATTATCTATGTAATAAGTTCACAATATGAATTGTTACAGATGGTCACATTTTCTATCACAGAGCAATCAAGCTTATTTGTACAATCTACTTGCTCCTAGATAAAACAAAAGGCAACATGTAAGTTTCTGTATGTTCATCACACATTATAAGTGGCAATTTAGGTCTAGTACATCAGAGAAAATGAGAGATGATAAGAGAGAGTGCTAAAGAACTTTTCAATAAAAGCATATTTGGATTTTCTATTAGTTTTACAGATATTATCATTATATAGCCAATTAAATACTAAAGATTTGTTGTGTTTTTTCACAGCAAGCAATTTCTTCTTTCCTATCTAGGATCTGAAATTCATTTTGATGAAAGAGGACCTGCAAATGAATTATAATTCAAATATAATAGCAATATAAGTTATTGAAATAGGATGTAGAGCATATTTATGACCTTCAAAAAAATGGTCTTCTAGGATCGATTACAACTAGAAACAATTTACCCTGTCACTTTAACAGTTGCCATGTTGTGCTTTTCCTTGATGAGCCAAATCTGGTCTCCATTTACAGGTAGTATCAGAACTGAAGAGATACTTTGCAGATACTAATACTCTGTTTTTGTTTTTCTGTTGCTGATTCTAAAACATGGTCCATTATTTCTACTAGTATGCTAAAAAAAAAATCATTAAAGCAGAGGAAAAATGGCTTCTCTGAATTTTATTTAATATTTCACCTAAATCAAAGGAGACTTTTGCTTAATGAGGGTAAATTCACAAAACATACCTGAAAAGACTATTGACCTAAATTGTCCTATGCTATTTGGTGCTTAGTTAGCCATGTGTTGTGGCAAATGCTCTCTATGGATTATTTTATTTAATTTTCACAACTTTGTGAAGAAGTTACAAATATCATTCCCATTTTCAGCTCAGAAAACTGAGGTTTAGTGCTATTACTTAATTTACCTACCTGGGTCATTCAGCTGGACCTAAACATGTTTCTTCCTCATTCCAGAGTCAGAGATCTTAGATCTTAAGCATAGTTATTTTCAAGAAAAATATTCAGGGGTATAAAGGGGATGGGCATACAGAATGGCCTGTAAACATCTTTTCTTACAAAATACTACTTCCAGGTTCTAGGGGCCAAATCTTCAAATTAAATTATTACCAGCATTAAATGCATGTTTGCCAAAGATTTAACTCATTAATAATTGAACTAGTAAAAGAATAAGCCTTTTCAAAGAGCATTTTGAGTAACCATGGGTTTATTATGGGCATTTAAAAGATTAGAACTGGTTAAGCCCCAACAGACCAGGAAAAACCAAAAATTGGAGGTTCTCTTTTCTATTAACATTATTTACGTCTTTGCCAACAGTAACAAGTCAATGTGTAACTTCCAGAGTCTCAGCCCTTAATTAACAGTGAAAGTCAAACAAAAGTACCTTCCCTAGAGGATTAAATAATCTTTGAGTGAGCTCAATAAACAATGTCCCTGCAGTTTCTTGGCCTTATTTGCATATTTTCAATGATTTTTCTTTACAAAAAAATTATCAACCCTAATTTCTGACACCTTGCTTGTGGCTTTGATGTCATTTACACCCTGAGGCTCCTTTATCACTCTTCCTATTTCTGCCCTCCTCAGTCCCTCATGTTGTATAATTTCCTTATAAACTATGAGTGTATGTTTTTCTTTCTCATTTCTCTTTAGCACTCTGAGGGTCCTTTTAACCCCACACCTGTTTTGTAAGAAAAAAATCTGGGAAATTTATATCCATTATTACTCAAATAATTATCACTCTTCATTTTTATTTCTTCTGCTTTTGAAATAAAAAAATCTTATTTTCCATATATTGGCATCTTTTCTTCTAGCCTCCCTATATCTAAGCTTATCTTTTAATCTTTTGTATTTCTTTATTGCTTTCTCTGAGAAATTTCCATGATCCAATCTTACAATTGGTTTATATATTCCTCATCTGTATCCATATGGTCCTTAATTCCATATATTTTTATTTTATAAAATATATAAACTATTATATATAAATATAATATAAAATATATACACACATATATTCTATTTATTTTGTATGTTTTTCCTTCTTTGTTTTATCTTGATAATATATATACTTTTTCTTTTAGTTTATTTTTGTTTACCCACTTTAAATTTGATAAATGTGTTTTAATATTTCTGCTTTTAACAGAATCAGTAGTTGTGTGTCTCAAGTGTCTTGCTATTTGTACCTGTGAGTTCATTGCTTATGAAGGAAAGTCAGACTCTGTCAAGTCCAATGTGCTAAAGAGATTTGGGGGTGGGTTGGGGGGACAGATGATTCCCAAAGTGGAAAATCCCAGGCACCAATAAACCATTAGTAATGACTGCCTCCATTAAACAAATCCTTAGCTAAATGGCTTCCCCCTCTACCTTCCAAGGAAAATCAGCATTAGAGAGACAATTCCTACGGTAGTTTATAATCTGCCAACCCAGGGAGTTTGGAGATGGCATGGAGAAGTGGCTGACCAAATTTATTCCCCATCTTTCTGTGTCAGATTTTTATAAGCACAGGGCTTCTGTGCTGTTCTAATTTTATTCTTGAAGACACCTGTACCAGAATTCTGAGTAGTCACTGGTGGGGGCAGACACTCTACGGGAGAGGCTGAAGCAAGTAAGCTTCCCATAGGTCCCTGTATTTTTTGCTCTCACAGGCCTCCCCTTGCTCAGTCAAAAATGCCCTGCACATATAACAGTTCAAACTTCTCTCTGTCACAAGATTTTCTTACATTATATTTCCAGGTCTTTGATTCGTTTCTTACTTTTATTGTTCAAGTCATATAAAACTTGAAATAATACTTTTTTTCATGACACAAATTTACAACAGAAGCAAGCAATGTAAAGTGAAAAATGCTCATAGTTCAAATATAAATACTTTATTGTCAAGTTTCTATGAAATGAAATAATAGTTCTATTATTGGAAATGTTCCATATTCTATATACATTTCTCTGCAGTCTTTTAAATGTGTTTCATGAAGTAAAAGGAAAACAGAAATACATATCAATCTAGACTTTTTAAATAGTGACTATAACTGAATTATCATTTGGAAATCCTCTATTTGCCAGACACGGAAATACAGCAAGAATCTTTAACATTTATTTAGACCTAGTTGAAAGGTGGCATGAAAATAAGGCCCTTAATCTCTTCTTGAATGATTTCTTATTCAAACTCAGCTGGGGTTCTGAGAGCAGAATGTTCTGCTTTCTTGGATCTCCAGTCAAAGGAACTTTTAATTCACTCTGTTTCATAATAAATCTAGGAAAACCAGTTATGACAAAATAGGTGATGGTGTGCCATCACCCCAATCAGCCTTGAATAGTGCATGGCTTTCATTTCTGCCATATTGTATATTCTCCATTCATTGATTTATTTCAGGCAGAAATATGTAGAACAATAGGTAAATGGTATGCTCTCTGAATGATTTTACATATAGTTAAGCTATTCCAAGCAATTTTAGGATGAAATTTTACTTTATTGTTTGTGAGGATCACAAGGGAGTTACTTGGTTATTGTAATATGGAGCTCAGAGCTTAGGTTTTGTGTATAAATTATTTTGCCAGATATTAGTATGAGTTTAGTCGAAACATTTGTGTGTGTTTTTTTCTTTTATGTTTATGTTTTAAACATGCGCAGCATGTGGTTCTCTGAAAAACTGATAAAAATACTTGTGATTTTTCACTTGGGAAAATAATACTGGAAAATTAAATTTTAATTTGAAGAGAAACTCATCTTGAAACATGGCAGAAGGAGAAATCAGTAACATGATTCCCTGGAAATAACTTGGGGAATAAGTCCCATTTGACGTGCGATGTGATTACTATAGATTTTGGGAAGAATTGGCTCTGGGTATCTGTGGAATCACAGTCACTGTGTTTTGGGATACTATGCTCTAGAGCTCCTAGTTCATTGGAAGTACTGACGTGACTCCTTGATTATTTATGATAGCACTAGATGTTTTTCTTATATCAACTCTGGCAGAGGCAAAAAAGGACGGGAATGAAAATAGTCTCATATACAGGTGCTTCAACTACCACTGTACTTTTGTATTTCAAGTTATAATACATGTCCTTAGCTCAAATCCCATTTTTCACATAATGTAATAACAACACTGCTGTTACATAGTGATTGGTATTATAAAATGTGCTGTGAGATAAATGCTGTTATTATGAAAATCCTATTAGCAAGTCCCTATGTACTGTACATGCAGGGCAGATTTATTAGAATACACTCTGTAGTCACTTTCCTGAAAACAGTTTTACCAGCTATGAAATACTATGCAATAATGCCATTAATAAATGTATCTAATTGCAGTATATAAAAGTGAAATGTTGAATAGCTTGAAATAGCTTCCATGAATAGTGAGATTATTTCAAGTAGATGCACTGAGAAAAGGATACACTGTGTTCCCCCTTTTTTACACTGCTAACATGTCAAGTAATAGATCATTAAAGTGCATAGTCAGACAGTTAGGCTAATGAGAAAATGTAGGTTCTTTTACAAAAAACTGTCAGTAGATGGCAATGTGACTGTTTTATAAAGCATTTTTATTCCATATGGAACTAAAAACGTGAGATCATTCACATTTGCTACCTAAATTACTGTAATTTTTCCCCAAAAAAGGGCTCCAAGAGCCATTTTAAACTATTCTTTAAATAATTGATAGTTACAAATGAAAAGTCAAGCTTAGAATTTCCAAAGTGATCAAAGTTGTTTTAATTTTCCATTGGTCATGGTTGAATAAAAATAATGTTACAAACTATACCATTAATAACCAGGAATTATGGAGCCTCATTTCAAACTAAAGCATTTTTAGCAAATTTGTATTATACTCTCACTTAGGCACTGTGACCAGCTATGGCCCACTGGTGGACTATTTATTATAAGACTCAGAAATAATGTCACATTGAAAATTTTTGTTTTGGTTTGTTGTCATCTTTTCTTTTATCCTTTCAACTCTCTTCTGATGCAAACAAATCACCTCTGTAGTTTTTAGTGATATTTTATCTAAGTACTCACATAATAACATATAACATTAAACAGTCTTAAAAAGTCAAAGCTTGCTAGGGAGTCTGCATATACTTCGAGAGGCCACGGCTTCTGAATTCATCACAAGTTATAAAAGCCAAAAAAGAATAATATATTCTGGAAAGAAATTCTGGGACTTGAGTTTTGGCTAACGTGGAAATTCTAAGAAAAGGAAAAATATGTTGAAATTCTTGAACAATTCTACCAGAAGAAACAAAGATATTATTCAGCTCCGCAGAATGGTTTAATCTTAGTGGGGTTTAAACTTGTGATTCCATTTGGGGTGTGAGAGGGTACAGGAAGACATAGTACCAGGAAAGGAATTCTATGAATGGTCAAGGTGGTACAATGGGGAAGTACTGATCAGTTAAAACATATGACTACCTGTCATAGACTAACCTGTGAGAGAGTCAATTAAGTAATCTGGGCTGCCATTTTATTGATAAAATGAATGGAAGTAACTTGTCGGTTTCTAATATTTCTTCAGCTCTGAAAAGTGATTGAAAGTCTATCCTAACTTTTGCCCCATTTTGATTAGCAAGACACAACCAAATGGGATAAATTCAACCAGTAGGGATCCTATTCAGTCCAGGATCCTTGAGACTCTATTTAGGGTCCACCCCAAACGAACTTAGAACTAATTAGTTAACATCTCAGAAACTGGGATTTTTGAGGGCTGGCTTTTTTCTTTCCATAAGTCCTTAGAAGAAGTCTTCCTAAACGTGGCATTTGAAAGTCCATAAACCACAAAGGATCCTTGGGTCTGTATTTAGAGGTATAATCTAAAGAATAATTTTGCCAATGTTTAAAAGTAGGGATAGCATTCTTTGTAGAAATATATAATTTAATATTAACATACATTGAAGAATTAAGGAAGATAATAAACTTGTTTTTATTTTTTATTTCATAATTTGAAAAAATCAATAGTTCTCTCTTATGATTTATTTTGACAACATTAGTAGCGAGGACAAACATAAATTAAAAACAAGAGGCTTAATTCTCACTGTTGAAAATGGGATAGGGACCACCTCCCCCTTCTTTTTATCAGAATATTTACCTTAGAAAACTCATAATCGTGATACTTTCTCATCTTCTTGATATGTATATAACTTTTTTTTGAAGACCTTTGGTCAGTTGGCCTAAGGTCAGTTTTATGACCAAGGAGTCTTTCTCAAGAACCCGCTAGCCACTTCTTTGAAATGCTAACATCAAGGTAGATAGCACCCTTATCTCTCAGTTTTTGTGGGAAGGTAGGAGCCTACATTCATGGTGGTCACCTTGTTCCAAGATGCAAAATTACCTCTGGTCATAAAAGTGAGAAGTTTGTTTTTCTTCTGGATAAAGCTAATCAGCTAACACAGATGGTCACCCCAGTTAGCAAGTAAAGTTAGTTTGAATTATGTGTGACAAACGATGTTGTCAAGTCTTTTTACTTGAGGCTTAGTTATTGTTTATCTTGAACAATGTTCATGTAATGGGTTGTAACTGCTTGACTATGTAAAAGAGTACGATTTCTTTTTTTCTTTGCAGTCTTTTAACTGATTGCCTGAGAAGCTCATTACATTTTGGTGTAATGCTTGTTCAGTCATAAAAGTTGTTATTGTCATTGTTGTTTTTCTCTACAACCTTTGTGGAGAAGATTTCTAAATTGGGAGATTTTGCTTTTAATTATATTTCCCCAACAGTATTTAACCAGAATTCATATCTGATTTTCAGGCTTGGATTTTCTTCCTCCAGTTCAACTCAACCTCTCACATTGCTCTGGGCAAGAATCAGATTTTTATACTAGTTACCAATTCCTATTGATATAGTTGCAATTTATCTTCATGATCGTTCATTCTTCATTGAAGATAATTGTGCGTCTTATAGCATGTAACTTTCAAATAAAGCAATCAAGACATACATAAAGAAGAAAGCTATCAAAGAAAGTGTAGAAAAGAAAAGAAAGTTTAGGCACCTTTAGGTCTTAAAGAAGCATTCACTTCAGATGAGTTTCTATTTTTAAAAAATCTGTGTGGTTTTATATGAAATGTTTTGGTCAATAAGGATAGCTATTTCACAACATTTATGGCTAAAACAGTGTTAAAAAATAAAAAAATGAATCAAGTGCTTTTCAAAATTCTTTCATCTCATTTGTGAAGGAAATGATATTTATTATTAAACAAGATTTATGTGTACTCCTATTAAAATAGAATCTTCTTTTCAAGGAAAACATGAGAAAACAGAGATTTTGGATTTCTTTTGGAAGTAGACATGTTAAAATAATCAAGATATATATATATATATACATATATATATATATATTATAAAACATCTTTCTCTAATCAATTGTTTTATTAGGTATTTCTCCATCTGCCATCATCACATATATGAGAATACTTTTCTGTGAGGTGATACTTTCATAATTATTTTTAAATCAAATGTCTGGATGGAAGGTTATATATTATTAATTTTGCAAGACTTTGTTAAAGACCAACTAAAATACAAAAATATAGTTTTCCTTTATAAATGTTAATATTTCTACCTTTTAAAAACATAGAGTTTTCTTACTACACTAAATAGAAAAATAATTGTAAACCCTCCATAATCCATTTCTAAGTTTTATCATTCTTGCTATGTATGCTATAAAATTATATACAGAGACATAAAATACAGCCCATTGACCCTCCTTCAGTTCTATAATAGTCTTTGGAAATCAATCTTAAAGCATAGATTTGATTCTTCAAGAAGAGGAAGGTGAAAGAGTAGTATATATAATCTGAGTATTCTTAGTATGTGAACTCTATGGTATCCAGAGCTTCTAAATGATTAGGTGTTGAAGGTTAGATTGGATGTCATTCAAAAGACAATTTTCCTTGGACTGGCAATAATATCATAGGCTGGCCTAAGACCTCAAAGTCATAAGTTATTATCAATCTGTCTTCAGAAGAGATGTTATTTTATAAAAATCTCTAAGGTTAAAGGAAGAAACTAAACTTGCATTAAACATCTTTTGCTTCTCTTGTTGGAGGAGTGATAGCAAATTTTCTATACCTATTTCTTCTGGAAAATTCTATGATGAATCGATTGTGAAACATTACTTTTAGGAGATTGACATTTAAACACTGATTTACACCAAGTATATTTTCTGCATGCAATCAAGCTTTATTGATGTCTTTAGCGTTCTAAGTATTGTACCAGGTATATGTGAGTGCTAAATAAGACTGTTGAAAGTAAAAGCTTTTTCATTTCTCAATATACTTACTCTGATTTACTTACTCAGATTTTCAAATGTAACTTTGATACAATGCTGAAGAAAAATAATCTGAAGGCTAAATAGAATCATATTTCTACAAGAGTTGGGAAGGATCCTAAGAAACTTTTAGTTGGTTTTTTCCTTTAGTCAGAACTACATTATCTCAGATATGTGAGAATAATTCCAAGAATACTTTCAAAAGTAACAATCTGTTTTAATCTGTAGCAACTCTGAGTCTAAGGAATTGTTCACATAACCAAATCTGTTACTTAAAAAAATGTTTTTCACTTATTCTCTCTTAGATGGAGTGGAGTTTACTGAAAGCTTCTTTGATAGAGTCTGCTGTTAAGACAGTTAACAAACTGTCTTCAACTTGTGATTTTTCTATTTGAATAAGTAAGTTCTTTTATTTTCTATGATTTTCATCATTAGAAGGTAAATATGCTGAATTTATTTTTCACTATCTTGACTTTGAAATATCTATCTTGACTTTGAAATAATATCTAGATTTCTAATCATATTTGGGTAGCTATATCACATTTCTAGGGAATTTGCTTAAATTTTTAATATTTGCTCTTTTTTTTCTGACTGAGTCTTTTTATAAAGGGAATAAAATGAATAAAATTAATACTGCCTCACTAATTTTTTTCAAAAAACTAAGTACTCCAGTGTTTACATGTTTATTTTAAAATTCTCTAAAGTAAGATATTCTTTGGGAACAAAATATTTTTCATTTGATAAAAGTTAGATCTATAGAATTAGTAATTTAGTAACTATATTTTTAAATGCATAGCTATTACAACTTCAGATATTGAGCAATTATCCTTACATTGATGAATACCCAAAATGACGGGACAATCATTCTTTTTCTGCAACATCTTCAACTAGATTTTATGCTCTTATCTTATAGAGAAAAACTTGGTTTTATATGTCATCAGCATGCTATAAATGATGAAATAATTGTTTACTAGGATTAACTAACTTACAGCCATAGCAACTAAAAGTAAATTGGATTGATCAAACTAAAAAATTATTAGTATTTTTATGTGCGTGAACCCATTGTGAGGATTAGTTAGAGCCTCAGGGTTGGCTCCTGAGTTTGCTGTAATTCGCCCAGTGTTCCACTAGGAAGGGTTTTAAGAAGTTTTAAAAATTACTTATTTTTTATGGATCTAAAATAACAATTTGTGGTTGGTAGAAATAAGCTAGGTTCCTATTATGCCCAAACCTTGGAGTAATTAATCATAATTTTAACCTTTTCCAAGATTGGGTAGGAAAGGTCCTCGTGTACAAATATTTGTCTTTGGATAAAATAGCAGGTGCATGGCAAATAGGGAACTATTGGGATGGAATACTTTAAGTAGGAAAGAGAGGAAAATGTGGGCCATCTTGGAAACTATTTAGTACTTTTATGTCAGAAATGCGCATAGATTTTTAAAATATATGCATGAGAATAAATAGGATAACTTTATTGATATTCATATATGAAGCAGAGATGCATAATATTTGCATTATGATTTCATTACTATTGTTGTAATTTACATTATTCATTTCAAAGGTCATTGTATGTGTATTATTAGATATTTTTATAGCTTCTATGCTGCATTTTCTAACACCCACTTATATAGGCAAATAGAAAACATTCTACATTACTGGTACCCAACCGTAACAAATTTTCACAGCAAAATTAGAAGAAAATTAGCTAAGATTTTCCCAGAACTAATATCTTTTATGACATGGTTTCATTGCAGGTGTCATGAGTCTACAACACTACAGATCCAAAATCCATTATCCACAATGCTGAACTCCAAAAGTAAGAATATCACAAATATTTTTTGAAACTAATTTTAATAGAAATGTTCCAAACTGATATTGCTATTTATAGTGTTTATCTCTCTTAAAGTGGATATTCATACATTTTATTGCATATATATTAAGATTTGATTACTGTGTAGAGTGCCGACCCTGCTGTGAGAATTACACAATACACAATATATGCATTAAATTAACCTTGCAAAACTTGACAAATTCTAAATTATGAAGCACACTTAACCCCAATGGTTTTAAATAAAGAATTGGGACTTGTAGTATTTAAGCCAAGGTGAGATTTTTAAACCATTCTATCTGAAGTTACATATTTCAAATTTATTTTTTCACATCCATTTATTATTGAAGGTCACATAGAAAAACAAAATATTAAAGATGGAAGGTATTTAGAAATCATGCACTTTCTTCTTTAGCAAGAGAAACTGATGGCCAAGGAAGTAACTTACTTTGCTTAAAATCATGCAGCTAGTAAGTGAATGATGGGAAGACTG
The DNA here is from genome assembly GCA_028534135.1 of Potos flavus. Lineage (NCBI taxonomy): Eukaryota > Metazoa > Chordata > Mammalia > Carnivora > Procyonidae > Potos > Potos flavus. The sequence continues at coordinate 80,843,448 of CM052899.1, read as the reverse complement.
AATCCAACTCTCTGTAAACAACAACAAAAATAAATAAATAAAAAGGGGAGGGGACTTGCTATGCTGCAGAAGAAGAAAAATGTGATGAGATGCTGCAATTCAACAGGGGAAACGGTGCGGAGCAATTAGATATCCATATGGAAAAATGGACTTTGACCTCTACCTCACATCATACACAAAAATCAGAAGATTTATCAAGGTCCTAAATGTAAAAAGTAAATCAATAAGGTTTTAAGAGAAAAATGTAGGAGATTGTCTTTCTTACCTTGCTGTAGACACAGATTTCTGAAGTCAAGTACAATAAGAACTAACCATAAAAGGAAAACAAAGGATAACTTGAACTTCAAAGACAAACTTCTTTTTATCAAATGACTCAATAAAGAGAGGGAATTGCAAAATGCACAATAGAAAAAAGAGATAGCCACAAATTTCTGACAAATATATCAGGACTATATAAAGAACTACCACAAATCAATAAGTAAACCACCTTGTTAAAACACACACACACACACACACACACACACACACACACAGGCATAGTGGAAATCACTTCACATGAGAGAGTATCCAAAAAACAAATAGACCAAAAAACAATAAACAAATAAAGAGGGGCTCAACAATATTAATCATCAGGAAATGAAAATTAATCCACAATAAGATAGCACTACACCCCCCCAAACTCTGAAAACTAAAAAGACAGATAATCAAAATTGAACTAAGCATTCATTCAACAAATAATTATTATGTTTTCTCTATTTGTTAGCCATTTATTAATTACTAAGAATACCTAGAAAGTAACACAGTTGCCCTCGAGTTGCTTAGCCTCGTGACCACGAATGGTGAATAGAATGATTATATGTTAGAGGGAAGATGATTTCAAGCTGGAAAAATGGTGGTAGCAGTGAAGTGTGGAAATGCATGGATTATTTAAGAAATGAAAGTAGTTCATTTGAAGGAGGATAGGTTTCACTGAATAATATGATAATCTCAAATCCAAGTTTCTTTACCTTGCATAGAAATATTTGCATTGTCTTTCTGTCTTTTGCTTTATGTTTATCTTTTTTTCTTTTTGTCTTTTTCTCCCTTGTCCACTTCCTTACTTTCATTTTTTTACTCTTTTTTTTCAATAAACTTGCATTGATCCTCAACTCACACAATTTATATATGCTACTGGGCTCATTATATTAGTATTATAATCATATATCACCTCTGTAGATGTACCTATATGTAGTTATATCACCGGAAAGAGAGACTTAACAGGATCCTAAATTCCTAAATAAACAACTAACCACAAACCACTGTATTGGGTTTCAAAGAGTGAAATGCAAAAGGGTATTCTGAACAACTATTTCAAATTAAATGAATTCTTTTTACCCTGAACTCCACTGTAAAACTCTTCTACATATTGAATCTGTCTGGGATGGACAGTATGTGAGCTATGAGATTCTTTTTAACACTCTAGCCTGATTTATTGGGCTCTTTCCCCCAAGTCCACACACTAATTCTGATTTCAGGGGGAAAAGATGTGGTTTCCACTGAGGTCTATAACAAAGCTGGTGCATTCATTCAATCCCAGGCCTTTCCAGAACAGAAAAAGATTTAGAACCACCAAACAGCACAGCCTAGAGGTTGCCATCATAACTACCAAGATGGAGAGATTTGGATTCTAAGGCCAATTCTGCTACCTGTGTGACCTTGACCAAGTTGTTTAATTCATGATCTTCAACTTCTCCCCTTGTAGATAATAAATAATATCTAAATGCTTACTAATTGCAATCATTGTTTAAAGCATCCTTATAGGTATTGACTCATTTAATGCACAAAGCAATGGAATGAAAAGAACATTATTACTGTCTTCATTTTACAGACAAGGAAACTAAAGAAATGGCAACTTAAGTAACTTGCTTAAAATCACATTAGCTTGTGATGTAAAGGCTGTTTTCGAAACAACACTAACCCCGGGCCTTCTCAAGTCAGTCAAGATTGACTTTGTGGCCCCAGTCAATCAAATAGCTTTTTTCTCTTTCCCTTGCTCTTCATTCCTTATCTTATGTAATAGCTTCCTGCCTTTCAGCCATTTCACAATTGCCCGTATGGAGACTTTCTGCTGCATGGAGTGTTACATGGAATTTGTTTCACCTAAATTGTCTTCTTTCACAATTTTTTTCTTTTTTAAAACATTTTTTTATTTAAATTCAATTAATTAACATATAATACATTACTGGTTTCAGAGGTAGAGGTCAGTGATTCATCAGTCTTAAATAACACCCAGGGCTCATTACATCACGTGCCCTTCTTTAATGCCCATCACCCAGTTACCCCATCTTTCCACCCCACTTCCAGCAATCCTCAGTTTGTTTCCTATGATTAAGAGTCTCTTATGATTTGTCTCCCTCTCTGGCTTTATCTTGTTTCATTTTTTCCTCCCTTTCCCTATGATCTTCTGTTTTGTTTCTTAAATTCCACATATCAGTGAGATCACAAGATAATTCTTTCTCTGATTGACTTATTTTGCTTAGCATAATACCCTCTAGTTCCATCCATGTCATTGCAAAAGGCAAGATTTCAATTTTTTGATGGCCGAGTAATATTCCATTGTATATATTCATATATATATATATATATATATATATATACACACACACACACATATATACATAAATACGTATATATATATGATTAAAGGGTATGATATGATGATTAAAGGAGTGCTATATAACACACTCTTTAATCATTTATTTTAATACCAGTAATCAAGTTAAATAAAAGGAAATTAATTCAGTTTAACATGAATCTGCTCTATATTATGGGAGTTACCTAGAACATATAAATGATTTCACTAATTATTACATATGTCTTGTAAAATTTGGGAGGAAGCAATTCTAAGTCTAATAGAATTTTTTTTTTCTTAAGCGTAGAAACTGACAGTGCCAATCAAAATAAAGTAAAGTGGGAGAGAAAATCAGAAGTATCTGTGGGGAAAATAAATTTCTTGGTAGATTATTCAGTTTATTAGGGATAGGGTCATGCAAAATATCTACCTATAATATATGGATATTAATTTTGAGGTTTCAGATTCATTCAAAACCACAGGAATTTGTGAATAACACAGAGAGAAGGAAAATACATATTTCTCTTAATAGTTAAACCTTTATGAAACAAACTTAAGAAAAATACATTATTAGACTTCTCAAACCAATTTAAGTTTCATTCATTATACTTCTCCAGCTATCCAATAAGTTGTTATAAATCTAGTATGAAATCAAAGAAAAATAATAACATCTTCTTTTGTAATCTTTTTTTTAAGGATTTATTTATTTGAGAGAGAGAGCATGAGAATGTGAGAGTGGGGGTAGGAAGGGCAGAGGCAGAAGGAGAGAGAGAATCTTAAGCAGACTACCCGCTGAGCACAGAGCCTGAGGTAGGGCTCAATCTCATGACCCTCAGATCATGACCTGAGCCAAAAATCAAGAATTCGATGCTTAACCAACTGAGCCACCCAGGCACCCCTGTTAGTAATGTTAGCATATCTATCTAGGCAACTAGACCAAAAATATGGAAGCATTTTCCATTTCTCAAATCATGAGAGTCTTGAAAAATGCATACTTTGAAATAGGTTCTCACTGAATGACTATTAAATTAAATGACTATTAAAATAAATGAGTAGCAGGCCACTCAAATTTATAATTGAAACTAAAGATAGAGAAGTAGAGTCTGTCATTTTTTTAAATTGCCCTAAGAGTTTGAGACTAAATAGATCCAATACACTGAAAAAGAAAATACTGTCTTCCTCATTCAAATAATTTGATCAGGCAGTTTTTATAAACAAATGGAAACAATACAGTACATTGTAGTTCCCTTCCTTCTCCTTCTCTTTAAAAATGCCTCACTCAGCCAAGTAATGTGACACCAAGATGAATTTAATGACATCTTTGTGATGTATTTGTGATAAAAATACCTTTTTTTTTTGATGGAGAAATACTAGGCAAGAGCAACTTGGGGGAGAAGTCATGGACATTCCAAACAAGCCAAAATGAAATGAATATGGTGTAAGGCAGTCACCATATGCAGGTATTGCCAACCTGCATAAAGAAAGAAAGAAGTCTGCATAATAAAGTACTTTTCTATTTTGTGTTTCTTTCTACTTTGTGCTAGAACTAAACTTACTAAATTATATAATTATTCAGATAAGTCTTTGGAAATCAATAGCTTATATATCTAAACAAAATTCTTTCTGCTACAATCAACTCTTATTTTTTGTTGTTTACTTAGAAGGTACTTGTGACACATCTAATCCAAAGCTCTCAGCAGTAAAAGCCTAATGCCAATCATACAGAAATTACATGGCTATGACAAATTCTTTATAATTATCTTAAAAATATATTAAAAGCATAATTTCATGGCCAAGAAATTTAAATAAGATGAACCAATTTTTACTTAAGTCAACAAAGATCTAGGAACTGTATTAAAAATTAAATATCACCAAAATCATTTTTATTAATAAAGTTAATTTTCTTGCATAAGAACTAAATAATTATATATTCTTTTTATCTACTAAATGCCTATTATTGTTTGTAGACATAAATTACTTAATTCCTGTTATTTTAAACTCAATTAAATGTTAGGATATTTTCTTCTTCTAAAATTTAATATAAAGTGATAAAAATTACGATATATCCAGAGCAAAAGATGACTCGTTTTAATAATATTTTAGAGCACCTGAGTGAGTGACTCAGCCAGTTAGGCATCTGACTCTTAATCTTAGTTCAGGTCTTGATCTCAGGGTCCTGAGTTCGAGTTCTGTGTTGGACTCCACACTGGACATGGAGCCTACTTAAAAATAATAATAAATTAGTGAATTTTCTTGATCTTGGATTTATGTGAAAAATACTATGGAATGAAATAATTTATATCAAAACAGCAACACCTTCCCCCATCATTTATTTCATCAGTTACATTTGTGGTCCAGTTATCCTATCTTGAGTCACTTTCCTAATTTACTTATGTAATTAAAGGGTTTAAATTTTTTTCTAGTGCTATTTCAATACCTGTCATTTCATGAGTTGTGAGGTAATCTATTTGCATGAAAAGAAAGTTGATGAGTTAATTGTATGAATCATTATATTAAAAAGCCCTAATTATAAACCATTGATATTCTTTTAAAAAATTTTCAAAATCCCTAACATAGTTCAGATTTAAAAGAAAAGATTTTCTACAGATGGAGCTCTTTGGTACCCGGAGTTGCCAACTATAGGCCGGATGATCTTAACTTTCTATTCCCTATAGTACCACACTATTTTTTTAAGTAGAAAAGCAAATGAAAGCTATTATTCTTAATGATTTAGATAGGCTTAGCTTAGAAGTTATTCCTTAGGATTCAATTAGATTTTTAAGAAATTATTTTACCTCTTAGATTTTAAAGCTATGTTAAAATACATGATTTCCCTCCCTGTTCAGCACTACCCCCTTTTATTTGGCTTGTAAAGGCTGTATTATTGTGTTTCCTTTTTTTTTTATTATTATTGTGTTTCCTATAGAAATATGAGTGACTATGGAATCAGCACTGTGTAATTCATGTTGTTATTTATTTTCTCAAAATATTGACCTCTGTAGCCAAAACTCCTACCTCAATGGAGAGACAGAAATTTCAAGTAGCTCCCATTTCTCCAGGACACAGCTCCTTGCTGCCATTTGTTTTCCTTGTATTGTATATGTTAAAACTAAGGCTTTTGTGATGACTTTTCCATCGGCATATTAGTTTCCTGCTCTTTCACAAAATTAGTACCAAAGATTGGTGAAAATTGGTGCCAACAGCTTGTCAAGAAGTATTGTGGATTGCTTTATTGAACTCTACCATTCGCCTTTTATTTATTTGCAGGTGGTAGGGATTGATTTTGAGTTATATGCCAGTTAGCTTTACTTGATCATGATATAGCTTAAAAGAGACCACTTACCTAAAAACATATATTTTTGCTTTTAAGGGGGATGTGTAAGAGAGTGGGGATAGAATTAAGCAAATAACTAGTTATTAAAGTTATTATGGGGGTGGGGAGAACGAACAACCCAGATACCACCCCTACCATTCTGGATTACCAGGTTCTAACGTGTTGTATCAGTCAACTTCCTGGTATGGAATTGGCTACATTGTCAAATTGGGAATTTGAAGAGAGTCTAGTGAAAGTATTCACAAAGATGTAGCAAGATATAGCAAAATTGAAGGACATTTTATAGTGACATGGGGCACTGTTATTACTCCTAAACCTGAAAAATAAGGACAAGATGAAGTTAAAGGAATCAGAAGAGATGGTACCTTGACAAATTCTGTGATCATCAATTAAGGCACGTAGTTGGGCAGTGAACCTTCCAAACAGAGCTGCGGGAATGGGTACCATGACCTTTCACTCTCCGAACTCCTGCTGTTGTTCCTCTTGGCTGGATCCGACTGGTAGCCAGAGAGCTAGAAAATTTGTTAATGTACCTCCATTGGGCACAGGTGGGGTTTGGAAAGTTGAGAAAGCAGAGGAGCATAGGAACAATAATGTCCAAAATACTCTGCATACTATAATTTATAGTGGTGGAACAATTGGATGGCTAAATAATTTTGCACTGGTTAAAATTATTTCTATTACTTTTTAACCAACTGCCATAGCCTCCAATGCAAAGTTATATAGATATAGATACAGATAGAGATATAGATATAAAGATATATAGACTATATTATATTAATCCCTTAAGCGTTCTGTCAGGTAGAAATAAGGTAATACTGCCCTCATTTCACAAATTATTAAATAGCCCAGCAGCAGACATGTAACCAGGAAGTGGTAGATCATGGATTCAAACTCACCTTCTACTTTTCAAGCCTAGCGTTATCTCCATTAATTTCTTTTTATTAAAAAAAATATTTGGGAGTGTTTATTTTCTTCCTCTAAAAAAGTGATGATTCAACATTCTTGGCAACATTAAGCATTTGCCCTCAGTCAGTCAGTTGAGTATTTGATACATGAAGTCAAGTAACCATTTTGGTTGAACTATTTGACATGTCATTTACTATTAATCAATTAAGCTGATGGTTTAGACTCAGTTTGAAGAGTGTTAAACTAAAAGACAAAAGCAATCTTGACTCCAGAAGAGTCTCCTTCATCTTCTTGTAAAATACTAAGGCATTTATAGTTTAATATAGTTTAATATAATCATTATATATAATTGGTTATATTGTATATCTTAATATAACCATGATATAATCAATATAGTTCACATAATCAATATAATTATGAATGTAATTATTACATGTTTGGGGGAAAGTAATTTAATTGTATGTTTTTTCAAGGTTTGTCTTCTTTTTTTAAAAGATTCATTTATTTATCCTAGAGAGAAAGAGAGGGAGAGCACAAGTGGGAGGGGCAGGGAAAGAGGGAGGGTGAATCTGAAGCAGATTCCACACTGAGCGCAAGCCCAACACAGGCCTGGATCTCACAACCCTGAGATCATGACCCTGAGATCGTGACCTGAGCCGAAACCAAGAACCCGAGGCTTAATCAACCGAACCACCCAGGAGCCCCTCAAGCTTTGTCTTCTTAATACCTAAGTCATCTAGTATGAAGCAAGGAAGAATCCTTCATTAGGTTGTGTTCAAAATTTAATGGCAGAGAATTAGTTTATCATTTTAAGCTGTCGTTTGTTAAAGCTATTCATTTATAGTCATTGCTAAGGGTTAGCATTCTGACCATGCAGTTCCAAGCCGCAATGACTCAGTGCGACGTAAAAGCCAGACCACTGGTTTCTAGCTAAGAGCTCGATCTGGTCTCAACTCTGGCACTAGCCCAGTTATGAGAGAGTGTTAGCTTCTCAATCCATAAAATGTGTTTCCTGAAAAATCTGGCATGGAGTTTTATCATCTAAAAATTATCTTCTACCTCAACTATTCTTCCATGTTAGAATTGTTTACTTGAGTAAAAACTATTGCATTCATGCAAACGTGACAAGTGTTTCATGCATGTTGTTTAAAAACAAATAAAACAAAAATTGGTCCTAATCCCTGCCATGAGAATTTGGGTCCAGTAGTAATTAGCTCTTTTGTTCTATCTTAATTAAAATGTACACTTGCATTGGTAGCAGTAGTATAAATAACTCATAATTTAGATTTTTTTTTCCATTTCCTTCATTAACTTCAACAAATTTTCATGGAAGAAAAACTGTACAGTGATAAAATAAAGACCAAATATTTCAATTTGGCTTGAGTAAATATATGCAACTCTATACATCTTGGTAATTTAAAACAAATGTATTATATTAGGTTTCACATAATCAAAAAAGCAGAGTAGTGTTACAACTTCATGCAGATACCAACTTTTATTGTGTTAGTTTTAGTAATGCATAGGAATAGCATTAATAATTTAAATATATATTTTATTGCTAATGAAACTGCTAAAGCATTTTTATATTGAATTGGATTTCTAGTAAAGCACTGGCCAAGAAATCATCCTCTAAATACTTCTCTTAGAAAATAGCTTAGCAGGGACGCCTGGGTGGCTCGGTTGGTTGAGCAGCTGCCTTCGGCTCAGGTCATGATCCTGGGGTCCTGGGATCGAGTCCTGCATCGGGCTCCTTGCTCGGCGGGGAGCCTGTTTCTCCCTCTGCCTCTGCCTGCCTCTCTGCCTGTTTGTGCTCTCTCTCTCTCTCTCTCTGACAAATAAATAAATAAATAAGATCTTTAAAAAAAAAATAGCTTAGGAGCTAATACATTTAGTGTTAAAGACACTTTGCAAAAATATTTACTGATTTGTTAATATGTAAGATTCAGTTGCATGAAAACAGCAAGAGTACTGAATTTAGTTTGCAAGCTTATTTTTAATTATTTCTAGCTGGGTCACTCCTTAGTGAGTAATTATCCCTGTAGATATTATAGAGATTGGGAAGTATTCGAAGTCAAAAAGGAAAAGTGAATGAAATTTCATTTCTACTTTAGCCTATGGAACACCCTCGCCGAGGAGGAATGGAGCTATCCCAGCTGTCCACACTTGTCATTTCTCATGTGGTTAGAAATCTCATCCTGAATCTTGAGCTATGTTTTCAAAACCATCTCTAAGCAATGCAGACCCTAGATGTCGCAAATGCATGTCCTAAGCCTCTCCTATGTCTCTTCTACCTCCATTAAATTGCTGTTCTTTGTATCCCTCCAGCACATGCTTCTTCAAGTCAGGCTTTCTCTCATGGTATTCCTTCTGGTGAGAGCATTTTCACCCTCTATTCACCCTTAAAACATAGTTTAATATGCTTTTATTTCTAAAGTTTTCCTGTAATATCCTGTCCCCATCTTGTACCTCCCATTTTCTGATTTACCCTCCAACTCAGGAAATAATTATTAGATAATTGTCACATTTGCCTTCGAGTCATCCTTACAGTAAATTCCATGAAAGCTTAGATTTTGTCTAATTTGGAAGCATTCAGAATACTGCTTGATACTGATTGATTTTTTTTTCTTTAGTAGATACGTGTCTCTTTTCCTTGTGGCTATGTTCTGTTCTCTGTAGAGAAATTTTCTTTTACACACCATAGAGTTATTAAGCTTGGGGGCTTTAGAGAAATACTAGGTGGTTTAACTCTCTAAGTTGACCAGAAATAAATTTTCCTAAGGGTATTTAAGATTATCAAATACGTGAACTAGCTGTAAACCTGTATCGTGTTTCAAGGAAAAAAAAAAAAAAAAGAAAAAGAAAAAGCACACTCACGATTGTTATGGGTCCAGAAACACCACAAATTACATTCTAGTTCTTAGGAGATAATTGTCTTATTTCTAATTATCATTTTGAAATTCACCAAACTGAAAGTGCATGCTTAATATGTTCCCACATAATACTTTGAATTTACAAATGGAATACTTGGTACAGCATTTATTCTTTTTTTTTCTCATACATTTCACACCCTTGCAAAAAACCTAGGGACAAGTGCTAAGTCATTTGATTTATTTAACTCTGAATTTTTTTGCTTTAGGACTATAAATCAGACTCTTATTGTCATTTTAATGCAGAAAGGGTTCTTTTGTGTTCATAATATAGATCAAGATGTGATTTAAGTTGAATCTTGTCAAGGTAACTCCTTTTCAAACTATGAGAAGAGACTTGGCTGTAGCCCAAAACTAATGGGAGTCATATTTTATAATAAAAAGCAATATGTTAGTAATAGAGGCTTTGCCGCTTGCAATCTCCACAAGCACAACTTCTTGTCAGTTTTCACAGCTAATGCATTTTTTGTCAAGTCATAAGCACTTTAAAAAAGCCTCTACTTAATATTGTAGAAGACAGAAATTCTAATTTCCAAAGGAAGCAGTGAAAATAGAGATCTTAGCCTGGAGGAATAAGATATAAGATGCCTGACTATCAAAGGAATCCCATTTTGAAAAGAGAGACCATCAGAAAGTAGAGTAGTGTGAATATAAAATTGAACAAACTTTCAAATTGAACATAAAGGGGTGTCATATTGCCAGTACTTTTCCTCTTCCCCGCACTTTATAAAGGGATCCTTCAACTGATCAAATGTAAAAAGATGACAAGAAGTAATTTATATTGTTCACATCTACTATGTAATGACTCCTGTGAGGAATGAAAGCTAATTTCACTCGTGTTTGCATACACTGTAGACACTTGTCACGCATTGCTTATAGCTCTTATAAGGCTACTAGTCTGTACTGTAGAGATAGACACTGACGAGAAACTAGAGCAAAAGTTTCAGAAATGTTAGTTACTTAAACTTTTAACTTCTGTGACTGCCAATGTGAGAAAACCAAAGATATGCTGCATAGAAAAAAAGACCAGTGTGAGCAATTAAGTCAAGTGGGGAGAACTCATTTTAAAAATACTGATTATATTAAGTCATCTTCCTAGAGAAGCAAGTCAGTTTTATTTATTAAGTTCATAAATTTTATAAAAAAGGAAAGCTAATTCCATTTACAACTTTATTCTTCATTTTTACATAGTATATGAGATTTACAAAGCTCTCGTTTGCCTATTAACTTACAGGGTTTTCAAAGACGTCCAACATTTCAAGGACATCCATGTAGCTTTTTAATATTTAGTTTTGAATTATGCAAATCCGCTATGTTCACATTGTTATAACTGTCTTCATGTTTTCCTACTTCATGGGGGTGTCACAGATGGAAGTGAATTGTAGTCTTTGATGTCAGTGTGGCTTTCTTCAAGAAATATCATCAGTGGTTTAGTAGATGTAACCTTTTGCCTTTGCTCTTATGTGCTCTGGAATAAATTTATTATGTCACAGATGTCTTTCTTTTTATTTCTCCTTGAATCATGTATTAATAGTGTTCTTTACTTATATGACTGAATTCCAAACAGCAGTTAAGCTGCTTTGGACATTGAAACAAAATCTATCACTTACCTCATTTCATTTTATACTTCACAGTTTGGTTTATTGAAATATTTTAAATCTATTTTCCAGAGAAAATCTTGAGGTTCACAAAACTTAAGTAAATTGTAAAATCAAGGTGTAAATATAGATCTTATAGCTCCAGGGGGCTTCTCCCCCTACACACAAAGTTCCCTCAAATTATTTTGAAGACAAAGTCACCAACTCTTCTTAGGATCATAAATTTAATATCTAGAGTATCTCCAAGTATTAATAAAGGTAGCAAAGATGAGTCTTAGAGAGAGAAATTTAATCCTTACACAAATGTACACATGTGCCTTATTATTTTATAAGAACTATCTTTCACAAAAAACATTTCAGTAGAATCTGAAACTTTAGCTTTTCATCTTACCTTTTTCCTTGAATGCATCTAGAGAGTCATATGTAAAAGAAAAATAATTTTACACAAAGAATCTTTTATTTATAATCTAGTAAGAGATGTAGTTTCATTCTGTAATGATCTGTTTCTGGGACACATAATATCACTTTCATAGTTCTAGATTATTCAGTATCTTATTTAGGTCATTTCTATTGGAATTAATTTTTTTATATTCCCTAATAACTTAACATTACTTAATTGCTATCTTTTATAATTCTTTGGACTATTTTAAATTAACTGTTTTTGTTTTAGAAATCAATATCTATTATTTTTTTAAAGTATGAATTTTTTATTTTATTTTATTTATTTTTTAAAAGATTTTATTTACTTATTTGACAGAGAGAGAGAGCGAGCGAACACAAGCAAGGGGAACAGGAGGCAGAGGGAGAGGGAGAAGCAGGCTCCCTGCTAAGCAAGGGCTTGATCCCAGGATCCTGGGATCATGACCTGAGCCGAAGGCAGCTGCTTAACCAACTGAGCCACCCAGGAGCCCCAGTCTGAATTTTTTTTAAAGATTTATTTATTTATTTGAGAGAGTGAGAAAGAGAGAGAGAGAACAAGGGGGAGGAGCAGAAGGGGCAAGAGAGGAAGAGAATCTCAAGCAGACCCCTGCTGAGTGTGGAGCCCAACCTGGGGCTCAATCTCACAACCCTGAGATCATGACCTGAGTTAAAATCAAGAGTTGGACACTTAACAGATTGAACCACGCTGGAGCCCCAACACCCATTAATAAAAATCATTACTTCTTCAGAAAAAAAAAGTGTTCTTTTTGAGCTAGGTATATGCTAAAAATGGAGAATTTTGTGTATCACTCCATTTAGGTAATTTATTAAAGTGAAAGAATATCCTTCACTTTAGTTCTATATCTTGATTTAACCTGTCTTAACATGTTGTCCTTTAGTTGTCCATTGATATTCTCTTCAAGTAATCTCCGCCACTCCCAAGGGATTCAACAACCAGAGATAGGCTGAGAAGGCTTGAATTCCCATCTCCAATCTAGAACCTGCACTGAGCTACAAATTATATGTCCGATGTCTCATTAAATCTGTCTATTGGGGCATCTTAAAGACAAATTAAGCTAGTAGACTCATGACCCTTCCCTACACTCTTGAACAAACTCCTCCTCCAGTGTTTTCAATTTCATTCAATGCCAACACCATATACCCAGTTGCTGAAATCAATAACTTTGGAATTATCCTTGACTCCCCTCTCTTCCTCACTCTTCCTTCAGTCTATCACCAAATTTTATTGATCCAAACACTTCTCCCTTCTGTCACCTTCTCTTTACCCTTGACATTGCTATAGACCAGAGAACCACTGCCCTTTAATGCCTAGACTAATGATAGAGCCTCTTGGCCATTTTTTCTAATTCCTCTTACCATTTAGAACAAGTTCTAAATACTTAATATGGATGGCAAATCTATATAAAACATCATCTCTACCCACCTCTGAACCCAAGTTCATTTCTTTTTCCTTTTCAATACCCATGTCTGTCTATGCTTCAGACAAATGGGACTTACTCAATTGGTTCGACACACATTTTCTCTTTTCACATGCAGGCGTTAGAACAGGAAATTGCTTCTTACTGGAGCTCCTCTTTTTCACCACTACATATACAAAACTTTATGTTATCCTTTACGTATTAACTAAGATGTCACTTCCTTTACTAATCTTCCTAGAGCAGTTGGGTACCTCAGTAAACGATCTCTCCAAATCTCCTTTCATGACAGTCATCAAAATTGTAATTATGTGTTTATTGCCTATCTTTCACCCTAGAATTTAAATTCCATTAGGGCATAGATCATTTTATTTCCTCTGATGAATTCTTTGTATCCATCATAGAGCCCTGACAAAGAATGAATGCAATAAGCATATGAGTATTTATTGAATAAATGAATCTCATTTTGGTTCTTCATTATTTGTCCACAAGACTATTCATTTCTGGGAGCATCATGCCATCTACTTTGTAGACAAATATATATTTACACACTGGCATCCAAGTCTTAGTTTGTGATATAAGATCCAGTCTAGGTTAAAAACTGTCCTTTACCTTGGGGCAATTAGTAGCCTGCCTTTGATCCTGCCATTAAGTCAGGGTTAATTATAACTTTCAAGAATTGGGACTTTTCTCAAAAGAAGAAAATAAGAAAGAAGAAGTAAGAAAAAACTACTTCCTAGTTGAATTTAGCCTTTAAAAATCAATTGCGAAATATTATTAAAATTCATGAAAATGAATTAGGCAGGATATGTAAATCTAAGCCCTAAAGATTTCAGAAACCAAATCACAAATTTTAAATCTCATTAATTAAAGTCACACCTAAATAGCCCACACTAATTCCTCTTATTTTTTAAAAAAGATTTTATTTATCTATTTGAGAGAAAGAAAGAGAAAGAGGGAGAACACAAGCAGGGAAGGGGCAGAGGGAGAGGAAGAGGGAGCAGCAGACTCCCCACTGAGTAGGGAGCCTGACCAAATGGGGGCTCCATCCCAGAACCCTGGGAACTTGATGTGAGCCAAAGGCAAACACTATCGACTGAGCTGCCCAGGTGCCCCTCCTCTTACTTTTTTAATGACAGTATCTATACAAGGCTCTTATATCCAAAACAAGTCAGAAATGGTTACATTTGAAAATTTAATTTGCACTGTACAGGGATGTTGGTCTTGTGTGAGTCAAATAAGAATGTACATTTTCATATTATGGAACTATGATTTGGTATTTTCTGTGATTTTGTCAAATATACTCTGCGTTCTAATTTCCATTCTGTCACAAAGCTACATTCTACTACTAATTATAAATCATCTTGATATCTTTGGTTACCACATAATGTTCAGAAAGGAAAGTGTCACTGACCATTTCCTCTCAAAAATATGTGTGACATTGCTGCTGTCTACAACTACCATCATAGACTGTCGAGTATGTGCATTGGACTTGAGCTCAAAAGGGCTCTCTGATAGTCAGAGCTTGTCAAGTAGAGAACTATGGTAGAAATGCAGGCTGTTACTGGGAAATAAAAATAAGAATACAAAAGTAAACAAAAAACAAAAAACAAAAAACTGCTCTGATTCTGACAAAGTAATGGAAGAGGAAGGATTCTTCACAAGAATAAGTCTTAAACAAAGCTAATTTAAAAGAGCGACAGTGTCTAGGGAACTCTCAGTTTCAAAGTACTGGTGGATTTCCTGGAGATGATGAACTTTTCAAATCATCAGATTTTCCAGTTGGAAATGCATCACTATGGCAAAGCTTACTAATTTTCCCCAGTATCCATTTTCACACACTACCCTCCTTGCACACTTGTTTTCATAGCATCCATGGAAGTCCAGCTGGAGACAACATTTCTCAGCTTTCTGGTCTGTTTCCACCTTAAGTTCTCAGTAAATGGAAAATAAACAGCAGTCATACAGTAAGTTCCATACCTGTTCCTTAACAGAACATTGCTTCCCTTCTATTTCTTCTCTCCCTCCTTTCTTGAGATTGATAGACTGAGCCAGCTTCAGATATGTAGATCAGGACAGGAGAGTGGCTGAGTGAACAGTCACAAGAAACCTGGAAACACATCTTTCTATGGAGAACATAGCTTCCCTAAACTGGGACTGAAATATGAGGAGAAATACAATTTGAAGAAAAACCTGTATTTTTATAACTTTTTTGTAATCATTCTTTGACTTTCTAAATAATAGAGTTAAGATACAAATGTATAGGGATATATATGTGTGCATGCCTGTATGTATATGCATATATACATTTAGAATCTGCTGGCATATAGCTTACATAAGGTGTTTTGTGTTAAATTAAAGGCAGGAGAAACCCTTGCATTTGTAAAAAAGTGATATGATTAGACAAGGGAATATCAAAGAAAGTAGACTTGAATTTGTTTCAAACTAATTAGTTATCTCCTTTTTTTGATGGAAAATGCTAGAATATGGAATATTCTATTGTACAAAACACAATTAAATTTAAAAATTACTAACTCTAAAAGTTTTTTGACTGTTCTCTTTTTGCATAGCATTGTGCAGCCCTCCAACAGAAGGGTGATGATGCCTTTCTTTAAATGCCTAGGCTCGGTGAAGTTATCTTTAACCTCCTTCAAGATTCTGCATAAAATTTTGTTTAAAAGCATGAAGATAAAAAAAAAAAGCATGAAGATGCTGCATATGCCTAAGATTGCTTTAATAACATTAGCCCAAATTTTAGCTCTACCTCCAGATATCCAAATAAGCAATATTACATATGTATATACATATATATGTATATATATGACACACATGTATACACATATAAATGACTTATTTGAGGCTCTTTTTCATTATATTTTTGAAAAAAAATTGTGGTTGGCATAATTAACATCGATGGTGTTCCCAGTAACAATTAAATCGATTATCTTTATCCCATAATACTATCCCAAAGTCTTGGGCTTTGCCCCCTTTTAATCCTGCTATTCAATATTAATACGTAACTTAAAAAAAAAGCCTGTGGTGAGCCACCAATTAGTTATTCCCAGAGTATCACAAAGTCATATACAAAAATAGGTGTTACTTTACATGTCTTGCTAACTCAGGGCTCTTAAGAAGTCTTATGTTTACAACTTTAAAAAGAAAAATTTATTTTCTGATTTCATAGAGACTAATGTAAGCAAAAGGATCTAAATTGGGCTATCCAAATTAGTATCATTACCAGAAAGCCTCAATGCCCACAAGATGGACTGGTGACAACTTGATTGTGTTCAGACACTTTTCAAATTAGGTGCTGTGTTTGAAAACTTGGCCCAAGTGAGATTGACACAAGCTTCTCAGGGAACAGAGAGGAAAACAGAAGGGAGATCAAATTTGGGCCTGCCAGTCCTTGACAGGTTTGCTTTAACTTTCTCTCCCCGAAGTTCTTTGTCTTCTATTCTCTCTTCACTGAAATTGTGACACAAAGGTTATGACAAGCATGTGAAAATAGCTAGTGACTTATTAATGTCTGCTATGACTCAAGCATCACAGAACAGCATAGTGTGGCTTCCATGATCTCCTTTCTTTCTTTCCACATATTGCAGCCAATCTCTTGAGCTGTCCAGAAGTGTCATATTCCTTCGGGGAAATAAAATCAGTGCATTAATATGGTCTTCTACCTTGACGCTCATAGATACTTGTCGCATTAATATTTTGCTTAGACCAACTTTCCCTGAAATATAAGGACGCAAATTATTCAATTCTTGAAATCCTAATGCAGGCTCATTCCCAACATTCCGTTTACACATATATTGAAGTGATGGACATTCTTAACAAACAGGAATTTTCATTCATTTATATTCATCCAAAGAGAACTGAAAAAAGCAATGCTGAAACAGGTTTTTTGTGAAGTGGAACTAATCACTAACCTCTTCCACAATACTAAATTTAGAACCCCTCAGGAGTGATCTCTCTCTTTCAGTTTTGGGACATGATTGCCTTTATTCTTTTATCCTTAGTTGTTTTGTTTTGTTTTAATAAGACTGTCATTTTTATTGGCTTAAATTTAAGCACAGACATGTGAAAGCTGTCCTTGTAGGGCTATAGCTTATTTTGTTTTTCCTTCCTCCAGAAATTTAGAACATGGTATTGTCAATAACAATAACAACACAAACTTTTGGGAGCAAGTCTGTCATTGCACACAATGATGGCTTTGCATTTAGAAGATAAATGAGGGGAATTTGGGGGAACAACTTAGCATTCCTAGAGCAAAACAGTTCTTCTTATTTATCTTCGCAGGATATTGAAGACAGCTAATAAAATAACTTTTTCACAACTTCTTTATTTTGCTGTTTTTGACTCTTCACTGTTTCTTCAAAAGTATATCATCTGCCTGATAAAAGTGTATGTACATTTTGATTTTCACTGTTTTTTCTGAAATAAATTTTTTATCCAATATTCCTGGGTTTTTAAAATTTATATTTCTATTATGAATCTACTTTGTAGCTGTGAAATAGATTAAGAAAGCAAATCATTTTTCCAAGGCTTATTTTTCCACTCAAATTATGATGAAACAAACTGTGTAATATTTCAAAATTTAGGTATTGATGAAAACTAATAATCTTTCAATTTATTGCTGTTTCACCATGCAGAAGACATTTTCCTAAGTACTTTATATTCACTATTTTTTTAGCCTCACAGAAAACCCTAAACGAGGTTTCATTATTATTCTAATTTTATAGATGAAGAAACAGTTTCAGAGATCTAATAGTTTAATATATAAAATAACTAATTAATAGTAGGTTAACATCCCACTATCGCAAAGCAATCCAGAATTTGTAATAATGTTTTATGCCTTTTGGGCACCCTTATGACTCATAAATATTGAAAACTTTTACCCTCTTTCAAAGTCTGCCATATGATAAAAGTCTGATAACTATTTATCCCAAGCCCGGAAAATAAGACAAATTTGAGTACTGTAGTAAATAAACCCTGATCCAGACTTGTCTCTATAACTCTTACATTTCGACCAAAAATAGCTATGTCTTCTGAAGAAATGCGATTGTCTTAACCATGTAAAGTGCATGCAACCAAAGGTCTGTTGAAATACTGATGACAGGACCAAATAACACACTGTTATTTTCTTCCAATACTTTGTATCCTGTGAACTTTGGAACAGTCACACAAACTTGGCAGAGCACACATATGCACACACGTATGCACGTACCGTCACACTTTGTATAATATGACGACACTAAGGCTCTGAGAGAGCAGGTCGCTCAATTCTAAAGTCCAAGTCCCTTGGCTCATTGTTTTTTGTACACACACATTTTTCATTTGAGACCTTTCACAGCAACTATAGCCTTTTGTGCTAGATGTATCTAAGAAGTTACCTGGCTAACATTTTTCATTTTACAGAGGTATGAACTAATATCCATTAAAATAATGTGACTTGCTCAAAATTTTGATTTTTCTCTTTTATTTTGCCATCAACTTTCTGTGTGATCTCTTGCACATCACTTCCATTCTCCAAGTTGCATTTTATGTTCTGTTCAATAACGGGTTGGTTATGAACTTTCAGGTCTCTTGCAATGTCACCGTGTATAGAGCAGTACATTGCAAGGCCGGTCACGTCGGAACCAAAGCCAGAACCCACTGTATGGCTCCATTCTTATTGTTCGTCACTTGTGTTCTTCCTTTGAAGAAGGAATTTGTGTACATGCAGCCCTGAGACAGGCTGTCTCATCCTAGTTCTAGGCAAACACAGAATCTATGTGCTGTGTCTCTATTCAGAATGTGGGAGGAGAAGGGGCGGATTTGTAAAAACCCCTGCACTTCGAAGTCCAACTTTTTAACACCTCGATGGCGGAGAACCTCAGATTAATATGTTATCCACAAACTGAAATGTTAGCACTTTATTTAGTGTGGTTCTTAATGGTAGTATTTAATTAAAACAAAATTGCGGAAGAGTAATCAGCATTTAACTGTTCCTAAAATGTGCGCTTTGCTTTGAATATGAATTGAGTCCCTTTGTCCTCTTTATAAAAACCATTTCATAAAATGAACATTCACCTTCCATTTGGCACTTTGTTATGGTTTATTTGCGGCACACCCACAGACAGAAGATCATTCTCTCTTTTTATGTTCTTAAATCACCGTCATGTGTCAACATCCTGCTGGCTAGCCACCAAAGTTGGCTAGCTATCAGGTGTGATGCAGAGAGAGTTTCTTAGTCAACTGAAGAAGTTTCTAGAGACAAATCTCGATTGACCTCGAACAGGTCTCTGTTCATCCTATTATGGGGCTCTTCTGAGGTTTGTTTATTTTATTTTTTTAAAGATTTTACTTATTTATTTGATGGAGAGAAAGAACACGAGCACGCCCATGTAAGCCAAGCAGCAGGCAGAGAGAGAGGGAGAAACAGGTTCCCCACTGAGCAGGGAGCCCAATAGGGAGCCTGGGATCATGACCTGAGCCGAAGGCAGCTGCTTGATGGACTGAGCCACCCTGGCACCCCTCCTTCTGATGTTTAAATGAAATTACACACACACACACACACACACACACACACACACACACACACACAAAAGCACACACTACCCTGCATAGGGAACATAGTAAGCACTCAGTAAATGTTAGCTATGGTTTTCCTTATGAAAGACCTAACGTAGAGACTAGATTATTTCTCTCGGTGCTTCCAGAACTGAGGCCAATATATTAGACCTTGCTATTGATTGAGATATTTTGCAATTAACACAAATCAACATATCCTGCAAATGAAATACAAACCTAAAAATTCTATTTAGGAAATTAAACACATTCAAAAAAAGGCATAAGCATTAGATAGTAAGCATATCAGAAATCAGAGTAACAGAGTTACAGAGTTACTATTTGATTATTTCACAGATCATTCGTATTTTTATGAGTGAAGTTCACATTAAAATATATGCAACAAAAATTCATTGACAGCACTGTTTTCCAACCATTTCAACACCAAGACCCACTTTCCTTAGTGGACCTGACTGTCAGTATATCTGTCAAAACATTTGCTACATGATGACCACATATCCATATCTTGGATAAGTGTGAGATTTACATTAATTTAGAAGTAGTAAAAATCTTACTATGTTC
The DNA here is from genome assembly GCA_028534135.1 of Potos flavus. Classification (NCBI taxonomy): domain Eukaryota; kingdom Metazoa; phylum Chordata; class Mammalia; order Carnivora; family Procyonidae; genus Potos; species Potos flavus. The sequence continues at coordinate 80,823,085 of CM052899.1, read as the reverse complement.
AGACACCTCAGTGATTTCTTAGAACTATTTCTTAAAACCTTTGTGTCACTAAAGTTTTGTAGCTTTTCTTATGTTTGTATATTGCTGTAGAGTGTATAGAAATATTTACATGAATTATGCTTATAATCCTGCAGACAGCACTTTATTATACTCTTTTAAAAATTTGACGTAGCTGGGGCGCCTGGGTGGCTCAGTGGGTTAAAGCCTCTGCCTTCGGCTCAGGTCATGATCTCAGGGTCCTGGGATCGAGCCCTACATCGGGCTCTCTGCTCAGCAAGGAGCCTGCTTCCTCCTCTCTCTTCGCCTGCCTCTCTGCCTACTTGTGATCGCTCTCTCTCTCTCTGTCAAATAAATAAATAAATAATCTTAAAAAAATAAAAGTAAAAATTTGATGTAGCTAGCATTATTTAAGAGATCTGGAGTGATTCAGTCAGCTCTTGCTAGTGAGTGCTAGAACAAAGCCTAAATGCTTTCTGGCTTCAAATTCTTTGCTCATTTTATCCACATCTTACTGCCTTGTAAAAGGATCTAGAACGTAAATGGGATGCCCAGCAGCCACTGAGGAGTTCAGGATGTTTAGAAGACAAAAACAGGGGCTTTGATTTATGACTCAGTTCTTGGATAGTTCTTTATTAGAATTTTAAATGATCACTATTCTATTGTCAGATAACATATACCATGAGAACTCTTAGTTCGGTTAGCCAGATGGTACAGCCAGAAGACGGAGGGGAGACCCAAGTAGATTAAGTATGGAGCTGGAGGCAGGCATACGATTAGAATGCAAAGCCTCTGTTCTCCATCCATGCTTCTGATGCTGGGTTACTCTCTCCAAATGTTTTACGCAGTTGCCAAGAAATCTGCATAAAAATAATATTCATTTGTGCTTGCAGCGTTCATTAGTTACCCTGAATTTTCTCTGAATATCAAATACATGCCTAAGTGAGATGAGATATAAAAGCAGCAGGCAATGCTATCCAATTACCCAGGGAATATTGCCAGTTCTCAGCATAGCCGCCGAATGGCTGAACCTCAAGGCCCCGGTACATGTGTCTCTAATTGCTTAGATTTTGGAGTTTGGGTTGGTCATCAGCTTTAAAGAACCCTAAAACACTGTTTAAAACAATACTTGGCTTTTTAAAATCCTGTGTGTGTTCGTGCTTTGAACATAGATCTTGTCCATCTTAGTCTGAACATCTCCATTGCAACAAATCTTCCACAGCTTGTCCTGTGATCCCCTATGTAGAACCTCATATTTAATCACTCACACACTCCTTCCTCTTATACTTCCATATCCTCTTTCCTTTTCTCTGTAATTCTAGCCAACTTACATTAAATCCTTAATTGACAGCATGCTTCAACATATTTTTCATTGTTTACTGATTCATTTACTCGACTGAGCTACAGAGCGTCAGTGAACTGACTGCAAGATGACACATACAATGCTGGCAGACAGGCATGGGAAAAATCGAGGGAATACGGGCGGGGACTCGAGATTGTTTAGTTGAGGAGATCCATGTTCTCCAATCAATCTTCTTTGCTCCTGGATTTATCCATAGTGACACTATCCAGAGCTGTAGATTTCCATCTGTGATGATAATTGTGATTTTGAGTTTTTATTTGGATTATAAACCTATCCCAGCTGGGTTTTCTTGTGTGGCTTCATTCTGGTTGCCAAAAATGAGATCTATTTAATATTATAAGCGTATCACAGCTTAAAAAGTACTTTTGCATTCCACCCTAGGGCAGGTGGTTTCATTTACATTTTAAAAATAAGGAATGGGAGGTTATTGATTATAACTTGCCATGCAGTGCAAGCCAATTTCATTTGATTCTATATACTGCAAATCTCAGCCTTTCCGCAACAGGTAGTCTAAGGTTACGAAGAAAATAGATTTTAAAATTATTGCCATTCAGCTTCATTTTCGGCAATACACTCCTTCACTCAGCCTCTTTTCTGGGCTACTTCTAAGTGCCAGGCTCTGTGCTGGCTGCTAAGAATAGATAGGTGTTCTAGATGCCCCTGCAGCCAGCAACAACGTAGTTTATAGTCTGATAGTGAGTAGTGCCATTTTCTGAATAGCCCAATTCTTCTGGGGATGTGTCAGAATTTCGCTTGCTGTCTCCCTTGGCTTTGTCTGGTGCACATGACCAGTCCTGTCCAAGAAGTTATAAACACTAGTGTCTTCTCAGGCTGTTTTTCTCTTTGTGAGATTAGTCAGTTTCTTCTTCTCCCTGCTACTGAAAACAACAATGCTCCAGGTAGAGGCTATTCCAGTAGCTTGGCTCTGAGGATGAAGACAATGACAACATAAAGAGAGCCCTCAGTTGATATGTGATGGGAATCTGGTATGAAAAGAGACGACATTTTGTTTTTTAACTTAGCTGAAGTATGGGGGAGTGTTGTTTACTGCTGAATAACTTCAGTTGTCCTGATTGACATGCAAAGAAGCTTTCAAATTGAATTACAAACTTTATTTTGAAGTTCCTCATTATATATGTATGTGTGTATATATATATATATGTATATAAAAAATTTCATTTAAGTCTCAAAGTCATGCTGAAAATTGATACTATTCCTTCCATTGTTTGACATCCCTCAGCTACAAAATAGAGGACCGCAATTGCACATCGTTTATGTCTTACTACAAAAGCTATCCTCCTTCCCCTAGGAGTGCCCTAATAACAATGATTTGTTATCAAAATAGCATATCCACCATTTAACTACTGAGAACTGAACTTGTCTTTGAATGCAACATTTCTAGGTTTTTTTTTTTTTGAGATTTAAGAATATTAGAAATTTAAAAGTTTTCTGTCTTCACAATATATATATTTTATAACTAAGGTATGTGATAAAGTAACTGAGCTAATATCAGCAGTAGTCTCCAGGAGGTACTTTTAAATCACCAAGTAGATGAGTGGTAATGTGTACTCTGCTCCTGTCAGCCAAGCTATCAGTGATTGTGTGCTCCTCCTACACTCCATAAATTCAAGAGAGAAACTCACATAGAGCCCCTTTTTCACAGAACATCCACCCCGAGTTTGCATAAAAGCAAGAGACTCCAGGGAAACTTACACATTAATATTCATATTAGTAAGGGAAATAAAAGTGATTTGGCTAGCAGCATACGAACTTGGGGACATCTGAAAGATTCATGGTCCTGCCCTGTCAACTGAAAAGCATCCAACTCATTTTCCTTCTTGCTGTGAGGGAGAGGAACCACAGTGGGGGCTATTCCTGTAGCTGTCACTAAATCACTTGTCCCACGGTGTGACCAAGGGATGGGGCAGGATGTCATATCTCAAAATGAAATTAAAATAAAATAGGATAAAAATATAAATAAAAGAAGAGAACCCTTTTATCTATGGTGAAATTTGAAGTAGTTGAGATTTATCCCCAGTTTTAAATCAACCTGGTGAACTCTAATTTATTAGTACCAGAAATAGTATTTGGCTTAAGTTTTCAATACCCTGACTTAATCCATACCAGATTTTTCTGCGCTCATGCTGTGGAGTTGTATGCTGGAACAGTAAGTGACAAGTGAAGGAGGCTTCCCTCCCTCCCTCCCGTTTTCCTTTCTGAGTTGCATTGCCATTAACTCAGTGAAACGAATTACAATAGTGAAACAAAAAGTATCCAATTTTTCGTTCAACCTATTTTCTTAGTTTCTTTTAAGTCTGTGTTTTATAGTAACAATATTTTTTAAAAGACACATTAAAAATTTATTTAAATAATTAAAGCAGGAGCTTTCCCATTTTTATGAAACAAAGCTCCCCGAAATGAGGTATTCTAGTCACTTTTCACAATGTTTTTTCTAATGTCACTAATTCCCCTTCACTGTAATGGGATTTTGTGTCATTGACATTCTCATGAGATTTTTATAATATAAATCCATAGACATGATGTTACAATGTCAAATGAAATAAGCTGGCAAGTCTATGGAGATATATGTCAATGATGCAAATATTTCTAACCTGTAGAGGTAGCAATATGTCAAGATGATGGCAAATAATGCCAGGGGATTTCTGGGCATACTATTTTCTGGAGCAAAAACAGTGCACAAAAGACTGTCAATACAGTTCTGTGGAGACAATGATCTGATTATCAAGGCTATAATAATAGAAATATTGCTAGTGCTTGTGATCATCAGAATTATTTTTTTCTGTATTTGGGGAATTGATATTTTTATATGCCCCACTGCAAAGCACTGAAGAGCTTCTCGTGTCATAAAAGGAAACTTCTGGTCTTACAACACACCAAACCAAGGGGAAGGGAGACTATCTCGGGATTTTAACATCAAGAAGGAATATACCTTTTTACTCTGGGCTTACACTGAATCCTGAATCTGATTATTAACTATTAAAGTAACCATTAATATCCATTTCTCCCATGCTTATTTTTTTTAGGAGTGGTTTAACTTTGGCAAAATCTGAGTTTGACAAAGATGTGTTCATAAAACTTCTAAAATATGATTTTTAAAAATGAGGCATGACCTTAATCAGATAAATGGAGAAAAGGGAAAAAAAAGAAAAAAGGTCATCCATTTAATTCTTTAAGTGTATTCAAGATAATGCCACAAGGAGAGTGATTTGACCTTACTGGGTAAAGCGATTTATTATAAATAAAGATATTTTTGGTGCCACTCATTTAAGTTTCTGCACATGGATAGAGTCCAGAATAAAATATTGAAATCCATGATTTTGAATTATGTGAGCTATTCCATCATTACTGCTGGAGCAGCAGACATAAGGAGTAATTTCCAGCAGTGGAGTTATTGGAGTGATAGTGAAGTGAGTGAAAGCGCGTGTCCAGAAACACCACTTGAAGAAAGAATCAAAATAATATCATAGCCCCTCAGGAGGAAGAGGAGCATATATACACAAACACATGTTCAAATCTTTCAAAGAGCTCAAAGTACTTTCGAGCACCTTGTTTTATCTTCTTTTATCATGCTATTCTAGTGATAGAGATAAGGGCAAAGATTGTTCTATTTTTGCAGGGAAAAGGACACAAGCTCTAGTCAGTAGTTCTTTCTGATAATGTACCGAAGGAGGAGCATGTAGAATTTAGTTACTTCTGTCTAAAATATCCCAAGTTTTACTTATTTCAAGTAGGTCAAACGCGCATAAAATAAGACTACTTTTCCATAATATCCTATTTCTTTCTTAATACCATATGTCTCCACCTATCGAATCAGAATTAACTCCAGTTTTTTAATGCCACAGCTTAGTTTTTCTCTTATAAAATTCTATTTCTAGAGGACTGACATTACCAACATCATGACTTACTATAAAGCTACGGTAATCAAGACAATGGGGCATTGGCAAAAGAATGGACAAATAGATCAATGGAACAGAATAGAGAGCCCAGAAATAGTGCACATAAACATAGTCAATTGATATTTGACAAAGGAACAAAGACAATGCAATGGAGCGAAGTTAGGCTTTATAACAAATGGTGCTAGAACAATTAGACATCCACATGCAGAAAATGAATGTAGACACAGACCTTATACCTTCACAAAAATTAACTCAAAATGGATCACGGACTTAAATAATACTTAACTATAAACTCATAGAAGGTAGCATAGGAGAAAATCTAGATGACTGGGTATGATAATGGCTTTTTAGATATAAAACAAAAGACACAATCAATAAAATAATTGATAACCTGGATTCATTAAAATAAACACTTCAGCTCTGCAAGTGAAAATGCCAAGAGGATGAGGAAATAAACCACAGACTGGGAGAAAATATTTGCAAAATACACATCTAACAAAAGACTGTTATCTAAAAGAATATAAAGAGTTCTTAAAATTCAACAATAAGAACACAAACAACCTGATTTAAAAATGGGCAAAAGGCCTTAACAGATACCTCACCAAAGATATACAGATGGCAAATAGCCACATGAAAAATGTATCCCACACCATCTGTCATCGAGGAAATGCAAATTAAAATAGCAATGAGATACCACTACATACCTATCAGAATGGCCAAAATCTGAAACACTGACAACACCAAATGCAGGTGAAATGTGGAGCAACAGGGATTCAGTGCTGGAGAGAGTACAAAATGGTACTGGCACTTTTGAAAAACAGTTTAGTAGTTTCTTTTTTTTTTTTTTTTAAGATTTTATTTATTTATTTGAAAGAGAGAGAGAGAGAGATCACAAGTAGGCAGAGAGGCAGGCAGAGAGAGAGGGGGAAGCAGGCTCCCTGCTGAGCAGAGAGCCTGATGCGGGGCTCGATCCCAGGACCCTGAGATCGTGACCTGAGCTGAAGGCAGAGGCTTTAACCCACTGACCCACCCAGATGCCCCAGTAGTTTCTTATAAAACTAAACATACTGTTATCATTCTATGTATCTATGCATTGTATCTATGTTTACATCAATTTATGTGTTAATTAGTCAAGGTTCTCCCCAGAAACAGAGCCTATAGAAGATAGATAGATGTAGAAAGATATAAATATAGATATATAAGGGATATTTTATTGGGGAATTGGCTAACCTGATTATGGAGGCTGTAAAAGGGCCGATATCTACAGTCTGCAACCTAGAGAACCAGGAAAGCTGGTGGTATAATTCAGCCCAAGTGCAAAGGCTTGAGAATGGGGAGGCTGATAGCAAAAATCCTGGTCTGAGTCCAAAGGCCTGGGTCTCTGATATCTGAAGGCAGGAGAAGATGGGTTTTTCAGCTTAAGCATAGAGAATTCTCTTTTCCTCCAACTTTTTGTTCTGTTTGGATGCCTGAAGGATGGAATGATGCCCACCCACATGAGTGAAGAAAATCTTTACTCAGTCTACACATTCAAAGGCTAATCTCCCCCAGAAATACCTTCACAGACATACCCAGGAGTAATGTTTTACCAGCTATCTGGGCATCCCTTGGTCCAGTCAGATTGACACATAAAACTAAGCATCACACATTCCTTGGTATTTACTCAAAGGAGTTGAAAACATATGCCCACATAAAAACCTACACATGGATGCTTATCGCAACCTTATTCATAATTGCCAAAATTTGGAAGCAACCAAGCTGTCTTTCCATTGGGTGAATGGATAAACTGTGGTATATCCAGATAATGGAATATTATTCAGTGATAAAGAGAAATGAGCTACCAAGCCAAGAAAGGACATGGAGGAAATTTAAACACATACTACTAAATGAAAGAAACCAATCTGAGAAGTTTACATACTGTACAATTCCAACTATATGACAATCTGGAAAAGATAATACTATGGAGACAGTTAAAAGATCAGTGGTTGCCTGGGGCTAGGGAAGAGTGAGAGATGAATAGGTGGAGCACACAAGATTTTAGGGCAATAAAACTATTCCATATGATACTAAAACGATGCATCCATGCCATTATACATTTGTCTAAACCCACAGAATATACAACAGCTAGAGTGAATGTGAAATAAACTATGCGCTTTGGATGTTACTGATGTATTGATGTAGGTTTATCGGTTGCAAGAAATATACCACTCTAATGGGGAATATTGATATTGGGGGAAGTTATGCATGTTTGGAGGCAAGGGGTAAGTGGGGAATCTGTACCTTCTGCTCAATTTTGCTCTGAACCTAAAACTGCTCTAATAAGTAGTCTATTATTAAAAAAAAATTCACTTTAAGCAGTTGACCTGCTGTAAACCAGCTTCGATTTATTTTTTATTCAGTACTGTGTTCTGGTAATTTTATTTATGTCTTTATTTTTTAATTAATTAATTTTTTTAGAGAGAGAGAAAGAGGTGGAGGGAGTGGGTAGAGGGACAGGGAGAGAGAGAATCTTAAGCAGGCTCCATACCCAGCACAGAGCCCAACCCAGGGCTCCATCGCAGGACCCTGAGATCATGACCTGAGCTGAAATCAAGAGTTGGATGCTTAACTAACTGAGCCACTCAGGCAGTCTTATAATGTCTTTAAAATGAGGTTATAAACCCTGTTTTATAGATATGAAATATAAGACTTAGAGAAGATTAAAAAAAATGCTAAAGTCAAGCAAGCATAATCAAGAATGTTCAAGGTGAGGGGCGCCTGGGTGGCTCAGTGGGTTAAGCCTCTGAGCCTGGTTAAGGCTCAGGTCATGATCTCAGGGTCCGGGGATCCAGCCCCGCGTCAGGCTCTCTGCTCAGCGGGGAGCCTGCTTCCCCGTCTCTCTCTGCCTGCCTCTCTGCCTACTTGTGATCTCTCTCCTCTTTATCAAATAAATTAATAAAATCTTTAAAAAAAAAAAAAGAATGTTCAAGGTGTAAATCAAGTGTATGCTGCGTTCCAAAGCCTGTACCCTTTGAGGAGGCTCCTCGTTCAGTCTATCCATCCATCCATCCATCCATCTAGTAAGCAACCTTTTTAGTGAGGGAAAGTTTGATTCAATCTGCCATTATTGATTACACTTTGTTAAGAGAATGAAAAAATAACTCCTGGGCTTCTTGCCTTCTTCTTACCACTCAGGAAACTTTCCATATATTTTGAGTAGAGATTAATAATAGTAGGAGTGGTTATATCTTCTGTAGAATTTTTATATTTAACAGTTAACCCATATATACATATTAATGCAAGTGGATTGTTAGGCCTAGCATACAGTATCATTTCTTATTCTACCCCATTTTTTCCTTAAGTTTTTGTTGTCTTGAATAAGAGGTTTAGCCTGGACGTTATGTATTTGAGAATGGAAATTTTTTCTAACAAAAATATATTAAATTCTATTATATTGGCACTTTACCTTAATGTAGAATGTAGTTGAATGTAGAATGTAGTTGAATCATTGTTTAGAATAAAATTATAATCACCTTCATTTCTAACATGGGCTATTACATGACAAAGAGGTTTTTTCGAACTAAAGCCATGAGCAATTTTAAGAAAAAAGATTGCTCATTGAAATAATCTTGCCCTGTGCTAATCTACTTTTTATTTTCCATAAATCCAAGTTAACAGGGTAGTATTCAAAGTAGACAGATGATTTTAAGATTTACATAAAAATATTTTTGCTAAAATGGTAGATGCTGCAACCACTCTCATTTTATGGGATGATCTTTTATAGGATTTTATGAGAGCTTATCAGAAATAAAAAGCACATATGAATGTAGAGTGTACGTAAGGATTCTGTTTGCAAGGATTTAGTAAAATTTTATAGTCATGTTTGCTTTACACAAAGTCTAAGCAAAGCTAAAGACACTGCTTCACGACTCCATTTGAAATTTTGAAATTGACTTTATCTGTTAGGGGCTTTATACAGGATTTCAGATGCCAAAATATCTACCAAATAACTACACATGCTTTCTTTATATTTGATAAAACATACTATTTGCCAATTTGAATGGTGTGGCTCTATTAGGTAATATTACTTTGTAGCTACTGCAAAGTGTTAGACATGTCATTTCTTGAAATGCCACCTTTTTATGAATCTGTGTTAAAACTTGGGAAGAAAATCAGTAACTCCTTCCTCACGCATTCATTTCTCATTAACACTAGTAGTTATCTAAAATTATAATCTTTATAACAATCATCGTCAGCAAATCCCACAAATCAGTCCTCCCTCTTTGCTTCGGTTCCCTGGTGTCTCAGTAGCTCCCTCTCCTTTCCAGAAAGCTTCCTGCTGCTGTTTCTAGATCTCATACGGGGCTGGTCTTCAGACTCACCTTCTCCAACTTGCCTGATCCCCTTTACTAAAGAAATGAATTTTGCTGCAACCCGTTCCAAGAAAGACCAATGCAAAATGAAAATATAGACCACTTAGAAATGATTGATAATTTCACAAAGGTGGCCCAAGTGCTGGGCCCTTCTAAGCATGGGGCCTGTGGAATGACAGGGTCAGGTTCCCGTGAAACTGGCTGCTGATTTTTAGGCCCCAGAATGTCCCTTCTTGTTTGGCACATCCTTACCTTGATTATATCTTTAGTTGCCACACTCTGATTCTCTTTTTTTTATTTCCCCATGGCGTAGCCTTAGAGGCTTGAAATTTCAGAGAAATTTACATATCTTCTTCCTATTTTTCCAAAAGGAAAGTAAAAAGAGCAAATATTATGGAATTTTTCTTAGAATAATTATTCTAAAAAAAAAAAGAGCATCATACAAGACACTATTAGTATTAAATCTTATTTGATAATTAAAGTAGTATAAGAATTATACTATCAAATATTTTATCATGACTTAATTTTGTTGCTTCGATGTATCATTAATTACTTAAAGTATGTATCTTTTCAAACTCAGTTACATGCATGTGAAAATGAATTCATTTGACAATGTTTATGAATGTGGTGGTAGCAGAGTGCTAAAATATTCGTCCTTATTATCACCACTAAGAGGGCAGCTCCCTTCCATGGATGTGGCACATTTTTCAGGTCGTTATTTTCCTGCTCCTCCTCTGTCTGATCTGTACCCTCGGAGAACCATCTTCTTCACTATCTTCTTTCTATCCTGGTTTTGCTTTTCCTGTTTCCCCAACTCTGAAAACCGTTTAGATGTTCAGAAGGTACCAAATCATCCGCTTTGTTTTCAGCCCTGAGATAAACGGCATTTGCTTTTTCCTGCTGGCTCTGTGGGTGTTGCAATGACTTGCTAGTTCCTGGCTCTGTCAAAGGGGCACGTCAAATAGTCACAATTACTGATTTCTTTCCAGTTGGAGAGGAAGGTTTGGTGACGAGTATTGGTGGATATGAAGAATGATATGAAGAATGTTTCTGAACATTTTCCCCGGAGAAAAGTTGCATCCTTAGTTGCTCATTTATTTGTGCTCAGGCTCAATCCTGATCCCACCAGAGCTGAAAGCACTGCATATAAAAATCCAGTGATTCTTCACCCGTCTCTTATGCAGGGAGAACAGCAACAGCAACTTAGACTAGCACTGACAAAACCAATTTATTCTGTATTTCCACTTAAAAAGAGTTTTAGATCTCATTTCTCCACACAGAATTCTCAGTTCTTACCAACGATTATCCCATCTTTAAGAAAAAGGGACCTGATCAAAATAATCTAATGCTTCAGCTAAAAGACAAAAGACTAAGAAATATCTAGAAGTGTAAGATATCAGTACTTCCTGTAGAATATAATGATGTGTTTGAGGTCTATAGAAATTTAATTAGATAATGATTTATTAAATGTTACAATGTACTTAATAAAAAACCATATTGCATTTGACAGATAAATATAGACATAAAATATTAATTTGGGCTCCTGATACTTCATTCTATCATTAATATCACTTATTCTTGTACTCAGTTTTTGTAATACTAATTTTCTCATGGAATGTCAACTCAGTGGGAGACCAGCAGCCTTCTCTTTATAACAAGTAATACAGTATATTCCTTTATACATCATCAATTATAATTATCCATGGTAAATTGTGCTTATTATGACTTCTGTTGGTTATGTTTTCATGAGTGCTGTGGCTATTTTCTTTACTTATTTCAGAGTAACTTATATGCCTTCCACACAGAATCAAACAACACATTTGAAAAAATTCATTAAATATATATGAATGCTTTAATATAGTAAAAATCCATACATAAAGGATGATAAATTTAAAAGTATGTAAACATCAAAAAAAGCATGTAAATGTCAGAGTGAAGAGCGATGGCTACATAGCAAACAACAAAGAAAAGTTAATTACTCCATTAGAACCTAATTTTGAACTTTCCAAACTAAAATCTATCTAGAACACTTGATTATGGAGTAAAGCAAATATTTTTATGGCCAGTTTTTCTTAGTTTATTTTTTGTGGGACATGTATAGGATAGGTTTGGAGCCCAATGAATATATACATGTAAAGACAGCTATGAAAATTTTTAAATCAAAATGTTTTATCTACATTTAATTTGATGGATATATTATATTTGGGTACCTTACTAGTAACCAAACTTGCATGAGTACATTATTAGTAGCCCAACTAAGCATCAAGATAATTTTATTGGATGATTTTACGACCCCTTATGTCTGATCAAATTGTGGAAAACTGACCTTTGTGCTACTGAGCTGAAGTACAACATGAAGACAGAGTTTGGAGATAAAGAAAAAGGATAGTTTTATTATTTTGCCAGGCAAAGGACGCTATAGCAGACTAATGCCTTTAAAACCACAGACCCACTGGGGTAAAAGGTTGAGGGGTTTTATAGGAAAACACAACAATATTTGTGTGGTTTCTATAAGAATATGGTCCCTGCAGCCAGCTGCATTGGTTAGGTCTTCAAGGTGGTCTCGTGACTAGCACAGGCATTGGTCATCTGAGTCTCATTAGTAGTCTCATTAGTCTCATACATTGAGGTCAGAGGGATGTCAACATCAATACCAAGTTCCTGGAACAAAGGATTTTGCAGAAAAGCAAGTGAAGAGGGGGTCTTCAAGAATGAGGAAGAGAAAAATTTGTTCAAATTTAAAGTCAAGCCTTGCTGAAGCATTAGTGTGTCCATCCATCTTTATATTTCTTTTTTTTATTTATTTTTTATTTTTTTATTTTTATATTTTTTATTATTTTTTATTTTATTTTTTTTATTATTTCATTTTTTTTTACATCTTTATATTTCTATATAGATTCCCAAATAGCATCACTGAAAATGTATTTGCTGAAATTTAAATCATCCTAATGAAATAGGTCATCTTAAGAAACACCATTATTCCCATAGATTTGAGAAGTTTTATTTTTTTATAGTGAGAACACCTTAATATTCAAAACCCTTTTATCTTAGTAAAATTTTTATACATGATATGCATTATAGTTAATTTGAAGTGATTTTGATGATTCAGAGAATTGTATAACATTCCTAAATGACAATGATTTTTCTGCTATAAACAATTTAACAAATCATTGTTCTTATCCTTTTAATTTTTTTTAAAAGATTTTATTTATTTATTTGACAGAGAGAGAGAGATCACAAGTAAGCACAGAGGCAGGCAGAGAGAGGGGGAAGCAGGCTCCCTGCTAGGCAGAGAGCCTGATGCGGGGCTCGATCCCAGGACCCTGAGATCATGACCTGAGCCAAAGGCAGAGGCTTTAACCCGCTGAGCCACCCGGGCACCCCTATTGTTCTTATCCTTAAAGGAAACTACATGATTTGAGATGTTGCTAAGAAAAATTAAATTGAAGTGACTCCAATGTACAACTTACATTTAAAAATTGAATAAAGATTGGCTTCATAGTCATAATTTATTGAATGAGCCTATAAATGACATTAGGAAATATCCAGTTACTTACAAAAATTATTTTTTCACATTAGCTGCTCTTATATTTATATTTCAAATGATGCAACTAAGAGGTGCTGAGAAATATTTATAATAAGAGATCATCAGGATAAAATAGGGACAATGTAGTTTAATCACTTTATTTATTTTTTTGAAATGTGCTTAATGGAAAGGATGAATAACAGCCTTGCTTCAAAATTAAATTCTATTGCCTTGAGTGAGAGATTTGAGTATTAGCATAACATTCTATTTATGTGAGTAATGCTGTAGTTTTGTCATTTTTTACATTACAGTGTAGGAAATGTAGTGATTTATTGTTGCATTTTTAAAGGGCAATGCTATACTGAAACCAGAGTCTGAAAGAAGCTAAAAATCATATTTGTCAAAAACTCAAGCCTTGACGTAGTTTATGATCACTGACTATTTGCCCTATTTATAGGGCTGTATTTAAAAGTAAGCTAATCTAGCAAGATCAAATATGAGTGATGTTTTCTTATTTATTATTTTCCAATGTTTCATTTTTTGGTTTTATGATAGTTTTAAGATATAAAATATATGAAGTTATGTGGAAGTTAAAGAATGCAGAACACTTTCTCCTTTCATTACACTCCTTTTGAAGAGAATTATTTTCTGAATATTCAGCTTGGGTCCTATCAACATCTACTATAATCAGAGTAATTTTAAAAATATCAGATGAGTTATGAATATCCTCTTCAGCTATGCAAGTGAGTTATAAAACGGTTACATGAGGATTTGAATGCTATGGTCTCATACAGAAGGTAATTATCACCAATGTGAAAAACATTCTGCTTATAAATTATGAGGGCTTGAGAACTTGAAACTTTTGCAAGATTATAGGAAATAAGATCTAACTGACATCTTCTTATTTAGCCAAGCATCTGGAAACAGGGAGTGAACCTATACATCACTGTTCAAAGCTTAAGAGTACAAACATATTTGTAGTGTACATTAAAACTAATTTCTTAATTCAGTCTCTTAGACTCATAGAATGTAAGAATAATAGCTATATTTGCTTTATTTTTTATTTTTTTATTTTTTTGCTTTATTAAACAACTATTTATCAGTAAATTTTAATCCTGACTGAAAGTTATCATTTTTGATATAACTACAAATAAATCACACTTTGATATTCCATACATCACAATGCAATTATCCAAGGTATATGAAGAGCAAGAAGATACAGTAAGTGACTTGAGTATTTAAGTCTTAGGTGAGAAGGCAGAAGAACCACTCACTAAAGGGCAATACCATGCAAATGAATCTGAGCGTAACCTGTGGGATTAATGTGGATGAGAATGTTTGATTTACCTCATCTAGTTGGGCTGATTGGACTGACTATAGTAAGTTGCATTTACTGGAGTTGCCATTCAATGGAATCTTTATTCCATCACTTGGATCAAGAATGAAACCACACCAAGATACACTTCCCAATTTGATAGATATTTTAGATATCGCACTCTCCCCTGGAAAAAATGATTTTGTGTATATTGTGAGAAAATTCAAGTGGTTAATGTTTCAAGACTTCAAGATACAATAGGACTAAGAATGAAAAACATTGAATTAGTGAAACTCAATCTATAATTACCACTTACACCAGGCAAGGAAAATATTTTATTGCCAACTGACCTGAATAATAGAGGGGGATGGAAAGAAGAAAGCCTATTTATTTGAGACACCAACTGAAAACTATGAAACACAAAGGGGAAAAGGCGGTTTCATTGAGAATAAAATATTCATGTTGATAACTTACATAAAACAAAAGATGGAGTGTTTTCTGCAGGGAAATTACTTTCTTTGATGAGCTCTATTTATGCATGATGGAGTTTTAAATTTTTGAAAACCCCCTTGGTTATTTTTTCTCCCTTTCAATTCTTGTGGTTTTAATTTCATACATAAACAGATGTAAAATTTTCTTGCTAAAAGCTCCTTACTCTGTTTAAAGTCAAATTTATGACAGGAAAAAGAACCCAGAATGCCTTCTTACAATGACAGTGATTAGGAAATCAATATTTAAGGCATCAGTTTCATGAATTGCACGGTGAGCAGTGGCTTCATTCATTTTGAAACTACTCTATGATAAAATATATCTTCATTTACTTTGCTCATTTTTAACATTGTTTTGTTTGAAGCATATTCTTGAGGGATGCTGAGTATTATATCTGCTAACTAGCAGCTTGAGTTTGGAAGCAATTTCATTTGAGTGAAATTCACTAGATGATAACTTTGTTTGTGTGGCCTGCAAGCTACATGTTAAGGTTCAGATATTTACTTCTTGAGGACAGAAAGCTATTGGCTTTCCTTGGTAATTGAATGTGGGAGGCATTTTAGAGGTCGTACTGGCAAGCCAGGATTTGAATCTTCGTGTTGCCTATCACCCTAATCAAAAAAGAAGGGAAAATAGAATATACTTCCTCTAGAGACTTGGGTTCCTGCGGTAGAACATCAGATAGATGGGAAAATAAATGTGTTGGTCTTTGTATGTAAACTTATTTGTGCCTCACAGAGTCACCGTGCAATCTGACACTATTTGAAGAAGGTGGCTCCTATCAGCCTCACAGAGGGCTGGGACAAGAATGGGCAGGAGAATGAATGTTTACAAGTTGATGTACATCCACAGTGTTTATGGTGCCTGCTTGCATAAAATTGCCTGATCCATTAAGAGCAAATCTTTAGGGAAATGTACTTAGTAAAATAACCATAAACAAATCTCTGGAATTACCTAGTGTAGTAAATAGATACCTACACTGGCAGACTGTCCGCTATTAGGATGGAGGGACTCTGACTTTGCTGCCTAAATCAAAATAGTTTGTAAATCTCTCTGAGTGATTCAGCTCTGCACTCCTGGACAGCAGGAGTCTAGCTCACAGGGTCGGGACTATGTTTTCACATGTTTATGATCTAGCAAAAATCTAGTGATCGCAACATGTTTTAGAAACTCAGAAAATGCTATACAAACAAACAAAAATGACTACACATATGCTTATAATTATTTGTAAGCATATATACAACAGAACCAGACATACACACTCACATTTTTGAACTCTCATACAGAGTTGGAGAATTGAAAAGCATGTGGATTCACGGAAGAATAATGTTTAAGAAATCAAAGGTTTGGGGATGTCACTGCCTCTAAATTTGAGACAATAGTTTTGCCAAAGTGGTATACATTTGACAAATATTTATTGATTATTAGGCCCTGGAGATTCAGAGACAAATGTGACCTATTTACACCCTTGAGAAGCTCACAATTAGCTGAGGGAGACAGAAAAGTCAATCAATATTTTTGATAGCTTAAAATAATAAGTATAAGGTAAGTAAAAATTGTTACACAAGTCTACTTGACTCAGTCTAAGAAGTAAGGGGAAGTTTTTGGAGATGGTGATGTGGAGCTGATTTCTGAAGAGTAAGTGAGTCCAAGGCTGGGATGGGGTGTAGGGATACAAGGTGAACAAGACATGGGAATATGTAAAAACCTGAACGTTAAAGAGAGCATACAAACGACGGTGTCATATTCCTGCGGGAAGACAGCTGGATAGGTGGAGAGAGCACTGATTGGAGCCAGAGCTCCACTAGGTCCTGGCTCTGTCTAATACATTCTTCAGTGATTTTTGCAAGCACTTAACTTCTAAGTTTCATTTCTTAATCAGTAAAATGTTTTTAATAATACATTGCTTTTGAGGAATGTTCTGAAGATATGTTTTGCACACGGTACATACAGAGAGGGATTCAATAAAAAGTATTTAAAGAGGTTATAATTATCAACAATGACCTAAACCAGAGGTTCCCAATCTTGGTTGTATATTGGAATAGCTTAAGGAAATTTATAAAATGCTGACAGTTGCATCTCACCCCCAGAGATTCTTATTTAAGAGGACATGGCATAGTCTGGATGTGGGACTAAAGGACAATACAGGAAAATCTGAAAAATAATAAGAATCAGGAACAACAAAGGAAATAATTGGGAAAATATGGTCTTTTTCAGAGAAGGTTATACTAGAGTCTACGAATATGCTAAAGACTAGATGTCTTCACGCCACAGAACAGAAAGATTGCCACTGTTAGGTGTGGTTAAAGAAATATTTCTGGGCTTCACATGTTCCAAAGTAGTTGACTACTGGGGGGTTAACCAGCAAAGACAGAATATCTGCAATCTTGAAACCTCTTCTAACACAAAGTGCATCGATTCTATGCTTTGTATTATGGGAGAATAAGTTCTAAGTTTAATGCGTTAAAATAGTATAGAAGAAACATGGAAGGAGTGGTAAGGAATCTAATATTGAGGAGAAAGATTCATAGAGCTTTTTAAAGGACTACAGTTTAGTCTATCTAATTAACATGCATCTGAAAAGAGACTGAGCCCCCGCTTTGAAGATGTGAAATACAGCAAAAGCAATCCTACCTAAGCCTTTAACCATAGGTTTGATGACTGGCAACAATATTTTTAACTATGCTAGGAGAAAAAGAAATAGTCTGAATTACAGTGGAAAGGGTTTTAAATATGTACTAGAGAAAGCAAGGAGCTTGGTTTGAATCTTAAAAACAATTTACTCTTTTTTTTCCTGGCCTCTCACAAATAAGCCCTGATATACCCTGATTACCAGCAAAGAGATTGCATGGCAGAATCATATTCTCTAATCTTAAACATCAAAGAAAAGCCAAAAGAAGCAAAATTCCTTTTAATAGACTCAGATTCCTAAGATCTAGAGTTTATTTTTTGCATGAAGAACAACTATACTGATATTTTGATTATGTAAATAAAATACAATATGTTACACTGTTGTGATTGTTATCTGGGACCTCCAGAAAAATGAATTAGTTTACCCATGTATTGTTTTTCCCATGAAAATACTTCAGGCTAATTGGAAAATAATTAACTACATTTATTTTCTCCCTGTGAAAGTCTTTTGATATTGCAGAAATATTTCCCTGTGAAATGTATAATTGCTGAAATATTTTCCACCTAAAATCATTCTAGTTACTTTGTGCCATTCTTGAGAAAGAAATACTTGAAATCCTATCATTATTGAAAGAAATTTTATTAAAGATCTTCTTTAATTCATTGCCATGCTAAGAAACACCTATGAAGTATTTTAGGAATAGAAATTAAGGATCAGACTATAATTAGAGCATTTAAGGGTAATCATGGGTGATATGTATCCATTTTTGTGCTTCTTCACACACTCATATACTTGCAAACTTGTCTGTGCGTGCTATTTTTAATTTTGTACTCAGCACTTACACAAGATTCCATTTACAGTCTGACATTTGCTTCAACCACTCAGATGGACTGTTTTGTTAGTTATTGTTCAACGCACCAACTACCTTCACGTAAACAAATCCAGTGATCACTGTTCAGTCACCATCTTATTTGACTTCTCAGCATTTACTGCAGTTATTAGTCCTTTTCTTGAGATGTTCTCTTTGTCGATGTCCACCCACCAAAGACCACCAGAATATGCCTGTAGTTGAAGAAGTTGGGCTTTTGGATACTTGCTGGGAGAAGGGAGATCATGTACCTCCGGGAACTTGAGGCATCTTAATAAAGAATACTAGGAAGTTCTTGTTATAGATTGTGTTAGGTGATTTTTGGAGGAGAATTCAAGGAAGTGGGATTTATTCTGGACTTGTTACGTTTAGAAAACAATGGTATTCTATGGTTGAATATCTTAATAATTTTTATCTAGCAGATGGAACAGAGTGAGGCTGAAGCTGTAATTAGTGAAGAAGCAGAAGTCACTCATGTTAGTTGGGAGCAGGGAAGTTTGGAAATCTTTGTAGTTTTCACAGTGTTCTTAGTTTTGTCTGTGTTCAGACAATGCTTTTGTTTTTGTCTCACTCTATCACAGTTACATAGTAACCTTATCTCACACTAGAGTTTGACGAAATTGTTCCTGCTCAGCAGGGAACCCCATGACTCACCTCTGTACCAGGCCAGTTCCCAGCTGACAGCTGTCAGTATTGCCTTTTTCTTTCTTAGTTTCATGGTTCTGTATTCTCTTTGGTTTTTTCTACCTCCATGCCCCTGTTCCTTTTCAGTCTTTCCAACAGTGTCTTCCCCCATACCTGATTTTTAACTCTTAGGATTTCCCAGGCCTTATTTCTTCTTTTCTTAGGCAACTTCACATATTTTTATGATTTTAATTACTATGTGATTTTTTTCAATCTGAACTATTCTTTGCTTAAAAGATGAGTTGTAAAACTACAACTCATAGTCTGTTTTTGCCCAGAATATAAGATGGTTTTTATATGTTTAAATAATTAGAAGAAACCAAGGAAAAATAATATTTCATGATACATGAAGTTTAGGTTGAGGTTAATGTAGAGCATGAAATCAGCCATAATACCAGGCTTGCTAAAATGTAACACAATAGGCCACTGGGGGCGAAGGAAGGTTTTGGAGAAGGGTGTGGGCCTTTGGAATGCTGAAGCTTGTGTGACCACTCTGCCGTTGGAATGGGGGGTGGGGGGTTGCCATCCTGAAGCTTTCTTAGCCCAAACAGACACCCTGTGATCTAAGAGATGTATGCATCGTACCTTCGGCTATGTTTAGCAGAACACACGGATTAGCATATCACATCTGTCCTGTAAACAGACCCTTCCAATTTCAGTAAGACCCCTTGTCACACATCACATGCTTGAGAAACAGTGATAAGGATTTGTGATTATCCTGAAGGACCAATGAAAGTGGGAGCAAAGAAGAGCAAATGGTCTTCAGCTCTGAGTGTTGACCCTCTTGCCTTCTCTCCTTCACAGCAAAGTTTAGAGTAGTCATTCATCCCTCAGTACAGGGATTGCTGACCATTCCCGGCATTTATATGAAACTCAAGTTACCGTGTCCATAGATAAAGTTTTATTGCAATTCAGTCATGTTCATTTGTTCAGGTATTGTCTATGGTTACTTTCTTGATATGAGAGCAGTGCTGAACAATTACAAAAAAGACCACATGGCCCCCAAAGCCAAAACTATTTACTAGCTAGACCTTTTTAGAACGAGTTTGCCAGGGGCACCTGGGTGGCTCAGTGGGTTAAAGTCTCTGCCTTCGGTTCAGGTCATGATCTCAGGGTCCTGGGATCGAGCCCCGCATCGAACTCTCTGCTCAGCAGGGAGCCTGCTTCCCCCTCTCTCTCTGCCTGCCTCTCTGCCTACTTATTATCTCTCTCTCAAACAAATAACTAAATAAAATCTTTAAAAAAAAAAAAGAGTTTGCCAACCTCTGCTCTAAAATCATTTATTCAACTAACATTTGACATTTTCACTTGAATGGTTTAATCATCTTAAAATACTTAAAACATTGGGTGCCTGGGGGGCTTAGTTGGTTAAGCATCTGCCTTCGGCTCAGGTCATGATCCCAGGGTCTTGGGATCGAGTTCGGCATTGGGCTCCCTGCTCAGTGAGGAGTCCGCTTCTCCCTCTCCCTCTGCCCCTCCTCCTGCTCATGGTCTCTCTCTCTCTATCTCTCAAATAAATAAATAAAATCTTTAAAGATAATTAAAATACTTAAAACAGAAGTTTTACACACATCCACTCCATACCATAAATTTATCTCTTTCCCACTCCTGTTCATCTTAATATCAGAGGTCACTGCCTACACTGTTACTCAAACCAGAAACCACAATTCATCTTTAACACTTACCTTTCCTTTACCTCATATTTCTAATCCTTCTAGAAAACCATTCTTTTTACTTCCTAGCTGTATCTCAAATAGGTCAGTCGGTCTTAATTTCTTCTGCCACCATTCTATATCATACCACAACCATCTTGTGTCTGGTCTATTCAAACAGCCTCCTTATTGGTTTCCTGCTTATGGGATTCTAAATCCTGAACCTATGATATTTTCTATCATTAATCTGGTCTGTTTTCTTCATAGCAATTATCATAATTTTTATGTGACTATTTGGGTTTAAATTCTGCATATTTATTTATCATCTATGTCAGCACATAAGCTCTTAAAAGTGATACATATTCAATTGCTAATGCATGACTTTAAATTGTAACAATATCTGCAGGAGAGGCAGTTTTCTCTGAGGAAAAAAAAAAGATGACATTGATTTCATCTTGATTTTAAGAACTAGATCTTGGTCAGCTTTTGTTGTTGGTGGTGGTGGTGGTAGTGGTGGTTTTGATGGTTATCTTTTTTCCTAGCAAACAAAACAAAATCAGCAATTCGCTTACAACATTCTGGTGACTCAAGAGCTATCTCAAAGTGCACTAGACATTTACTTGATAATTTGTTGTTAATCATCAGTGTACTTTTTTTATATATATACAGGAAAGAATTATCTACTTATTTCTATGTGGATTTTATGTAGATTTTAAATAGGAACTTAGAAACTCTTCCAAAATAAACACTGAGATAAGAATGAGACGAATAGTATATAAGCACTGTTTTTGTGTGTTCAACAATAAAGAGAAACTACTGAATGGTGGAATTAGGTTGTAGGTAGACCCAACTTGGTGAAATGGTCATAGGAAGTGGTGTGAAGGTCACTTGAGAACAGATTTTTGTAAAATTATAGGGAAAGAGGCCAGACTACAGAGCTTTGCAGATAAATTACCTGACAGGAAAAGAAGGCAGTGAGTTGGCAGCAAAGGAGAAAACAAAAACGGGGTGGTAGACAGATGGAGAATCAAATACACTAGGAGAGGAGAGGGAAAGTTCTCCGTGTTCAAAGGCAGAAGAAAAGAAATCACTAACGTGGAAAAAATTGAATTTGGCAGAGTGAAGAAAACATAAGAACTGTACCACTTGGAATCTTAAGTGTCTTCCCAACTTTTGAATAATAATTTAGATTTCAAAAATATTTTTGCATAATTTATATCATATGACCCTCACAAAAACTGTGTAAGTCTAAGTCAAGTAAGACAGGTGGTTCTATTCCCATTTCACGGATTAGGAAACAGAAGCTCAGTTCCCAGGGTCATGTAGAGGGTAAGTAACATAAGGGAGAACAGAAGTGTTCTCACTTCTACATTTTTATACTTTTCACTATACCATGTTGACAGTGTTGTGTTAATCTTTAAACAGGAGGAGATCAAAATCTGCTGTGAGGAAGAAAAACATTTAAGGCAATGATCCAAAAGAAGTAGTCTTTTTTCCCACCCACTCACTTAAACTATTATCACATTTAAATGAATTTTAGTAAGCCAGGGGGGTAGAAAGAGATGACTATCATGAAGGAGCATGGGGAGCATTTATTTATTTTTAAATTACTGGATACCTATCACTTACTGGGTGTTGGAGATGTCATGGCAAGTAAAAATAACCATAGTCCTAGCCTTAATGAAGCGTATTCTCCAGTGGAAAGGATGAGCTTTTGATCAAGTAACAAAAATAAATATTTGAGTACAAACCCAAATAAGAAGGCAAAGCGAACAGTGCTTTGAAAGAACTTTACATGGGGCTTCATCGAACCTATAGGGAAGGGAGATGATTGCTTAATGAGAGGATGACAATTGATCTAAACTCTAAAGGAGGAAGAGGAGTGAAATGTATGAGGGGGAATGGTAGATGGACCTTTTAGGAAGGTTCTTACATATGAGGAAGTGAAAGGATCCAGTATAACCAGAAAAATTTTAATTTGCCAATGTTCGTGTGCCCTGAATTGTAACAAACATAGTAGAGTTCTCTCTTCATTTTAAATAATTATGTAATGGCATTGAGCCACATAATTCTGATTCACCATCTTTTCTTTTTTTTTTTTTTTTAAGATTTCATTTATTTATTTGACAGAGAGAGAGATCACAAGTAGGCAGAGAGGCAGGCAGAACGAGAGGGGGAAGCAGACTCCCTGCCGAGCAGAGAGCCCGATGCAGGGCTTGATCCCAGGACCCTGAGATCATGATCTGAGCCAAAGGCAGAGGCTTTAACCCACTGAGCCACCCAGGCGCCCCTGATTCACCATTTTTTCTCAAGTGATGACTTAAAAATAGAGAACAAAATGATTGCTATAAAATATTAACTTCTGGGAGAATATATATATATTCTTGCAAAGGTCTCAAATAGTGTTTTGCACATGATAAAAAGTCATGAAATAATGATTAGCTAAGTCTTTCAACATATGTTTATTGAAAACCTATCAAGTATAATGTATACAAACACCTGGCTGGATGCCATTGTCAGCTTTTTATCCTTTAATATTTGACTATAGAATGGCCAGAGTATGCTTTAAATGAATTCTTCTTGCCTTGGAAAAAGCCATTACCAAATGTTTTTGATGTACTTATAATGTCTAGATTTATTTTGTCTTTTCTGCCTTCACCTCAGGTAGGGCAGGATTCTTGCAGTGCTGTAGTGATGAAAATGTTCTGTGTCTGTGCTGTCCTCTATGGAAGTCATTAGCGACCTGTGGCTATTGAGCATTTGGAATGTGGTTGGTACAACTGAAAATTGAATCTTTTATTTTATTATTTTAATTAATTTTAATTTAGTAGCAACTGTACTGGATAGTGATACTTCAAAGGGGTTTTGGCTTTGAGTTCCCACTGTAATACCTCTGATACATTTGACATGAACTTGATATTTCTTACTTTCTGGGGCCAGGGTATAATTGAAAGAGATGTTTTCTTGGTATAAGGAAGAACTTATCTTAAGGTAAAAAATGTAGGCGTGAACAGAAGGTCTCAGTTCACTTGGAGAATAACAATTGAACTTGTTTATATCAAAAAAATCCACCAATGCAGGTAGGTGGAATTGTACAGTAAGTGATTTTTTTCAAGGAACCGAAGAGTTAAGCAATTTTATGTTTACCATTTGAGCAACAGCCACTGACAAAGAGACAGAAACCCTGAAAATAAACGAAATAAAATTACTTTTATAATAAACATTCAGAAAAATCTAGTGGTCAGATAAAAAACACAGATGGGAGATTAATCTGTGGTCAGACAACTCATTTCTTTTCATCATATCCAATTTTTAGAGTTTCAATGAGACATCCTTTCTCTCTAAAATATTTATATTTGAATGTGAATGCATACAATTGGATGTGTTCATTCAAAAGGTAGAAAAAGAGTGTTTAAAGTGAAAAGTATACCTCTCTTCCATGTTTGTAACATAGACATGTAGTGCTACTGCTTAGAGAATGTGCTTACTCTCAATTTTCTCTTTTTTTTTTTTTGCAAAATTCAGAGATATTCACTCCTTCAACATGTTTACTGAGTGTCTGTTATATGCTAGGCATTGTTCTAGACATTAGTTTATTTCAGTGAAAATTAAAAAAAAAAAAAAAACAGTAAAAACTTCCTTAAAGAAATTACATTCTAAGGGAAGAAAATAGACAATAAACAAAATAAATAAGGAAAATGCATGGTGTGTTAAATAGTGGTAAATGCTACAGATTTTTTTAAAGGACTTTAAAAGAAGTGAAGGCATTGAAGAAGAAAAGGAAATGAGTTTCTCTGTTGGAGAAGTTTACATTTTAAATAGAGTGAGCAGAGAAGGACTTTCAGAATTTATTTTCATCAAAAACTTGGAGAAGATAAAGGAGTAAGACATGTCTAGGCAGAGAACTTCAAGAGCCAAGGCTTTGAGGTAGGAGCTTGTCCAGCATCTTCCATGAAATTATCTTTGCTTTCTGTGGCTCAAACAGGGATCGCAAGGTGGAGGCTTTTGATGTCAGGTAATTAATACACCAATCTATTGATGAATCATAGTTATAATATAATATATATTGTGTATTTTTCCCCATCAGATATATTATTAGCCTCTAGGTTAGAAGTAGGCCTCTATCTCCCTAGTACCCATTATCTCTATTAATTGTGTATTATCTTCAAATAAAATAATTATGTATTAGGTAGGGTCTTATTATTTCTCTTATGGAATATATTATGTAATACTTACAAAAAGAGCTATGCTGGTTTCTTCCCAATGTTCCTTTCAAAGGCCAAGATCATGTTGAAATACAAGAATCCATCCTCTAGTTAAGGATATAAGACAGATTGTTTTGTACTGAATATAGTTCCATAAAGAATTATCAAAATGTGAATTGACTTGATTAAAATAACATTATTGCCAGTTATTATTTTTACACCAAAAAATAAAAGACTTGTGGAAGAGAACATTACACTAATTTTGTGTATTAATGAGAACATCAAAGTCTAGAGAGAGGTAAAATGATTTTCCCAAAACTCATATGTTACAGCTAGCATTATTGCATTCAGAATATGTGAGAGCCATTGTGCTAACTACTTTTACAAGCACTGTGTAATTATAATCCACCTACCAACTCTGAGAGGGAGCCATTACTCCTCTTCCACTAATGTGGGAACTTAGAGCAATAAGTAACTTCAAAGTCACACAGCTGGCAAGTGGTGCAGATGGGATCCTATCTTGATCTTTGTACCTCAGAAAGAGGTAACTGTTTGCCACAGTGATAACTGTTTGCCACAGTGCTAGAGATACAGGTAGGAATGCCCTACTGGAAAGGCGAGAGGCGGAGAGGGACTCGGGAAGAGAGCATTTTAGTAAGACATTGGATCGAATTTCATCTCCATATAAAAACTTAACATTTTGGGGCAAGCTATGTAACTTTTAAAATCTGTTTCCAGTTCTGAAAATTGAGGAACCAAATTACAGCTCCATATTTGCTTATCATGACCTTGGCGTTATCCATTGTGAGTAATTTAATTTGTGAGTATATTCTTACAGAGCGAATTAAAGCAGCTATTCAGTTAAGATGAAAACCTTTATATGGCTAAAAGAACATAGATCATTATAGACTGTCCCCAATTTGCCATGGTCCCACTTAAAATGATGACTTACTAAGTATGGGTAGGGAAGCTTTTCAAGTTATTTTTACATTATTAGTAATGAACTTGCAATAAGCATCCAATCTCCCACACTGAGACCCCCAGTGATCAATTGAATACATTTACTGTATCACCAGCTGAGATTACAGAGTGTAATCTGTGGCTAGGGATCAGAGATTTCTCTGTGTAAATTTAATTTACCCTTCTGGGAATCAAAAGCTCATTAATACCCCATTCTTTTCAACAGAGCTAAAAGCTTGAAGCAATTAGTATTTGAAAAATATTTTCTTTCATTAATTTTTTTCAATAAGACATCTCTAGTAGGTATTAATATGGTGTATTTTAGAATTAGAAATGCATGGACTATATCTTTTGCATTTTGTAGTTGTTTTGGATTACTATTCTCTAACAAGTATTTACACAGCAACTTAAACAATAACGACAACAAAAAAGCAGTGTCTAGGTACTTGTTTCATTCAGATGAATTGACTAATAACTTTCAAGAGATCTAGATTATT
Organism: Potos flavus; assembly: GCA_028534135.1. Classification (NCBI taxonomy): domain Eukaryota; kingdom Metazoa; phylum Chordata; class Mammalia; order Carnivora; family Procyonidae; genus Potos; species Potos flavus. Next base: position 80,796,628 of record CM052899.1, on the reverse strand, counting down.
CCTGCACGGAAGAAGAAGCGAGAAAACATTTTTAATCATTAACACAAGAGAATTTGCCACTTTTCAGTAGGGAAGACATTATGTACTAGCTGCTTGAGCCTGAAGGCTGTTGATTAGCTACACAGATGTGTTAGAAATAGAGCTCCTGGCAATGTTCAGCATGACTAGTGAATGAATAAGTGCAGTTTTTTATATACTTCATTTAAGAGACTACACTGTCCTTATCAATTATTATATGCAAGTAAAATGTAAATCTGTGTGATTATATAGTTTCTTTTATATCCAACCATTATTCATAAAGAAAAATATTCCTGAACAGAAAGAGATGATAAATGTTGGTGGAAAACAATCAAATGTTTTTGTTTTGTTTTAAAATGCTGACTTTGAAACTATGATATATTACTAAGTCTCTGTATTATAATAGCATGCTGACAAATGATACTATGAATGGATAATCTGTAATATTACAAATCACAGATTAGGGAGAATTTTGCAGTCAAATGCTCTACCACTGAGCTATACCCTCTGTTAGGGAGAATTTTGTATGACAAGTTAGCTTCATTCTTTTATCAATATCTCTCCTTGGTAGTACATCTAGTGCTTAGAAGAATGTATTAACTCTTTCAGTCCATTAACGCAACTTTAAAGACTGAGCGATATTGAAAAATATAGTAAATATGATTACAGTGGCTCTAAGAGACAATGTCCCTATGAATGCCTCAGTACATAAAAATACTCTTAACACTAATAAAATGATTCTGAGGAAGAGACAAATTTGTAATTGAGGCTATTAAAGAGTAAAACTTTTCAGCTACTTTTGATGTTCTTTTTTCTTTATGGTGGAGAATTGTAAAACATATCTTAGGGAAATAACATATAAAGTCTCATCATCAGTTTTTTTTTAGTGAGGATTTTCCCCAACTTTATTAATGTATAATTAGCAAGTGAAATTATATTATTTAAAGTATATAACTTCATGTACTGTGGTACATGAACAATAAAAAAAATAAAGTATATAACATGGTGATTTGATACACTTACATACAGTGAAGGATTCTCCTTCCCCACACTGAGTTAATTAACACCATCATCAGCTCACGTTTACTTTTTTCAAATTTCAGTTGTACAGAGAGGTGTTATTAACTATAGTTTCATGTTTTACATTAGATCCTCAGACTTTATTCATATTATAGCTGAAAGTTTGTACCCTTTTAACAACCTTTCCCTATTTCATCCACACTCCAGCCACTGGAAACCACTGGCAAACACTGTGTTTATGAGTGTTATTTAAAAAAAAAAAATCCACATATAAGTGATAGTATGAAGAATTTGTCTTTCTTTGCCTGAATTATATCACTTAGCAGAATGCCCTCCAGTTTTGTCTATGTTGCAAATGACAGGTTTTCCTTCTTTTGTAAGGCTGAAAATTATGCCTGTGTGTGTGTGTGTGTGTGTGTGTGTGTGTGTGTGTGATAAAGAAATGGATAAATAAATTATAAAGAAAATGGATAAGGAAAATATTATATATATAATGCTAATATATAAAATATATATCCGTTCATTCATTGACAGACACTTAGTTTCCATACTTTGGATATTATGAATAATGCTGCTATGAATATGAGAATACAGAAATCTCTTTGAGGGCACCTGGGTGGCTCAATCGTTAAGCGTCTGCATTCAGCTCAGGTCATGATCCCAGGGTCCTGGGATCGATCGATCGATCCCCATGTTGGGCTCCCTGCTTGGTGGGGAGCCTGCTTCTCTCTCTCCCTCTGCTGCTTCCCTTGCTTGTGCTTGCTCTCTCTCTCTGTCCATTTGTCTCTCAAACAAATAATTAAAATCTTAAAAAAAAAGAAATCTCTTTAGATAATAATTTCATTTCCTTCAGATACACATCCAGATTGGGATTACTGGATCATATGGCAGTTCTATTTTGATTTCTTGAGGAAACTCTATACTGTTTTCCAGAGTCGCTGCACCAGGGTACCTCCCATCAGTAGGGTACAAATCCTCGCCAACATTCATTATCTCTCGTTTTTATGATAACAGACATCCTAACAGGTGTGCAGTGATATCTCACTTGGTTTTGATATGCATTTCTCTGATGATTAGTGATACGGACCACCTTTTCATGTACCTGTTGGCCATTTGTATGTCTTCTTTGGAAAAATGTCTATTTAGGTCTATTGCCCATTTTTAATTGAATCATTTGGTTTTTTTGGTATTGAATTGTGTGAGTTTTTTGTATACTTTAGATAATAACCCTTTATCATTATGTGATTTGCAAATATTTTCTCTCATTCCATTTTATTTTGTCTTTCTATTTTGTGGTGATTTCCTTCATTGTGCAGAAGCTTTTTAGTTTGGCATAGTCCAACTTGTGTTATTTTTGCTTTTGTTATCTTTCCCTATGATAGCAAATCCAAAAAATCATTGCCAAGACCAATGTCAAGGAACTTACCTCCATGTTTTCTGCCAGAGTTTTACAGTATCAGATCTTATGCTTGGGTCTTTAATCCATTTTGAGTTGATTTTGATGTATGGTGTAAGATGGGTGTCTAGTTTTATTATTTTGTTTTTAGCTCTAGTGTTCCCAACGCCATTTATTGAGGAAATTATTTTTTCCCTATTGTACATTCTTGGCTCCTCTGTTGAAAATGAATTGACCATATATAAGTGGGTTTATTTCTGGGTCCTCTAGTCTTTCCCATTGATTTATGTGTTGGTTTTTATGTCAATACCATAGTGTTTTGATTACTATAGGTTTGTATTACAGTTTTAAATCAGGACTCATGATACTTCCAACTTTGTTCTTCTTTGTCAAAATTGCTTTGGCTATTTGGGGTCTTTCATGGTTTCATACAAATTTGGGGATTTTTTTTCTATTTCTATAAAAAGTGCCATTGGAATTTTGATAGAAATTGCATTGAATCTATAGATCATTTTGAATAGTATGGATATTTTAAAAATGCTAATTCTTCAGTCCATGGAACTGAGACATAAAAGGATTAAGTAATTTGACATAAGCACACAGCTATTTGGGGGCAGTGGGGATCTGAACCTGGCCACTAAGATGCTAGATCCCTTGCTTTTAAACCACTCTACTATTCTTCCTTATAAACAGAAAATAACGGAAAGGAAATTGATGAAGTCTTGGACAGATTGGAAGATTTGAGTGTGGAATTGCACAAAGTGAGATGATAGAGCAGAAGGTATATTTCTTATAATGGGAGTCTTTGACCAAGGGAAAAGCTGCTGACCATATAATTGAAAAAGGTGTAGATGGCTTTAAGCTGCAAGAACGTAGGACCATTAATTAAATTGGGAGCAAACTAGTGACAACATCAAGATGTTTTGTTCCTTCAGAAAAGTTGCTAAGACCTAACTTAAGTTTATTTTCATGATGCGATGAAGCAACCTTTAGGGGTAACGGACTGCCTTCTGCCTTGTTCTAAGTTAATTTGATCTTTTTTTCCTCTAAGTTAATTTGAATCATGTTTCTTTCTAAGACAATTGGTATCCCACTTTACTTCATTTCTTCTATTCAAATATCCAGGGAGACATATAATAACCTCCAGCTCTTTCTCATGTGACTCATGCTTTCAATATATTAGGTCAGGAATCTCACCGATGTCAAGTTTATCTTAGCTCTGCACTAAAATAAAATTAAATATTAGGCAATTGGAAAAACTACAATTTAGCCACAGCCCCATGGCACAATTTAGAAGAAAGTTTACAGCTACGGTTTATTGAAGGTAGACATTGATCTAAATGCCTTACAGCACTATCTCATTTACTTCTCACAACAGCTCTTTTTGAGAATATTATAATAAATTCTTACTTATAGCATAAAGGTTAAAGGAAAAGAGCATTTAAAATAACTATAGTTACTACAGCTTGATAAAATCACAGTACAAAAAGAGATAATTTTGACATCAAAATATAAAAGAGGAAGAATAAAAGGATGGGAACTTTGCAGTTGAATGAGGATACATTTCTATCAGCAATTTTATCTACAGACTATTTTATCTATGAAATATTTTATGTAAACCTCATGGAAACCCACAAAGCTAAAATGGAGACCAGAGACATGAAACATGAAAAAAAGGGATACTGGGCAAATCACCATGGAAAACCAACAATTTACAAAGGTAGACAGAAACAGAAAGAAAAAGAAAGAATGGAGAGATGAAATAACCAAAAAGCAAAGGATAAAATGGCAGTAGTAAATCTTTGCATATCAATAATGACCCTAAATGTAAATGGATTGAACTCACCAATTAAAAGGCATAGAGTGGCTGGATTGATAAGAAGACAATACCCACCCACTGTCTATGGAAGACTCATCTCAGCTCTAAAGACATACATATATGCAAAAAGACAAGATGGAAGATGGAATTCCAACCAAAGGAAAATCAAAAGAAGCCAGGCATAGAGGTACCTGGCTGGCTCAGTGGGTTAAGGGTCTGACTCCTGATCTCAGCTCGGGTCTTGATCTCAGGATCATGAGTTCAAGCCTTGCACTGGGCTTCACATTGGACATGGAACCTACTTAATAATAAAAAAATAAAAGGCAGGTATAGCCGTACTAATATCAGACAAAACAGACTTCAAGCCCAAAAAGGTAGGTAACAAGAGATAAAGAAGGTCATTATATAATAATAAAGGCGTCAGCATATGAAGAATATATAGCAATCATAAATATATATGCTCCTGACATGTTCACCAAAGTATACTAAGCAATTAATAACAAATCTTAAGGGAGAGATGGACAACAATACAATAATTACAAGGTACTTCGGTACCTCACTATCAGCAACGATCATCCAGACAATCAACAAGGAATCATTAGAATTGAGCCACACTTTAGAACAAATGGACTTAATAGACATATACAGAACATTCCATCCATCAGCAGAATACATGTTCTTCTGTAGTGCACATGCAACATTCTCCAGGATAGATCATGATAGGCCACAAAACAAATCATCACAAATTTAAGATGAAATCATACCAACAGTTTTCTCTGATCACAATGGTATGAAATTAGAAATCAAGAAAGGAGACGCCTGGGTGCCTCAGTCGGTTAAGTGTCTGCCTTTGGCTCAGGTCATGATCCCAGAGTCTGCCTCTACTTCTCCCCCTGCTTGTGCTCTTTCTCTCTCTCTCTCTGTCAAATAAATAAATAAAATCTTAAAAAAAAAAATCAACACAAGGAAAGTGAGAAGATCTACAAATACATGGAAACTAAACAACACACTTCTACACAACCATTGGATCAAAAAAAAATCAAAAAAGAAATAGAAAATTATCTCAAAACATGCAAAAATACAACCTATCAAATATTGCAGGGCACAGAAAAAGCAGTTCTGAGTGAAAAGTTTATAGCATAAATGCATATATTAAGAAATTAGAAAGATTACAAATAAACAACCTAACTTTACACCTTAAAGAACTAGAAAGTCCAAAGTTAGCAGGAGGAAGGAAATAATAAAGATCAGAATGGAAATAAATGAAATAGAGACCAGAAAAACAATAGAAAGGATCAATGGAACTAAAATCTGGTTCTTTGAATAGATAAGCAAAATTGACAAACATTTAGCTAGACTAACTGAAAAAAAGAGAGAGAAGACTCAAATAAATAAAATTAGAAATGAAAGAGATGACTGATACTATAAAAATACACAGAATCATAGAAGACTACTATGAACAAGTGTGTGCCAACAAATTGCATAACCTAGAAAAAATGGATACCTCTCTAGGGACACACAACTTATCAAAACTGAATCAGAAATAAATAGAAAACTGAACCAATAATGAGTAAAAAAATTGAAACACTAATCAAAAAATCCCAACACAGAAAACTCCAGGACCAGACAGCTTACTGGAAAATTCTGCCCAACATTTAAAGAAGAAATCCTCAAACTCTTCCAAAATATTGAGGAGCAGGGAACACTTCCAAATTCATTCCAAGAAGTCAACATTACTTTGATACCAAAACCAGATAAGGATACCAACAAAAAGAAAAACAAAAACCTATAGCCCAATATAAATACAAAAATTCTCAACAAATATTAGCAAGTCAATTAAAAGGATTATATAATGTGACCAAGTGGGATTTATCCTTGGGGCGTAAAGATAAAACATACGCAAATCAATACATGTAATATGTCACATCAACGAAAGATAAAAATCACATGATCATTTCAATAGATGCAGAAAAAGCATTTGGTATATACAACACTCTTTCATTATAAAACCCTTAACCTATTGGGTATAGAAAGAACATACCTCAACACAATAAGGGCCATAAATGACAAATCCACAGCTAATATAGTACTCAATGGAAAAAAATGGGAAGTGTTTCCTTTAAGATCAGGTATAAAACAAGCATGCCCACTCTCATCAATCCTATTCAATATAGTTCTAAAAGTCCTAGCTAGAGCACTTAGGCAAGACAAAGAAAAAGAAGGCATCCAAATTGGAAAAAAAGAATTAAATTGTTACTTTTGATGGTGATAAGACTTTACATAAAAAGAAGCTTAAGCAGTCAATCAAAAAACTGTTGAAATTAATCAATGATTTCAATAAATTGGCAGGATACAATGTCAACATACGGAAATCAATTGCATTCTTTTACACTAATGTTGACGCATCTGCAAAAGAAATAAAGAAAACCATCCTATTCACAATAGCATCAAAATAATGATATACTTAGAAATAAATTTAACCAAGGAAGTGAAAGATCTATACAATGAAAACTATAAGACTCTGCTGAAAGAAATTAAAGAAGACACAATCAAATGGAAGGACATTCCATGTTTACAGATCAGAAGAATTAATAATGCTAAAATGGCCATACTAACCAAAGCCATCAGAGATTCAGTGCAATCCCCATCAAAATACCAAAGGCATCCTTCACAGAAATAGAAGCAACAATCCTAAAATTGTGTAAAACTACAAAAAAGACCCTGAATAGCCAAAGAAATCCTGAGGAAAAAGAATAGAGCTGGAGGTATCACGAGTCCAAATTTCAAAGTACACTACAAGCCATAGCAAGAAAAAGTATTATACTGGCACAATAATAGACACATTGACCAATGGAACAGAATAGAGAGCCCACAATTAAATACTGGTATACATAGCCAACAAATATTTAACAAGGGAGTCAAGAATACCCAATAAGAAATGATAGTGTCCTCAACGAATAGTGCTAGAAAACTGGAGAAACACATGCAGAACAATGGACCGAAGACTTAATCATAAGATCTGATACCATAAAACTCCTAAAAGAAAATGTACTGAAGAAACTCATCAATATTGGCCTTGATTCTTTGAACATAACACCAAAAGCACAAACAAAAGCCGAAATCAACAAATGGGACTACATAAAACTCAAAACCTTCTGCACAGCAAAAGAAACAACAAAATGAAAAGACAAAAACAGAATGAGAGAAATATTTGCAGAGCATATATTGAATAGGGGATTGATATCCAAAATATATAAAGAATTCGATCAACTTAACAACAACAAGAAAAACAATCTGATTAAAAAATGGGCAGAAGAATCAAATAGATTTTTCCAAAAAAGACATCAAAATGGCCAGCAGATACATGAAAAGATGTTCAACATAACTCACACATCATTGGGTAAATTCAAGTCAAAATCACAATGAGTTATCACCTCAGACTTGTTAGAATGATTATCGTCAAGAATATTAGAGACAACAGATGCTGGCAAATTTGTGGTGAAAAGGGAATCCTTATACATTGTTGGTGGAAATGTAAATTAGCCCAACCACTAGGGAAAACAATATGGAGTTTCCTTAAAAAATTAAAAATAGGTCTATTGTATGATCCAGCGATTCCACTTCTGGGTGTATACACAAAGGAGATGAAAACAGGATTACCACAAGATATTTGCCCTCTCCTGTTTATCACAGCATTATTCACAACTGCCAATACATGGAAACAATCCAAATGTCCATCAGTGGGTGATGAACAGTTAAAAAAAGATATGATGCATATACACAATGGACTATTATTTAGCCATGAGAAAGGAGGATATCCTTCTATTTGTGACAACATAGATGGCCGTTGAGCACATTATGCTCAACAGATACATTAGACAGAGAAAGGCGAATACTATATAATGTCACTTACAAGTGGAATCTGAACAAAATAAACTTGTAAGAAACAGAGTAATATGGTGGTTACCGGGGGATGGGGTTGATGAGGGGGATAGGAGTGAGAGTTTTTAAGGGTATAACAAGTAATAAAAAAGCCATAGAGATCTAATACACAGTATAATGAATATAGACAATAATGTACTATAGTTAAGTAATGTGATAGATATCACTACATTGGTAATCACATTATAATATATAAATGTGTCAAAGTAATACTTTATACACCTTAAATTTATACAATGTTACTTGTAATATTTACTACATAAAAAAAAGAAAAAAAAATGGTGATGTTGAATCCAAAGGAAGAATTTTATAGAGATCTGCCCACTCTTGAATATCTGAAAGACAGATAAAGGACGAAATATTACAAAGTCATATTGTCATTTTAGATGAGATTATAATCCATAATGGGATAAAAAATAGGACGTAATGAGAAATGTGTGGTTCAAAAAGGATATAAAGCTGCAGGAATCTATAGTGTTTAATATACCTGAGCTTTTTACTTTAGGGTGTTTATTCTAATTCTATGTTTTTACAATGATATAATAGTAAGTGCTTTTATTATTATTATCTCAATTATTAAGAGGCTTAAAAATAACCATATTAACTCTGCGATTTAAAAAAATTCTCAGCCATTTGGGTTCATAGTTTTTATGCAATTTGGTGGGATCTTCCATCTGTATCTGATAAATAAAATGTTATTAGAGTATCTGGTTAGAGGCTAGGAATTTTTACTGTCTGGAAAAATGAAATTAGAAGAGATGAAATACATTTGTACAGTATACCAGTTGATCTGTGAAATGTGAAGTTTCTGATGCAATCATGAAGAAAGGACATTTAGGAAGGAAAATGTTATCTACCTTTTAGTGCCCTTTTAACTTTGGTCACAGTGTCACTGTGGTCATGACTCCTGAGTAGTAAGATTATTTTTCTCCATTTTGATAAAAATGTGGAGCCAGACTTAAATTAGTATGAAACCAAAAGGCATTCTAAAATTCATATTTCATAGATAAAAGGATTCTTTGATTTCATCAAAAGGCTACAAAAATGACTCTTTTCCCTGTTTTATTCACATATAAAGTTTAATTTTAGTGGACCCTGCTTTTGTACTAAAGATGGTCTTTCCTACTAACCATAAGTCAATCTAACTTTAACTGTTATAAAATATTAAATCCATTTTAATTAATCTACCCTAAAGATATAAAATGAGATATTTCTTTTCACATTGTTAACATATTTATCAGAGCAAGCTCCCTGTATCTATGTATAATGGACTTAGATCTTAATTCCAATATTGAGTCATGGAGTTCAGAATAGGAAAACATCTCAACATAATAACCCCTCCTCACCAATGATTTGGGCAGCAGTGGCTTTGGGTTCAGTTAAGGATACATGTGATTCTCTTGGAGATTTCACTAATTTTTCCATCAAAGCCCTTTTGATGCCCCAGTCACTGGTTATATAATTTTGCTGTCTGCTTCCTTAAGATATTCAAACATGTGCTTTACTGATTTAGAGGAAATTGATGGATCTCAATAGAGTGGGCAGTGAATGAAGAGCATCTCTCTCTGGCTTCTAAGAAAATTTTATAGAGATGTTAGGCTTCCTTCTCTGACTAACTTTCTGGTAAGATGATGCACTCTGAGCGGTTATAGGCCTGTCTATGCACATGATGGGGAGGGATGGCCACTGGTTAGTTACAGTGGTTTCTCTCATCTAGTGTCATAGATTTTTGTATCTATATGAAGTCAGTGGGGAAATAATATAACCTAGTGATTAATACCTAGGGCTTTGATGTCAAACAGATTTCTTCAAATCCAGAATTTGCCAGAAACTACTCAGGTAAATTTGGGGCAAAATATTATATTCTGTGAACATCAGTTTTGTCATTTGTAAATGGGTTTGGTAGCACTTATATATGAGTAGTTTTGAGGTTTATGTTACATAGTGGAAATAAATTGCTTAACCTAGGTCACAGCAGGCATTTACTAAGTAATAGCTATTCAAATTATTACATAATATTACATAACTAGATGTATGTTTTATATAGTATTACAAAAATTATACATTACTACTGATTTATGAAAATGTAGATCTGACGTTTTGATTGCGAATAAAGCCTCCTATATTTCTCATTATGATATTTTTAATCTTCTAAGGCCAATGTATGGCATATCTGAGGACAAAAACATAGTAAACCCTATTATGATTAGATCAGTTGGCTATTTTGATTCTATTTCCATAGCACTTTAATGGTGATCCTGGGAATAATTGTAACAGTTTTTTTAAAGAGGAAAAAGAAAAGGCAAAGAATGTGTTGACATCTTTAGGGTCATTATTGGTTGAGATCTACAGATAATTGAGTACTGTCTTTGTGCCAGAAAAGGCTCAGGCACTAACATCACACTCAGTGTTTCAGGAATGAAGTCAACATTGAAGATAATCACTTGAAATTAAAATCCTTTAAAAAATGTAATAGTAAAGCATGGCCTACCATTGTGATCAGTTACTAAGGAGATTGTCAATCTGCCATTGTGAAAAAGGGAAAAAAATATTATTGAACACTTATAATGTGAATTTTCATATATAATATCTCAATTAATTTAACTACGAAGGACTGCTATGTGATATTTTACCCAGTATGAGATGAGGTGACAAGAAACCACAGAAATTAATGAAACTTATCCAAAACTGGACACACTAATGAATAGTATAGCTGGAATTCTTCCAAGTGTAATATTTCAAGTCATATGCATTAAAAATTAACATAAACTAGCTTAAAATATGAATTAGTTATGATTCATTCTATATGAAAAAAATATTTGTAGTCAGTTCATTACTATTAGAAAGTAGAATTAAATAATTAGACCTTAGCAATAAAAGGTATTTTTGGAGAAAGGCATAATCTGTCAAATCTCTTTTCTTTTTTTCCTTCTTGTGATTTATTTTAAGGGAATTAAGTCAATAAGATTTTCAGAAGTTTATCAGATTTTTAAAAGATGCTAAAGTCTTAAGAAATAGGAAGGCCTTAGAAATTATAAAATACATTATTAAATAAAAATCTGTTGTAATTAGTAGTCTGGGAAAATTATGGCTATCCTAGATGAGTGATTAAATTTTCTTGGCATTAAATAGTTTACTTAGAGGTTTATGGTCCAAGAGACAAAACTTTAATTCCAATTCTTCCACCAATTCCAACTTGGTAACTTTGAAAATTTTTATCATTGCTGTCTCCCCTTCTCTATTGATAAAATGTTAATAATAATGTCCTGTCTCACCAAGAGAATAAATTAGTAAAAAACAGTACAAATTCTTTTGAAAGTTAAGATTATAAAAAGTAATGTTTGGGTCTTAATATGGTCTAAACCTGCTGAATTTCAAATTTCATGAAGATTTTTTTATTGAAAAACTATTGTGGATAAGGTAAAGTATTTCACTGAAGCAGTAACATCATTTTCATATTCAGTGATCATATTAAAAGACTTAGCATCTCATAACTACAGTTTCTTGTTCAGTAAAAGAATAGCCATTTTTCCTTTATTTTTTAGCACTCTGAAAAAGCACTACTCACAAGCTGAATTTTTTTAAGGCTAAAGAAAAAATCCTAATGGAAAAGTAAAGTCTCAACTTCTTGGCCTGAAACTATGTAACACTGTTTTTCAGATGGGAAAAGAGGAAGAGTGAAAAATGTGATGAACCCTTAATACTATAAGCTCCTCTAACTGAGATGTGGTGGTAATTGCTTTTTATTTTTTTGTAACATCTCCTGAAAATGGTAATGCTTTCAAGTGAGGATCAAAGAGAATGACCTACATAAGAAATAGATTGCAAGTGTAGTTACATTTTTCATCCTTTGTAATATGCTTCTTGCAACCATACTTCTAATAAGAAACACGGCATAATGCTCATCATTTTTTAAAATGAGTTGTCACTAAGGTCAGATGGGGTACTTGGAAAAAAGAAAAAAAATATGATTTGCACCAAGTTGTTAATGCCAATAGATGGATCAGTAGATGGATCACTCCTCACATACCACCTTTATACATTTGAAGGAAATAAGACCAAAAATTCAGAAATATATACGTATTATACATATTTCTGAATTTTGTTTATGTATACATTATATATTTGTATATATTGTATATAAATATTTCTGAATTTTATATGTATACATATACATGAATATATATAATATGAATATATGAATATATATATATTAAATATATATGTACATGTATACACCTAAAATATATTTCTGTGTGTATATATATGTGCACACACATATATCACCTATTTCTGATGCAATATATCTGTGTGTGTGTGTGTGTGTGTGTGTGTATCATCAGAAATAGGCAATTCATCTGTTTTCCTAACCAAAATATTCATTATTCATTATAAACAAAGGGTTTAATATAAAGAGAGGTAATAAAATGATACTGTTTTAAAGCTTGTAAACACACTTAATTCACAAATTTTTGTTGTTGTTTTTCTAGCCCTAAATTTGGCCAATCAAGAGACACACCTCACATATCTGACTGGGAATTTTTCACAAGAAAAGATAGCTCTTGCCAACCCATCACAAGGCCAAAGTTACGTCATTAGTTCACTAATATACAAATTCCCCCAGAGAAGTAATACCTTAAGTTATTATTAGCTAACCTAATGCATCAGATATTTGCAATGAATAAAGGTGTCAGAGGAGACCAGAGTTCTATGGAAAGTTTCAGTATCTAGGTATTGATAGAGAAACAATCAGTGGAACCAGGAAAAAGGCAAACTAATTCACAAGGGTTTCTCCAAACTGTCCTTTTTAATTTTCCTTTCACCAATAAATTAAAAATAACTGGCACTATAATGTTCCTTTAAAAATGATGGTGGTCATTCTCTGATACCATTTTTAAATGTTCTTGACAGCAGAAGAAAGTGAAAGAAAAAACTATTTAGTAATAGCCCAGGCCAGATGAGTACATTGAAGATAGTCGCATTTGTTTTGATTGAAAATGACAAAAAAATAATAATAATAATAAAGAAAGAAAGAAAAGAAAAAGAAAAAAGAAAATGACTCTTATAAAGTTATCAAAGTGTTATTCCACAGTTATAGCATCACCCTTCCTTCAAAAGGTAAAATTAATTTCTGCACAGAGTCTAGGTTCAGCCTCCCAGAACCATTTCAGGGAGGCTAGAATGAGCTGGTGGATGTCTGCCAACATGCATTTAAATAATTTTGAGACAAGCATAAGGGACTATAGGAACCCAAAAGGAAACAGAAATAGGTTAGTCAATATATCCTCAATAAAAGAAAATGTTCAAAAAAGAGATGGCTGCATTTTATTTTATGTAACAGATTTATCCATTCCATAGAGAGTTTGATATACATTTCCTGAATATCTGTTTATTGAGTCTTATTTGTCTTATAATCATGCTAAATTTGATACGTATTTCTATTAAAAAATATTGTTTCCAATAAATCAACTTAGGACAATAAACCACTTAAATAACTTAATGAAATGCCTATCTGACAAAATAGTGTTAAATAAAACACTTCAAGTACAAAATATTGAAAAAAATACTTTCAATTAAGAGTATTCTTAAATTTTAAAGGAAAACTGATCACCTCACAGAACAGAGTCAAATTCTGAATTGAAGCCATGCAGCTTCTGTTCAAACATCTTAATGTCTACTACCCCAGACTCTGTTCAGGCTTGCATCTTAGTGAAAGTGACTTATTTATTTGTTTGTTTGTTTGTTTTTATTTGTTTGAAAGTGATACTTTAATTTATTTTAAAGATTTCTTTACTTATTTTAGAGAAAGAGGTGGGGGGAGGGGCAGCGGGAGAGGGAGAAGGAGAAAAGCAGGCTCCTGCTAAGGGGGCAGCCTGACATGGGCTGGATCTCAGCACCTTGAGACTATGTCTTGAGATGAAATCAAGAGTCCAGTGCTCAACCCACTGAACCACCAAGGCGCTCCCAAAAGTGACACTTTTAGAAGTGAACGAATGAATTCAGACTAAATTCACAAATGATAAAAACATACCATATGTCCAAATTGAAAAACTCAAGCAAATGTGCTTCATGTTTACAAAAAAATAGCATGAAAATTCTACATTCAGATGATACACAGTGCAAACTTTCCTTGGTTCATTTATTCAACTTAAACAATAAAAAATTAAAACTAATAGAAAAAAATTACCCAAAATAAATGGCTTAAAAAAGGGGTGCCTGGGTGGCTCAGTCGTTAACATCTGCCTTTGGCTCAGGTCATGATCCCAGCATCGTGGGATCTGAGGCCCCACATCAGACTCCTTGCTCATTGGGGAGCCTGCTTCCCCCTCTACTCCTCCCCCACTTGTGCTCTGTCTCTAGGACAAATAAATAAATAAAATCTTAAAAAAAATAAATGGTTTAGAATAAGCTAAACTAAACAGGTGCTCAATAAACATGGATTGATTTAGCTATTAATTTTAAAATGCTTTAATATCCATTAATTTTATATTATGAACACTCTAAAGAATTTCTATCTGTACTTTATGGTATATATTAATGCTTATTTTAACTAAAATACTACTAGAAGTTTTCTGGATAAAAATTGTCAAATATAAATCAAAAAAGTGTTAGAATTTCTAAGTATACCTTTTAAACACATAGGATTTTTTTTTTATCTGGAGGTTCTTTTATCTGAAGGATCTTTGGTCTGTATCTGAAATAAATTATAATTTTTAAATTGAGGTAAGTGTACAGATTTGCTGTTTTGATCTTTGATGCTTCATGTTTTCATTTTATCAGACAGTGAGAATATTGTCCATGTACCATGTCTGCCAAGAAAAAGCACAGTATTCTCCATGTTGATACTAAAACTTTGGCTAAGGAGCTATAAATCTGTAAATTTGTGAGCAAAAGTAGAACAAGAAATATCCATGCAGTTAAAGAACTTTCTTCAGAAAAGACTGTATAGATAAAGAAATTGCCTTTGAGAATTAGGTTCAGGATCTGGAGAAAGATCATGTGTTTGGTGATTCATACATTTTCCTTTAGGAGATACCTCTGGGAAGCGGAATCTCAGTATCTTATTTTGGACATAACAGGTATTTTTATATGCACAGAAATGGAGGTCATATGTTTTCACAAATATATATAGTTTATTTGATTTTTGGATTGTGTGTCTGGATTCTAGACCAGAACGTCAGGGCTAGAATAAATATTAGATATTGTACAGGTTAATCTCTTCATTGTACAGAGATTAAACCTAGTCTCAGAGTGACATGACTACATCCAAGATGGCTCTGATTTGTACAGGATACAACCCACAAACAAAGGATGCATTCTAGGGAATCCATATCCAGATATAACACTTAAAAACATCTTTACTTCTCTGTTATTCCTCTGGAAACTTTATAGTGATCCTAAAAATTCTAAATCCTATCTCTCCTCACCCATCCTTCCATCTAGACAATGTTCACAACTGAAATGGTTGTGAATGACGATTGATACTGAGTACTTAGCAAGCTTTTTTAAGTTAGGGGTCTATAACAAAGGCCGTTGTAATAAAAACAAGTGGCTTATGTGGCCAACAAAACTCTTTATATAATGTTATAATCTCATAATTCAAAATATACTTAACTGTTATTTGATGTAACACAAGAACTCAGGAATAAAAATCTTGCCTATTATTTGTTCTTCAGTTTTAGGCCCATAAAATTCCCTAAATGAAGAAATTTGCCTTCTACCAAGCCCACATGACTGCATGTGATGTTAGTGCCAGAATATTCAAGTTCGCCTTTTTAGCACATATATATTATCAGTCTCCTTAGCAGTGAGAGTTCATAGTTTACTTTACAAAAGTCATGTGTACATATGTATTTATCTCAGGCATGTAAGTATATGCTTTATTCTGTGATCGGTGTTGAAATCTGAGAAAGGCTGTTCTTTCTTCATGATCTCCAAAGATTGAATTTAAGGTATTTATTCATAAATAGGAAATATTTTATCAAATATGTTTAAGTTTACCTCTCTATTTATTTTCAAGTTTGGGTGGTTATATGCTTTATTTAAGAAGGCCCAGGATCTAGAGGAAAGAAAATAGTCATAACACTTCTAATATTCTCTTCATTTAACTCATTTTTTATGTCCAAAGTCTGAATATCCAGACTTATCATTATTTAAGCCAAGCCAGTTACTCCAACTTCTCACTGACACCAGGAAATGGTTGAGTAGAAGGAAAGGCCTGGATGTGCTGCTCAGCAGTCCTTCATTCAGTCAAGAGCCTTGTAACTCAAGAATGTGAGGGAGAACATTTCAGCATCCATGCTGACAGATAGAAATAATGCCTAAAAACTCACATTGTTGTCCAGAACATGGTTATGTAGTACATTTTGTAAAATTTCATTTATATTCAATTGCATATTATATGTGCATATGTAATCTTTTTCATTATTTATATATAAATATAAATATAAATTTTATAAATATAATTTCATTATTAATTTATCACTATTATGTCGTTGTATTCATATTTGAGAATACTCTATTGGGATTTAAAAAGATAAGTGTCTACTTTGTTTTCTTTCTATTTTTTCCTTTCTTTACATGTGCATTTTACTATATAAATTACTAATTATTTAGTGTTAATATTAATCTAATACAGTGAGTAATTTATGCACATGCATTTAACTTTTGTGTCACGATGATCAAAGCAAGAGGCACTTTAATATGTAATGTGAAGATAGGAGACAAAGTAACTGAGATATTCCATTTTGGATCCATCACCATGCATAAGAGGGGAGCCTGGGTGAAATATAACAAGCCTTTCATGTCTGCTCCTTCCTTTGATTTTTAATTTAAAGAAATACAATCTAAAATAAGAATAAGTCACCAAATGCCAGATTCATTCTTTTCCCTGAAAAATTATATATTCTAGGTAGTCATTCATAACCTAGATTCTTAAGGAACACTGACAGTCTATAAGACATACATTTTAAATATTTCAGTTTCTTTTATCCCATTGTTTTAAGAAAGATATCAATGTAAGACAACCAATTGTCTTTTTTTGTTCTTTTCCATGTTAACTTTCTCCAACCTTTCAGATCATTTTTTTTCATGATCCAGTCCTAGTTTAACTTTTGTTATTTTTTTAAGATAGCGATATATTAAAGCATATTTCTTTAATTTTGTTTTTGAAAAATTGTTATAGGCTAATTATAGAGGAGTGTGTATGTACCTGTGTTTGTGTATAAACACATACATCCATGGTTAATAGAAATGGAGAAGACAATAAAGGTCATTTTGACTATCCTTCTAATTTGATATATAAAGAAAGTAAACCTCAGAGAGATTGAATGAATTGTATGCGTTTTTAAAGCACTGTTAGATATATAATTAGAATGCCAGTTTCCAAATGTCCCCTTTCCTAGCAAACAATTGTGAAGAAGCCAAGGGCACCTAATTGAAATACCTGTCAGTCAACCACAATGAATGGAATTATGCCAGAGACTTTCAAGAACCCTCCTGAGTATTAGAAAATGGTCAGCATACCGGCTCTCCATCGAATTATTCTGATGTTTTTTTGTGTGTGTGTTGGGCAGCCTAAAAACACACATCAGAATTTTTTTTTAAAGGTTCACCATTAAGCCTCTAATACTGCATGCAGCACCTTATAAAATGCATCCAAGTGCTAAACCTCCAATCCATTAATCTGAGGTTCTGTAGGCACTTAACTCAAAGTTGTAGAGATCATGCCTAATAGCCTACTTGTATGCTCAGCTGGTGCACTATAGATTATAGGAGTTCTGTAGGTAGTTCTCTAGGAATGTTATGTCTGGCTGCCTTTTATCTGAATTTATTATGTCTAGCAGTACTGTGCAGAAGTCCATAAAGTAGTAGATAACTATTACACTTCTGAAATATATATATCTCATGGGGTATCCACTAGCTGGATTTTTTCCAGATCTTATTTTGACACAAAATGGCCTCAATTGCTTGGTTCTGACCTCTGAATTGGGGCTGTCTTGGCAGCCTAGAAAGTATTGCAATTTGGTGAACAAATCATGTACATGGGAAGTTTTAAATGGTATTGAATTAAAACAGGATTAATATTAGTGTAAAGGCAGTTGAGGGGAGTGGGGCTATAAAGGTCCTTCAGATTTTTCACTTTAACAGCCTATTTTCAAGGATGGCAAGCCAACCTGATAAACTTGTCTCTAAACTAAAACCTGGAGAGTTATTACTGGTGTCAGACTGGAAAAGACATTTATTGGCTGCCTCTGAAAATATCAACCTGATCTCTTTAATGGTAAAAGGGTCTAGTGCACAGAGTCGGTAGGTCTTAGAAGTTTAAAAAAAAAAATTAGTATGTAAATATAGTTTGCTGATAAAATTCTCAGATTTAGAGTAAAAAATAGTAGAATTTCCTAGTTTATTACAAAATAATAAATGCATGTACATAAGAGTATTATAGAATGAAGGGTCATATATTTTTATGTCTTTAATGTGCATAGGTATATGTATGTATATTATGTATTTAATATTAATAGATCTAAATTAAAATAATATTAAAATGATTCCAAGAATCAGTGATATACTTTTTGTCAAGTCTCTGACATAAACTTTCTGTTAACCTAAAATTGAGAACATAAATATCCTGAGACAGAAAGACTCTAAGTAGAGGACAGTTCAAGATGGCAGTGTAGGAGGATTTTGAACTCACCTCCTCCCATGAACACAAATCTATAGCTACAAATGAAATAAATTTCTTAAAAGCAACCTGAAAAGCAACTGAATAGCAACTTCATAACAAAGGATAAAAGGGCCATGTTGAGATGGATAGGAGAAGCAGAGACATGTCTCTACAAAAACCCCCACCCTCTGCACAATGACCCACAACTGGGAGGGATCTCGCAAATACAGAGTTTCTCCCTGATGAATAAGGAGTTTATGCCCCCATCAGGCACCTCAGCCCTTGGGATCTGTACCAGAGGGAGAAGCCACTCAAACCCCTGGTTTGGAAAAGCAACAGGGCGTCTGTCTAGGAGATCCATATCTGTAGGAAATGGACATCTGCTTTTTTAAAGGCCTACTGTGCAGATTTCCTTGCCTGGGACCCAGCACCAAAAAGAGCAGTTTGAAAAATGCCTAGACCATATGTGAAGAAGATTTATTTGCTAATCTTAAAGCTTTTGCTGAAGGGACAGGAACCTATTGGGACTCTTTCTGGGAATGAAGGCACTGGAGGGCATCTTTTTTGTGTTCTCCCTCTACCTTACTAGCATCATTGCTGGTGGGCTCCATTTTTTCACTATCACTCTAACCTGCTAGTACCAGTTCCTGGCTGATTGTTCTGAACTCTTGCCCATTCCCAGGACAGGCTCTCTCATGCTGACTTTATGTCCAGAAACCAAGGTCATAGACAAAAAGCGACACCCTAGGCAGAGATTCATGTTGCTACTTCCTGGCTTTCAGGGTAAGGGGCAACATCTGTCCACAACTGGGCTCTGAGGGCTCCCGTGACTGCCCTTCTCTACTCTGATCAATTTGCTCACGTTGTGTGGCCTGTCTGAGATATGACACCACTTCTCCCTCAACCCACTTCTCCCAGGTCTGCTTTACTAAAAACTTCTCTCTCCCTTCCTCATCACCTCCTGCTTACTACCTCTGTCTGTGGTCTTTCAGCTCTGTCCAACTCCATGTGCATTTTCTGCTGGCTCCTTCTGTCCATAACTTTATTGCCACCAATGGAGGATCAAATAGGTCCCTGTATGGTGAGGGCCACCCTGACTGGGAAGCACTCAGGTCACCCAAGAGACTGCTGGACAGCCTATAGCACTGTACGTGGTATCTCTGCCTCATGCCTGGTACCCGAGTCCAGTCAGCTAAAAACAACACAACAACAACAAAAACCTGTGTTACCCACGTGGCCCCATCAGAGCCAGGCAGCCAAGTGCCCTATCCCCAAGCCGCCTTCATGGCCCCACAAAAGCCAATAAGCATATGGAACTCACACAAGAGATGCCTCTTGAATGTCTGGCCCTGGTGGCCAGGGAGGATTGCATCCTAGGATCTATGGGATTGAGACAATTCTTAGCAGGTTGCTATCCCCAAAGCACTACACAGACAGCAGACTGGAATGTACCCTCAGTTTTGTGAGTGAGACCTATCTATTCATCATGGAGTTTTAGCCCAAGGGGCACTCTTCAAGATTACCATATATCCAGAGGCTACAGGAGTGATCTCAAGGAATGTAGGCCAGGGGACTACTGGATGGAGCCGGGGACTCCATCTTTGTTCTTTCCCTTGGCCTCACTGTAGCTCAGTGGGATCTCCCATAAAGGAGCACATATATTTGTATGATTATTTGGCAACATATACAAAGGTCTAATCATTTTGTTATATGCCTGAAACTAATGCAATTTTATGTCAATTATACTTATAGTATGTCAATTATACTTTAAAAAAGAAGATAATATATTCAGATTTCACCAGAAAGTCTCGTGAAACTCAGACTAAATATATTTTCTGAAGTTGCTTCTTTCAAAATCAGGTCCTTGCAATCCTGTGCAGCAACAATTGTTGGAAAATTTTTTATGTTCAGTTGAAATTGTATTCTTAGTTCTGCCTTACCCCAGGAGTAGCACAAAATGGCTTTGATTATCCTCTACCACCATTTTGTAATTGCTCCTTTTCAAGTTTGATATCTACTGGTTCTTCCAATAAAGGTGAGTAGGAGGAAAAAATTGAAACTTGCAGTTACTTGAGAGCTAATACCTGACTCAGTGAACACCTATTTTGGAATTCTGAGTTTAAATTCAGGAGGAAGTCACTAAACTTTAAAATGACCATGTTATCTTAGTAAACAGATCCTATTTAAAACTGCCACTCTGTTGTACATTAACATTGCGCTCTTGCTTAGACTATTTAACTGCAGCCTCTGCTTCCTTATCTGTGAAATGGAATTTCTCATCATTCATGACAGATATTCTGTGAGATCAAATTAAATAATGAATGTAAATTTTTAGCAGAGAAGCTTACAAAATATGAGCCTGATATAAGTTAACAGTGAATTATGATTTTCGTTCTGAAACAATTGTGTAAATTCCTGTGAATACAGTTATGGATAAAATTCCATGAAAAATACAAACTTTGCTACTGGTTAATTCTACTTTTTTCTTGAGACAAGCTTGATATTTTCCATTGAGATTATACATAAGGCACTCTGAAGTTACTTTTATTTCTTTTAATTTTAATTTATTCTTTTTAAAGATTTATTTGTTTATCTTAGAAAGAGAGCATGAGTCCATGTGTGGGGAGGGGGGTAAAGGCAGAGGGAGAGGGTCTCTAAGCAGACTTCCCACTGAGTGCAGAGCTGGAGGAGCTCAATCTCATGACCCATGAGATCATGACCTGAGCAGAAACCAAGAGCTGGATGCTCAACTGACTGAGACACCCAGAAGCTCCTAAGTTACCTTCATTTTTAAAAAAATAATATTTAATTGAAAGAAATTATATTTAGGTCGTTAGGTGAAAAATCAAGGAAATGCATATAGGAATGCCTTTGTTAATTCAGAGGACCTTCAAATAGAGTGAGGAATTTGTTAATCAATACCCATTCAAATAGTGGTTAAAGTCTTGCTGTGTACTCTGTCTGGAGCCATAGGAGGTAAGTATTGATTTTACTAAAACACAGAGAACTCTGTTACTAGTTATTACACACCCATTATGTGTGAAGTGAAATTTCAACTAACTTTAGAACTCATGCATTCCGATTGCTGTGGCTGCATTAAAAAGCACCCCAAAATGTTAGTAGCTTAAAAGAACAGTCACATTTATTTTGCTTATGGGTCTGCAGCTCGGGCATGTCTTCTTGCCTCTGCTCTACATGGAGTCTGGTCAGATGGGGCAGCTTGAAGGTTAGGTTAACTCAGAGTCAGCTGGGACAGCTGGAATCAACTGAAGGCTCACTCACTTTTAGCCTTGGTATCTGCACTCTGAAAACTCAAACAGCTGGGGCCCTCAGACATGTCCTTTTATCTCTAGACATAGGATAAGTCTCCATTTGGACTCATTGGTGTAAATGTTGCTGCTCCCATACTACGGCGAATTGCCTTCAGCTGGCACTTCACCACTGCTGGCTAAGCAAGGCAGAGGTATAAGTCTGTCCCCATTGCCTCAAGGGAGCCAACTCTGTGATATGGTTTATGTTCAGACCTCTCCCTCCAAGAATCAGTCCATGGGTGGACCACAGCTGAGAATACATCCTTGCTTGTTCTCTTCTCCTTCCCTAGCCGACCTTACTTCCTTACAGGTTTCTGCAAATGAGCACCTCCTCAGTTAGTCCCATGCTCCTGAACCCCTGTCTTCAGCTCTCCCCTAGGAAACCCAACCTAAGACATAGGGTGAAAGTGCATGTGAAAAAATCATGAAAAAATCCCTTGTTAGAATGAATAAAGCAACAGACAATTTTTCTCATTCGTAGCTTTTTGGAGATACTATATTGACTCTTCTCTAATATTAATTAATTTGGTCTAGAGATACAGTTCTTGGGACTTTCCAACTATCCATTAGAGCCTACTCTTCATAATATTGGACATTGCTTTAGTTGAAATCTGTGTACCAAATATCCCAGTGCCTGACTATATCTTGCACAACTCATCTGTATAAATTAGTTGAGTTTTATTCCAGCCTCCCTTTTCACACACAAAGCACAGGACACTTTTTTTTTTTTTTTTTTTTTTTTTTGAGAGAGAGAGAGCACAAGAGCAGGGGGAGGGGAAGAGGGAGAGAGAGAAAGAATCCTCAAGCAAACTCCCAGCTGAGTGTGGATCCCCACACGGGGCTCCATCCTGGGACTCTGAGATTATGACCTGAGCTGAAATCAGGAGTCAGACGCTTAACCCACTGAGCCACCCAGGTGCCCCCCCCAGGACAAATTTTTAAAGAAAAACTTCCTTACCTGTCGTAGCATCATCAACAGTTGTTATAAGGGATTCACACTAAGCATAGATTTAGACAGCTTTCTATGGAGTCTGTGCCTTTACTTTCAAAGTCGAGGCTAAATATATCATTTGCAAATATTTTCTCCCATTCGGTAGGTTGTGTTTTTGTTTTGTTGATGGTTTCCTTTGCTGTCCAAAAGCTTTTTATTTTGATGGAGTGGAATCTAAACAACAACAACAGCAAACGAATAAACAAATCAAAAGCAGAAGCAGACCTATAAATATAGAGAACAAATTGATGATTGTCAGAGGGGAGGAGATAGGGGTTTGGCAAAGTGGGTGAAGGGGATAAGAAGATACAGGGTTTCAGTTATGGAATAAATAAGTCATGGTGATAAAAGACAGAATAAGGAATACAGTTGATGGTACTATAATAGTACTGGGACAGATGGTAACTACACTTGTGGTGTACATAGCAGAATGTATAAACTTGTTGAATCACTATGTCATACACCTGAAACTAATGTTAGATTGTGTGTCAGCTATACTAAAATAAATAAATAAATAAATAAAAATATAATAGAGGCTAAATTTACATTATTGCACAATATCCAATAATACTAGATAATTCAAATGGAACTTTCAACAAAAACTTAAGAATTTAGAAAGTTAAGTTTTCTAAATGGGCAATAGGTACATTCTCTGCATTTACAGAATTTAGACAATATTTTTCAGAAAAGAAAGGGCAAGGAGCAGAGCAAAGTTGAGAGTCAGCATAGATGGTTATAATAGCATATATTCCACTTATGTTTTACTATGGGAAAGTTTTTAAGTAGATTAATCTCTTCAAAAGTCTTCTAACTCTCACTTCTTTTATGCTCTACCTCTTTGTCTCACATTTATGAGGGTCAACAAACTAGTCATTCCTCCTACCCCCAGGTCCTGCTGCACACACTCACAGCAAAAAACCCTAAGAAGGCACCAGCCCACTAAATCCCTTTTTAGTAATCTAACAATATTGTTTCAACTATTTCCTGCCAATTGTTATGGAAAAAAAGCATTTTGTGTAAAATGTATTTTAAACCTCCCTTTTCTTAAGAGAGTGAGAGCAAAGGAAGAAAGCTGATGATTAATGACATCCATAAAAACTGAATGACAGTATTTTAATCTTTCAGGTTAAAGTCACATTCTGAAGCAATAATTCCTTAACTCACAAAATGAATTTTATCAATGACATGATTTTAAACCTCCCAGTTAAACTTGCACTTTGAAAGAATATTTTCTTAACCTATAAAGTGGACTAAGTAAGGAATTTCACTGATTTTATACAATAGTTCCTACTTAAAAACAAAAAACAAAAAACAAAAAACAAAGCTAAGGTTTCTGGGAAAATATGATATGGATGTCACAGAAGTGTGAAACTATTTTACTGTTTAAAATTAGCACAATAAACAAAAATAAGTGAACATAGGAAAAATTAAACCTATAACCCTGAGAAGAGGAGAATAGATTTCATGTTAACACTATAGTTTGGGGAGAGAAGTTTTGGCAATTAGTGAAAGACCTTTTATTTACTGCTCCAAAAATAATCTAGTGAATGGACAAGATTCCAGTAATTAGGAATAAAAGGGCTAAGGGCTAAAAGATACAGCGTGTTTCTCTGGCCCAGCAGATGGGATGGGATTTGCTCCATAGCAAATCTAAGCAACTTGGCAATTCTAGAGATGATTTTGATTGTCACAGCTAGGAGTGAGGACATTAGTTGCATTTACTGGAAGAGACCAGGGATGCTATAAAACATCTTACGATGCACAGAATGGTCCCTCCCAACACAGACTTATCTGGCCCAACATATCAAAAGTGCCAACTTTGAGGGACATATTCTAAGCTAAGGCCTTTCTCTCCTACCAATGGCAAATTATAACCAAGGAAAATTATCATATTGAGAAAAATGTCACTAATGCTTGCTTTATGTTTTTGTTTTGTTAATTTAGCCACATACCAAAGTAGATCCTGGATGGTGGGGTATTTACTCATGTGATCCTCAAAGTGGACCCATTTTTTTCAAAAAGAGACATCAATTGTACGATACATGTGGCCCATCATGTATTGCTATTCATCATGACATTGCTGTGTTCCAGTGGAGGATGGCTTGCCCCATCATTTCTGTTCTGGGGAAAACTTTCCTAGGGAGCCAGTTGTCTAGCTATCTTGCCTCAGGTGGCTCCTTGGAGTGGCCGTGTGACTACACTGAGAAAGTTTCCTCCCAGGTTAGCTTTGCCTCCAGGCTTTTCATTATTGCTTCTATCTCCTATAAGGCAGAGTGTGTACATTTTTTTTAAGGATCTCCCTGAAGAGTAACACTGGGTGGCAATTTCATTGTTTATTTCCCTAAATTCTTACTAATGGTGGTCTTGGTAGGCCCAGAAAATATTGAATAGCTGTAAGCAATTAGTGGCCAATTTGAGCAGAGACTCTCATGCAGAGAGCAGTTAGATTTCCCAATGTGATCAGGTATATTTTTTCCTAAGAATTGTCTTTGCTATAACATCCAAGAGCTATGACTATTTACTGTAGGCAGGCAGGGTTCCAATTGTTGTAAAGCCTGCTCCCATAGAGGATTACATAAAACTTGCAATTGGTATTGTGAGAAGGCTAGGCTAGTGAAGAATTCCTATGATGGTTGTAGTCCCTGTATTTTTTAGACATGCCTTGGACCAGGTGATATTATGTTGTATATATTGCCTTCCTTGCATATATCGGTAAGTGCCCGGGGAGGATGTCCATGGTAAGATGCCCTTGGTCACTTGGCTAATGCAATGTCTTTCTATCCAAATAAATGAGGCTTATACTGGAGGGGAAGAGAAATCATTATAATTAGTAGGAAAAGAGCTCAATACCTGTAAAGGGGTATATTGTTGGCTGGGTTTATACATATAACCATCATACGGATGAGGAACAGCTGCAATTTTATCTCTAAAATCCTATAGGGTTTGTTGACATTGACTGTGGAGTATAGCTTTTAATTTGATTGCACCAGTCATGAAAATCCTGATTGTGATATAAGGTGCATGCTATCTCTCGGCAGTATCTTTTAATGATACTCACTAGGTAGTGGCCCATTCCTCTATTTGTTTGATGGCACTAATTAATAGTAGTGGGTTATATATGATTTGAAGTAAAAAGTTAGCCCGTACAGTTTAGAAGGCATTTAGGAGCCATGTATGGCAACTTAGAGCCTGGCTTTATAGGAATAGCTGTTGCTAGTAGTGGTAGACATGGGAGGAAGAGTATGACTCTCAGTGCTGATGTGTGTGATTATGTTGGTGGGATTAATCAACACAACTAGCCAACAACATGGCTCCTATTATCCCCACTATGACCTATGTTGTGTGTCTCTGTGTGGTGTACACGTACTGTGTTGTTTTCAGACATTCCTTGTCAACATTAAGATCCAAGTTACCAGGACATGTAGTAGACATCAGTGAGGATGAGAACTTCTTGGATAAGGAAGGGGCACAGCAACAGTGGTAAGTGGGAGTCAGAGGTCATTTGTGGCCATCCGTAGAGGATCTGACTGTCCCCTGGGTGTTGCCAAAATACTGTCAGGAGTGATTAGTTCTACTTCCTGGGTGTTGGGAGCAGGTCCAGACTTGTTCCACAATACTTTTGTTGAGCAGAGTACATGGGCAGCTGGTGAAGATGCTTCTCTTTCCAGGTAGTGGTTAGTGTCTTATTTGGTTTATGTTGGATGATGAGGGAATGAAGGCTGACAATGGTCCCCTTATCAGTGGTTCATAACAGGTCCTTATTAGGACAAAGGAGAAAGTGGCTAGGCTCTGGATTTTTGGTAAGAGTAAAGGGAAAGATGAAAGTACTAGGTGGTTGTTCCTTTGCTATGGCCTACAAGGCCAGGGTTCTTGTGTCTATGAAGACTGGTAATTGGATGTGTCTGATGAGGGTATAAACATCAAAAGAGGTTGCAGCATCTCCATTGTTAGTCTCTCCTGTTATTGTTTATTTAAGTATGATGTAGTTATGCCATGGTATGTGTGTGGGGGTTGCTTAACATGAGTAGAATTATGGGCAGTATTTTTGACCATTTGGGGGACCATTGTCTTCCCAGATGTCTCAATTGTCCTTGTTTTAAAAGCTCATTGTGTCCTTCTATGACACCTACCACTGTAGTGTGAGGTTGAGTTAGAAGGATAGATTGGAACCAGAAACCAAGTATTCCTACTAAATTTTGTAAGAGGTTAGACAGTTAGGAGTGTGTCTTTTAATTGATTGGGAATAGTTTGCCATTCTGAATTAAAAATGTATCCCCCAAGGTGGCTCAGTCAGTTGAGAGACTCTCTCTTTTTTTTTTAATTATGTTATGTTAGTCACCATACAAGAGTCAGACTCTTGATTTTGGCTCAAGTCATGATTTCAGGGTCATGGGAAGAAACCCTGCATGAGGCTCCACGGTATGGAGCTTGCTTGAGATTCTTTTTCCCCTCTCCTTCTGCCCCTCCCCCATTCTCACTCTAAAAAAATGAACTATCCAAACTTAACAGACTGAGAGGGTCTTATATCTTATTCAGGATACTTGTCCATTTCCTCTTAGTAAGGTGTTTATTCACAATTGTGACGGATGGTGAGACAGACTCTTTTTTGAAGAGCAGTGAGAAAGATGTTATCAATATAAGGCCAAAGCCATGTTTTTCATAGGCTGTATGGGGCAGATATCTAGGTCTTATTAGCAAATTCCATGTGCAATCAGAGGGATATTTAAGTACTCCATAGGCAATCAGGGAAGGGTATACTGTGGACCCTCAAAAGAGAAGGCAGGTTGTGGTTGACTCTGCTATGAAATTTGTACTCAGTAGAACATATTATCCAATTTTATAACTCCAAGCCATTTAACCATGTTCTTTTGGATATTATCCACTAAGATGAGAATATTTGGTAGAGGTTCTTTAAGAAAACCAACAGCTTGATTTAACTCTCTACGGTCTGTATTTATTCTCTACTCATTAGCAGTGGCTTTAAACACAGGCCATATCAAGGAATTGAAAAGTGAGATGTTCGGTTAACTAAACTATGGCAGTAATCCTTCAGTGCCTTGAGTTAGCCGACACTGTGGCATATTTACCACCTGTCCTATAGAGAAAAGTTAATTTGTTTCCATTGGGTGGCACCCACCGGTAACACAGAGCCTTAAGATATGTTCCAGGAGGCTCCCTACTGACTGAGGAGGTCCATTCTAATAATGGGAAAATGAATAGTGGAGGAGGGAGGGGAAAACTACCAGGACAGAAGCATCTTTTAATAAAACTGAGCTGATTTTTTAATAAATAAATAAATACCCCTTAACAGGAATGTGGCTGAAAAGGTGGGGTTTGGGTATGCAATACCTTGTGGGCACCTGCTCAGAGTCTTTTCCTAAGAAAAATGTGAAGTCACTGAGATGTTCTATCCAAAACTAGGATAGGATCAGAGTTTGCTTTGAAAAGATCATAGCCATAGTATTATTTAATAAAGGAAGTAAACATGGGTAAAATAAGAAAAAAAAATGATGTGAGGAAGTCCCAGAAGTTTGAAAAGATACTATGTTTTTGAATAATTGCTTGAGAAAACTCTTATTATTACATTTGAATAAGGAATTTAAGTTAATTGATCACAAAATCTTTTCTCAATGCCTTTTGGAAGTTGCTCTGTTGCTTTTTGGCATTTGATATAGTGGAAAAGTTTTGAAAGGTATAGATTCTTGTTCATGTGTTTGTTGGTAATAATGTGTTGTTCTTTTCAACATGGATGCTTATAATATTTGACTTCAAAAGCATAATATAAAATTCTTACCAAAGTATATCCAGTATAGATATCTTCTTATAGTTTTCTAAATACATATTAAACACTCTTGGTTTTCACACATAGACTTACGCTTAGATTAGAAAACTTTTATTATTTTGCAATAGTATTATTTCTTCTCTGTAGTTTGTTTTTTACTTTTTAAATCTATGGTCAATCTGCTTTTAAAATTACTAAATATAATTTGTTTTAGTATTTTATTTGTCTTATGTTTTTCCTGTTTTCCTATTTTTTGGCTTCTTACTATTTAGCTTTTCTACCATTTGTAGCTTGCTACTTACTATCAAAACTGGGATTTAACTTCTCTTTACTTTGGTTTTCATTTTAATGGCATCATTCCTCGACTTAATTTTTTATACATCTATCATTTTCTCCTTTATGGAGAATGTGAAACATTTTAGAAAGGGTCTCTTTAGAAAAACGCTTTTAGAGTAGTTTATTCCAAATATTTTGTTCATTACTGATCTGTTCCTCTTTAGCAGCGTTTTCCCCGATGTTAAATACTGTTAAATACTATCTATTTCTCTATTTCTATTTCCTCTATGTTTTAAGTAAAATTATTCTTTTTGGGCTTTCTGAAACACTTCTTTCTAGCAGTAAATCCCAATTCAAATGAATGGATGCCAGAATTAATTATATGTTTAGGAGCAGAAGAGAATAATCAATAAGATTGTATGAAATAATCAGAAAATTATATAAAACTTTTGTTTAAAATAATTAAAAGCAATCATTACCTTGCCCAGTAGGTCTAGTTATTTAAGAACAACATAAATACTGACAGACTCTCTCCTCAACCAAACTTTATTCAAACCTCTTCTTGATGAGGCCTCTATCTTGGTTCCCATTCTCACTGTGGCTGCATAGCCCAAGTTTTAGCAAAAATCCTGTTAAATGAGTTTAGCAGGAATCTCCCTACCATTGATGTCTCCTTTTAGTAACTTTCCATCCACTAACCCCCTCCCTGCTCCTTGGCTCCAAATCTCCATTTATCCTTGCTGTATTAAGAATAGAGTCCAGTTCTATAAAGAAGTCTCTTTTTCCCTATTGCAGTAGTTTCCAAAGAAAGTCTGTTTTTACCACTAACTACTCTCCAGATTTAGTTTTCTTTAAATGTACACTTAAATAACATACGAAAATACATTAGAACTTGAGACAAAATGCTAAAAGAATAAGAAATAAAAGTAGAGGATTTTTTTTAATGGAATTAGGTATGCTTCTCTCATGGGGAAAAGAAAAACAAAAACAAACAAACAAACACAAAACAGGACAAAATAGTTAAGGAAAAGCCAGAACAGTGGGGCATAAGCTGCAACATCCTCCAGAAAACCTTGTCTTATTAAGCTAATTGGTTTCTGTTTGCTTCCTCTCTGGCCCCAGGTGTTTTCAGCTCTGCTCTGTAGGCAGTCCCAGTTTCTCCAGGAGTGTGGGAGTGTATTACTCAGTGTGCAGTTAAATACTCAGTAAGAGCTAACTTCCTAACTACCTGGAGCTGAACTGACCTATACAAAGCTATAGAATTGCTAAATAGGGAGTACAGCCAGGTGGACCACCGGCTCCTGTTCCAGCCTTGGAGATCTTTCATTGACGATACTGTGTGAGAGTGGACAATCTGAATTAACAAAAGGGAATGAGGAATGTCCTATTTCATATTGAAATGAATGTTTCAGGGTATTTTTACACATATTTATACCAGGATATGCACTACCTTCAATATGCAAACATAATTTTAATAATTACTACATTTAATAATAACAAAGAATGGGTATGTATTTTACTATCAATTATAAACTTATTATTTTGAAAATTGAACATTACATGAAACTTCATGACTTAAAAAAAGTGCTGTTTTAGAGAATTCTTTGGTACACTCAAAAAATAATCTCCATAGAATTACTTTTGTGAACAGGATTATGTAAAGTCTAATTCCTGATGTGACAAATAAAAATATGTGAGTATTCACAATCTTTGTTGTTATAAAGCCTATGCCCTAAAGCCTAGATTTAGGGCATAGAGGCAACATTATACAAAACTGATCTGTGAGAATGAGAGTTACAAATAAAAAGATTTTAATTTCGTTTTATCTGGAGTATCTTCCTAAAACTATCAATTTTCCCACCTTCTTAAGAACATGTATAGCAACTTTAACTGGAGTTACACTATTAAGTGCCTAAGAGCTCATTTTATGCAGTTAGGCAATACTATCTTTACTCTCTGTCAAAACACATTCTTTAATCATGAATGTCTTTCATTTTTATTTTTTATTTTTATTGTGGCTGAAATTAAAAAACAATTTATGATTGAAATTTTTATGCAGTGGATTTTTAGGTCGACTAGATACCTTACTTGATATTCCAAAAATGTTATTCTATATTTGAGTACTGTAAACACCATCTAGATAGAAGTCTTCTTAGAATAGAAACAGATTTTTTGACATTTGGTTGTTCTTTATTTTGATAAAAGTGATGCATAGAAAAAAGTTTATCTTTTAAAAAAAATTTTTGGCGAGTGAGCTTAGAAAAAAGGTGGTTTTGCTCAAGGGTGAGGTCAGGCTTAATATTAGACAAAAAAAGAGCTGCGATTGATAATGGAAATAGCAAGAGATTACTTTCTTCATTTTACCAGTGCTTATAGAAAGATCAGTTTTCACACCAATACTTACTGAACAAAAATTAATCATTTCACATACTCTTTTTACTACAGGAAGGAATGACAAGATCCCAGTGTTTTTGAAAGTGGGGTCTTAATGGCTCTGTACTATTTAATAATAAGGCAGCAAATAGATTTCTATGCAAGTTCAGTTTTTGGGTATGCCAAAGAAACTAGAGTTAACAGCTAAATAAATAAATCATGTTCAATACCTTGGTTGAGTTTAACAAAATTTATTTAGCTGGTTGAAAAGATTGCTAGCGACATTGTAGGTAAGGTTTCTAAATGTAATTGGGAATGTCAAAGCGAATCATAACAAAATGTACAACTGTGCAGATTTCTGCTTTGCACCAGACATTCCTAATGCATGGTATAGTTACACAAAAAAAGCCTTCGGTGTCAGTTATGGAATTGTATGATAGAGAAAAATTCATTTTTCTTTCCTTTATGATAACACATTTTAATGGCTTTAGCTATATGAAAGCATTTTTAATACAAAGGCCATGAATTATATGAACCACGCATGAGAATTGAGTGGAAAAAAGTAATTTTCAATATGCTAATGCCACACTGTATTGCTTGGAACAGAGCAGTCCAATACAAATACAGTATAAGTCCTACATTAGGTGTAAAATTTTCTAGCATCTGTGTATAAAAGAGTATAAAGAAACAGGTGAAATTAATTATGATAACATATTTATCTAACCCCAAATATCCAAGATGTTACATCTCTTTAGCATGAGATCAATATAAAAATCATTGATATTTTACATTTTTTCTATACTTGCAACTCTGGTGTCTATTTTATACCTATGACACATTTCAATTTAGACCAGAGACATTTCCAACACATATTGGACAGTACAGGCTTAGATAAAAATACCTACATTACTTCTTCATTTCATTTCAATACTATAATTGTCCTCATAAATTTATATGCATCTGTCATCATATTAAATAGTGATTAAAAGTAAAAATTTAGGCATATGGCTGGGATATTTCTTTGTAAAACTTAAATACTGACTAATAAAGATTAACATTTTTCTAATGGAAATGCTTTATTTGTTTATAATAGTTGAGAACTGAAAGATAGCCTCCAAATATCATTTTAATATTAATGGATTATCCTAATATTATAAAAACCTATATCAGGTGTCTTAACATTTCTTTAATGTATAAAATGGATATACAGTCAAATCATTTCATGGGAGATATGTTTTAACTTAAATTTCATGTATCTTCCCTATTTTCAAAGGATTGAAGGACTCATACTCTCACAAGCACTAAAAAACTATTTAATTTACCTGGCCATTCTCTGTCACAGTATCTTATCTTACTGAATGACACTCTAATTCCTTACCTTATCTGTTACCACTCATCATGAGATAATGAGCTGACCCTTCTCCAAATGGGTAGTCTGAACCAGAGATAACACTGAATATTTGTTGGTGAGAAAAGTGGATAATAGGTATGTTTAAGAGATGGGCAATACCTGGATAGGGACAAAATAATTATGGGTGCTCCATGAGGGCAATGCTATTGGCTCTGACAGTCTGTGAAGAGAAGATGGAGAATCAAATCACAAGAACAACTTACTCATATACCTTAAAAAGAACTAATCAACTGGTTTGGCTTAAAAAAAAAAAAAAAGTCTAAAACACCAGTCATTCTTGATACAAGTAAAGGAAACTTGAGGTGGTTAATAGCAAATATTCCATCTCACAGATAAGGTTCATAGTCAAATTTATTTTTTAAGTTTTATTTTATTATTCCTTTGAGAAAGGGAGAAAAAGCATGAGCAGGAGGGACAGAGGGAGAGAGAATCTCAAGTAGACTTCATGCTGAGCCTGCTGTGGGGCTGTATCTCTCGACTCTGAGATCACCATCTAAGGGAAACCAAGAGTTGGATGCTTAACCTACTGTGCTATCTAGGTACACCCATAGTCAAATGTATTAAGTTAATTCAATTGATCAGCAATAAAGTTCTTAAATTTAACAGTTCAAAATCACCATAAACCCGTTGTGTTTTTATTTCATATCAACATGTTCATTTTGTCCCAAGAGTATAGCTATATCTGCTGCTAATCATTTTAATTGCCATTTTAAGTTTTAAATGTCATAATAATGGACCACATTATTTGAAAATTTAAGCCTTCTATTCTTTCAAGGTTCATTAAACACAAACACTTCAAGTCATAGTCATAATGCGCAGGTCAAGAATTGGTACCCTCATTCTGAAAGTGGTAATTATTCTTCTCTGTTCTGTATTGCCAATGCAGAATGGAATGAGAGCTAGTGTCAGCCCTTGAAAAATAAGTATGATGACTTGAAAAAGTAATAGACAATCCTCTATCTAAAGAAGAAAAATTTACGGTAACATATTAAAATGTACTTTGAAGGAATGTAAGCACTAGCTATCCATTTTAAGTCAGGAATTACAATTAGTAAAATTAAAATATAAAACACAAATTAAATATAATTCTATTATGAAACAATATTGTATTTTTTCATAAATTTAGTAGCTCTTTGATACACATTTTTAACAAGTTGCACATACCAAAACTTCCATGTAAAGAAATAATAAAAATCTGCTAATAGCTATGGTCACTAGATTAATGGTATATGCATAAAAGACTAATTTCTCCACCCCATAATTTAAAAACTGCAGCTTTGCTTCTAGATGGAAACAAAACAAAGCAAGCAAACTAAAGCCCCTGAGAATGATTTTTAACTACACTGTAGTGTTTTAACCTTGTGTTTATATAATGTTCCCAATTTCAGCAGGATCCTCAGAGCCCCGTGAGTCTTCCCAGTAAAGGGGACCTAGAGGCTCACAACATGCAATGACATAGGGACATGCCAAAAACATTGATCTTTTTTTTTTAAGATTTTATTTATTTATTTGACAGGGAGAGAGATCACAAGCAGGCAGAGAGGCAGGCAGAGAGAGAGGGGGAAGCAGGCTCTTGGCTGAGCAGAGAGCTGGATGTGGGGCTCAGTCCCAGGACCCTGAGATCATGACCTGAGCCGAAGGCAGAGGCTTAACCAACTGAGCCACCCAGGCGCCCCTGAAAACATTGATCTTGAAGAGTCATTTGAAATCATCTAATATTGACCCTTTATGTTATGGATAAAGGATATCTGGTGATTTTGTTTGCTAAATAACTTTACACTCACAAGTTCTACATTCACATTGTTTATTAAAAGAGAATTCTGGATTTCCTTTGCCTCCTATTATCAAGGCTTGTGTTTTTTGTGGCCAAAGTCTACCTCTCCTCCAGGAACCAGAGGTAACTGGCTTAAGTTATCTTCCTGGCCAGAGTGATAGAACCAGGCAGAAACACGATTTGTGCCAACACCAGCCAGTGTCAGGACTACTGTCTAACCTACTGTTGAGGGGAAAACCCTCTCTTTTCCACCAAGCTTGCAATTATGAAGATCTGGGATCTGAAGTTTGTGTGGTCATCTTGCGACTATGCAAGGGGACAGCCAGTTTAAGAAGCAAGATAACACTGAGTTGTTGTAATTACTAGTTACCATTTGTCCAACCACACGGCTCCATGGGGAGCCGCTGATCCTGCTGTCTCTGATCCTGCTGCCAATCCTATATCTGGATGTTTTAATTAGGGAAGAAAATTAATTAATTTTTTTTACTCATACAGTTTTGATTTGGTTTTTTATTACTTCCAATTGCAAGAATCTTAGTTGATTAAAGATATTAAAAATGACAAGTCTTATCAAGGTCTTAAAATGGCCCACAATCAAATTGTGTGGTGGAGGTTAGTGCAGGGACCAGAGCCTTGTCTACTGGCTTTCAGTTTATTGTTCTTGCATCCATAAAATGTTGTATTCCTCAATTATCTAAGATGATTCTGCAGTGTGGAATGTTGGCTATGTGAGAAGTCTCATCATGGCATCTGGGGGCCGAGATTTATTTATTCATTGACAGCATCTTCACTGAATGGAGAAAACACCCATGTCACTCCTTAGTGATATACAAAGTGTTGTTTTAGATCTTCTGGAATAAACATACAGAATATGAGGAAAGCAATAGCAAACTAAGCAACAAAGACAAATAATAAGTTCAAAAAGTACAGCAGATTTTATGAGTTCAAACTATTCCCTTTCCATCTGCGAGGTAACCCCTCCCCGAAGCTCCTCACTGCAAAAAGATCATACACCTCTGCTCTGCAACGCTTAGGGGTGGCCACGTGTCCTGATCCCACCAGTGAAATGTGAGCAGAAGTTCTGTAAGTCAGTGTGATGGTAATGTTTACGGACAACCTGACTAGGCTACAGCACCCGAGAACTCAAACACAAATTTGCTGGTCCTGCGAAGGGACTTTGTGGATATGATTATCAGCTATAATCAGTTGACTTTCTGTAAATGAGATTATCCTGGATAATCTGAATGGCATAAACTAATCAGATAAAAGGCCTTAAAAACAGAACTGGGGTTTCACTAAAAAAGAAGACATTTTGGGGACACCTGGGTGGCTCAGTTGGTTAAGCGGCTGCCTTCGGCTCAGGTTATGATCCCAGGGTCCTGGGATTGAGTCCCACATCGGGCTCCTTGCTCAGCAGGGAGCCTGCTTCTCCCTCTGCCTCTGCCTGCCTCTCTGCCTACTCATGATCTCTCTCTCACTCTCTCTCTGACAAATAAATAAAATTAAAAAAAAAAAAAAAAAAAAAGAAGACATTTTGCCTGTGGACTGCCGTGCCAGCTCTTGAAAGAAATTCCAGGTTTTCCAGCCTGCCCCTCTTGATAGTCTCCCCCTTTCCCCTACAGGTTTCAGACTTGCCTGACCAGTGCAATAAATCTCTGTGTCTCTTTCCTGCAGATCCTGTTTCTCTGGAGAAACCTCGACTGTCACAGCTTCAGGCAGAAGTTTTAAGGACCAGCAGCAAGTGGTGCTCATCTCTCTTTTCTTTCTCTCACAAGTTCAGCAAGTTTGCAAAATAAAAACAAGAGCCAGCCAACCAACAAAACAGCATGAGGCAGAGACTCCAAAATTCAAGTAACCTTCAATGGATACCTATGTTGTGTAGAATGAGAAAAAAAATGCATTTTAATCTTTGCAAACTGCTGAGATTTTGAAGTTACTTCTTATTACGTCATATTTTAGCTTACATGGACCGACTCAGGAAATGAGGTAGAATATATACAAAACTGAACTCCTTGGGGCACCTGGGTGGCTCAGATGGTTATGCGTCTGCCTTCTGCTCAGGTCATGATCCCGGAGTCCTGGGATTGAGCCCCATGTTGGCCTCCCTGCTCAGCGGGGAGTCCGCCTCTGCCTCTCCCTCTGCCACTCCCCCTGCTTGTGCTCTCTCTGTCTCTTTCAAATGAATAAATAAAATCTTTAAAAAAAATACTGGACTCCTCTATCTTCTCTGAAAAGTCTTTTACACTTACAGTCTGCTTTACATCAGTTAGCAGTGATGTGGAGCCTGCCTCCTGGACTAAACCCTATGTATGATATTTCAGACCCCATGACAGTTTACAGAGGCTTGACCTGGCCAGACTAATGGGGGAGAACTGCCCTCAGCACTCCAAACTTGGGGCACTGCCAGTGCACTGACGTATCTGAAGGGAGTTGCGGCCAAGGACTCAGCCTTCACGTCCTTCCTCACCCCCTAATCTTCCCCTCCCCCCCGGGGGGAGGAGGGGCGTGCTCTTGCACATATTCCTAGCTCAGGTGCCTCCAACCAGAGGGTCCTCAGTATGTTCCCCTACCAACACCTCCTTACTGGGAGGAGGGGAAAAAACCGCCAAGGTCTATTTCCCCACTCTGACTCAATACTTAGTACTTTTCCACTCTTGGTCCGACCCCCTCTCTTTCCCAGGCCCTGGGGCCCGTAAAATGACAGGAGCCTTTTGTTTGGGACTCCCTTAGCAACAAAATAATCCCCAAGTCTGTGTGGATCGACTTCCCCCTCTCCAGGAGCCATTCTCTGGGAGAGAATGAAACTTTGAGGAACAGCACCTATTGCTCTTTAAGCTCTTGCTTATGTTCCTGCGGTATTTAAAAGCTTGATGGTTACTTTCATTTTGGCTTCTTGTCTGAACAGACTAATTGGACACCTGGCAGCTCCGCTGTCTCCAGCTCAGTACAACTCGTAACAGTCACAACTGTCTACAAATGCCATGGAGTCATTTTTGACTCCTTTATTTTTCTCATTCTCACATCCAACCCACCACGGAATAATACTGGAATACAGTTGAGAGGGATTGCGATCATTTTCATCACTTCCGCTACTGTGCCCATTCTCTCTCACCTACGCTAGTATTAATATAATTGTAGCTCTACCATTTTCTTGATTCCTACTGGTGTCTAACTGCAGCCTATTCTCAAAACAATAGCCATAGTGATCCTGTGAAAACATAAGTCAGATCATGCCACTTCTTAGATCAAAGCCTATAATGGCTTCTTATTTCCCTAAGAATAAGAGCTGACATCCTTACAATGATTAACAAAGTCCCCATGCTGTGCCCATCGTCTCTCTGACCTTGTCTTTTATTTCTCCTTCCATTTTCCCTGACAACTTCTCTTCTGCACCCATCCGCCAGATTAAATTCTGCCAGTTCTTTATTCCTTTTCTGGAAAGCCATACGACATTGCAGAATAATTTGATAAACCATTCACTAACAATGGCTTATAAGGCATAATCTATCACCTGTAATAGATCATGTTTAATTTTCACAGATGCTTTCATTGTCTAACTCAAAGGATGTCTTGTCCAGCAATTTTAGTCAGTGATACAGGGCCATATGGGGCACATTACCAAGAACAAAGGCCTTTTGGGTCATGTTTCTAGCCATAACTCATTAGCCAATTATAAATAAAAAGAGCTATGAATAAGCAAATATCACAGATAAGTTTCTTTTTCTCAAATTATGGGAACATAGTCGACATTTTGGTTTACTTTGCAGTGAATCAGTTTACATAACCTAGTGGACATATTAATATGAGTATATGAATGCTAGGGGAATGCAACCATGTATGGAATCTATTTTATATTATATTCATAATGTATATGTACATATTCACATATATATGCACATACATAGTGAGTTATAGAAAATAAAAGGAAGTATATACTCTTTTAATTATTAAGTGACAACAATTTGACAAATTTCAGCAAAGTGAATTTGGCCAAATGGAGAGATAGAGGAAACTAAGATGAAATTAACTCCATATTTCTACTTCCAATTTGAAAGTAAAATTTCATTACTTTTAATTTAATTACTTGTGGTTTAAATTAATATATTTTAAATTTTGGCAACTTGAAAAAATTGTAATTTGTATTAAAATTGTGAGGACCTGTACAATGACTTGGACAGTCAGATTGGATCTTGTCTGCTCTATTGTAATCCATAATAAATGAAGAGGTTAAAAATGCAGTCCAAAATTTCTTTCAAAAGTAAAGAAAAGAATTTAGTTTACCCAGACTCTTTACTTGGTCCCATATCTAAGTATTTATACAGATGTTAAACATTAGATTTTCCATTATGTTGATTGATTCCAGTCATCTTGAGAATATTCCTCTCCATAGATGTCAGCACAATGGGTTTTTAAAAAGCTGTTGTTCTGAGTGATGATCATCAAGGGAAGGAATATGACATTTCTAGGAGAATTTTAGCATTTCTACAAAACGTAAGATTCACTCATGGTAGTGGAGAGAAATGTATAATAACATCAAACATGAAATCCTTATAATGAGGTCTCGAACACTTGATCATAGGAAAAAAAACAACCAAAGAGAAATTCTTTCAGAGTATTTTAGGTATTTAAAGAACAAAAATGTTTCTCAGTGCCGTTGTAGTCCTCAAAACACAGTGAAGGTCACTGCAGTAGGAAATGTCTCTGCTGATTTAGATAAATGTGGCCTCATTCCAATATAGTCTGTTTTTCTTTTTATCCAATTGAAAACCTACCACAGGTTTTTACTGTCGGCTGTCAGAGAGAGCAGAAATATTTCATAAACCATAGTGGGCTTATTAAGTTGGCCCCAATTTTAGCCTTTAGGGCAGTTTACTTCATGATTTAAAATGCCTCCCTCCCCCCTTTCTTTATTATGGAAGACACAATACAAATGTTGCTGTTTTGACAACCTAATGTTGATGCTACCTCCCAAGCCATGTGCTGGTGTTAGTATACCAACCTGAGCTTACAGACCACGTTATAGAATGAAAGTAGATGTGGAGATGTGCTGTTGATAAGAAATTTACATTTAAAAATACTTAAAATAAATTGGTCTCCTAAAAATTTGATGACTCTAATGTTTAATTTATGCATATGCTGTCTGCTTGTCATAATAAAATAAATAAGGAAAAGTCAGACATAAAAATCATGTCATGGAAAAACTTTGAATACCTTTTTGAGGGTTACTCTGTCAGACACTGTTAGATAAACTTAAAATACACTCAGATCTTTAATTTGTATAAGAATCCTATACGTGAAGGATTGTTATTGTTACCATTTGACAGACAAGAAAATTAGGGAAGTTTCCCAAAGCCTCAGGTCTACT
The DNA here is from genome assembly GCA_028534135.1 of Potos flavus. Lineage (NCBI taxonomy): Eukaryota > Metazoa > Chordata > Mammalia > Carnivora > Procyonidae > Potos > Potos flavus. Next base: position 80,756,484 of record CM052899.1, on the reverse strand, counting down.
GAGTATCAAAGGGGAATTCAAACCTGGATACAGTGATTCCAGAGGCTAAGCTCTTAACTGCTGTTTCACGATCAATTTGGATAAAATGTAAATATAGAAGTAAAATAAAATTAGTAATAGATGAACAAAAGTTAAAGGACTAAAGAAGGATGTATTGATCAATAAAAAGTAGATTAAAAATAAAATGTTCAAATTGTAGAGAAAATACAAGTTTAAGAATAATAAAATAGGGCAACTTATAATAAAAGTGTTAACATTTTATTTGAATTAAATCACACACATACAAAAGACTGTTAAGAGAATGAAACCTATGTTAAAAGAAAAAAAAAAGTTTAGTAAGGTAACAGCAGGAAGAATATGTCTTAACAGGGTGACCTAATTCAGAAGCAAAAATGGTTACAATGTTGTCAGGGTTCTGGGTCTCTGCCTGGTTCCTTCCTTCTCTCGTGCATACGTGCATTCCTCAACTATACCTTGAGGGCTTTCCACACCATAGGCACTGATGGAAGCACTGGAGATTCAGGGTAAACAGAGCAGACCCAGGCCCGTCCCTCCATTGAGTTTATGTTTTTGTGGTTATGGAGGGAGACAGATCGTAAATACATTTGTAAGTGACACGAGGTGTATTAAGTAAGTGCTGTTGGCAGAAGTAAAGTGCAGGACAGGAGTGCTGCGGATCACCGTGTTGGGCACAGTGATAAGGCAAGTCGTACTTCAGAAAAGAACTGGAGAGGCCATTTGGATACCCGGGAGAAGAATATTTCAATCACAAAGAACTGAGATATAACTTTCCTGGGCGTGGAGTGTGTCTAAAGTCCTTCAAAGAAAGCAAAGAGGCCATATGACTAAAGCAGTGGTATTAGTCCCCTGGTGCTGTAACAAATGCCCACAAATGTGGTAGCTTAAAATAACAGAAATTAATTCTCTCATAGTCTGGAGACTGGAATTCTGAAATAAAGGTTCTGGACCACACTCTCTCTGGAGACTCCAGGGGATATTGTATTCCCTGCTTTTTCCGGATTCCGGTAGCCACAGATATTTCTCGGTTTGTGGCCAGATCTCTCCAACCTCCGTCTTTCTTCACATGGCCTTTTCACATACAGGTGATTGCCTTTATGACCCTCCCAGATAATCCAGGATAAGCCTATCCTCCCATGACCTTTATCTTAACCACCTTTTTTGCCCTATAAGGTAAAATTCACAAGTTCTGATAATTTGAGGTGTATGACTTTTGGGAGGGGACATTTTTCAGCCTACGTCAAAGGTCAACTTGACTAAAAGTAGAATGAGTAAGGAGAGAGCAGGGGGTTGGAGGGGTAGGAGCAGAGGCTGCAGATGACATGATTACATCGGCTTTTACCCTGAGTGAGACAAAGACACTGGACAAATTTGAGCAGATAATCAACATCATCCAATTTATATACTTCAAAGGAAAACTCTTGGTCTTGTGTTGAGAACAGATTGAGGGGGACAGGAAGGGAAGCAGTTGACAGTTCGAAGTTCTATTGCAATTATCAGGGTGACAGATGTATGCTGGACTCAAAGGGGCTGGGAAGTGATGGAAATAGTGAGAATGGTTCCCTTCTAGATATGATTTGAAGGCGTTCTGACTTCTCAAGGAAACTTTAAAACTGGAGCACCATTTTGCATTAGGTCCCTGAGAGGTTGAGTTCCTGGGGAAATGTCCTCACCATGGAGATTTGCAAGATCAGAGGGGCTTTGGTCTTTTTCTAATGGTACCAACAACATCTGATATCTTACATTTAGTAATGCATGTGAAGCTCTTCAGCTCAAACCTGGCAGCTGACTTCTCACTTGAGAATCTCCGAGACAGCATGTACTCTCACATGTCTATAGACTGAACTAGTAAATGAACATTTAGCATTGAGTGAACCTAACAGATCCAGAAATTCAAGTCATTTGTGACAGTAAAAAAGATGATAAAAAATTCTGTGATCATGAGGAATGATGTTGAAAATAATTAATAAAATAAAATAAAATAAAGTAAATAATTAGCAATAAATATGGAACATCATCCGAGTCTTTCTTTTGGTATAAAACACTTCCAGATCTGGGGGAAAAGGTGCTGTAGAGCAAAACTGTAAACTGGTGGCATGTTGGTGGAATTCGGCCCACAGATTTGTCATATTTACATAATAAAATGTTTGAATTTGCCAACATTTAAAAATTGGGCATTTCTGGGGTGCCTGGGTGGCTCAGTGAGTTAAAGCCTCTGCCTTCGGCTCAGGTCATGATCTCAGGGTCCTGGGATCGAGCCCTGCATCGGGCTCTCTGCTCAGCAGGGACCCTGCTTCCCTCTCTCTCTGCCTGCCTCTCTGCCTACTTGTGATCTCTCTCTCTGTCAAATAAATAAATAAAATCTTTAAAAAAAAAAGATTATATGGTCAACACTATCCTGTTGAAATTTTGTGTTAGGGCCCTAATTTAGAAAATCCCAAAGTCTCTTCCCTCCCTCTTAATGATCTTATGGAGCTCTCTGCCCTCCTGTTCCAATCTGGCTGCTTACAAAGACTTTCTCTGCACAGCTGCCATCTTGGGATATCTCTTCTTTGTCACCCTCAGAATTTCACTCACCTCTGTTATATGCCTCATTTCTAGGATCCCAACACATACTATTTCCCAATTTATTCTTCATTTGGTGGAGCATATTTGCAATAGTTAGAGAGCCAACTAGAAAGTTTAGAGGGAGCATAGTCTACCACCCTCACTTTTCACCCCAATTCCAAGTGTGGAAATTTTATGAAAACACCACCATTTTAATAATTTGCTAGGACTCACAAAGTCACTGAAAGCTCTTTTACTCACGGCAATGATTTATTACAGGGAAAGAAACAGAGATTAGTCAAGGGAAGAAACAGGGGAATCCGGGGAAACACCAGAGCTTCCTATCCTCTCCCTGTGGAGTCAGGATGCATTAGTTTCCAGGCATCCATGTGTGACAATACATATGAAGTATTGCCCACCAAGGAAGCTGCCCTGAGCTTTGGTGTTCTGCTTGTATTGGAGTTCCATTCCACTAGCATGATTGATGCATTGATTGCACACATCGTTGATCTCAGTCTCCAGGTTGATTGATATGCGACCTCAAATCCTCACCCTATGCTGCGTTATTTGCCTTTCTGGTATGGCCAGCTCTCATCCTCATTCACATTGTTAGACTGTTTGGCATGACCCACGGCCAGCAGGTAAACACTGACATTCCAATTAGGCATAAAATTCCAAGGACAAAACCCAGACCATGCTCTGAGCAAGGCCAAATTCTCTGCTATTCTACAGTACCTTCGTAAGAATGGTATTTGGAAGGCAAAAATATGTAGAAAATCATTGAAATGTACAATAATCGTTAATCTGACAGGATAAAGAATTTTACCCTCTCCCTCCACCCAGTTCAAACCAACATACATTTTTTACTTAGAAGGCATTATGCCCAGTTTTAATGATGTTTTAAGAATTCTGATACCATTCTGACTCTTGATCAATTATAAATGACTAGCTTTTGCTCTCATGTTTTTAGAATTTCTTCTGTATCTCTAGTATTCTTTTTTTTTTTTAATATTTTATTTATTTATTTGACAGAGAGAGAGCTCACAAGTAGGCAGAGAGGCAGGCAGAGAGAGAGGAAGAAGCAGGCTCCCCGCTGAGCAGAGAGCCTGACGCGGGGCTTGATCCCAGGACCCTGGGATCATGACCTGAGCAGAAAGCAGAGGCTTTAACCCACTGAGGCATCCAGGAGCCCCATGTATCCCTAGTATTCTAACATTTCACAGTTATGAGCCTTGGAATGAGTCTTTTTTCATTCATTAAATTAGGATTTGGTTGGTCTTTTTAACTTGGAGCCTCATGTTCTTATTCTTATGGTTTGGAACATTTATTTATATTATTTCTATGATAATTCTACCTTGTCATATTCTTTTTTCCCCCCTCTTTTTGGGACTCTTATTATTCAGAAAATGAACTTGAGTTGATTCAGCAATGTCAGCTTTTTCCTTACATTTTCATCTGTCTTTATGCCCTTTTGGGGGAAAGGTTTTTATTCAATTCTCCCTTAGAAAGATTTGTGCTTGGGGCGCCTGGGTGGCTCAGTGGGTTAAGCCTCTGCCTTCGGGTTGGGTTGTGGTCTCGGAGTCCTGGGATCGAGCCCTGCATGGGGCTCTCTGCTCAGCCCAGAGCCTGCTTCCCCCTCTCTCTCTGCCTGCCTCTCTGCCTACTTGTGATCTCTTTCTCTCTGTCAAATAAATAAATAAAATCTTTAAAAAAAAAAAAAGAAAGAAAGATTTGTGCTTTTTTTTTTAATTCTACTATCATAGGTTTAATTCAAGAGTGTTTTGTTTATTTTCTGAATGTTCCTTTTATAGCATCCTGGTTTTATTTTACTGGTACACTGTCTTCTCTTTGCATTTAAAGATATTAAATTTAGAGTTTTTGAGTTTTTTTTCCTTGCTCTTAAAATTATCCTTTAAGGTTTTTTGTTTGTTTGTTTGTTTGGATGTTCTTGTTAGTTTGTTTTGGCTCTATGATTTCTATAAGTGGCTTTCCTCAAAGTCAGGGCATTTCTTATAGTTTATTCATATTTGCTATCAAAGCATAATTATGGAAGTTCCATATGAATAGGTGGTGTTTATTGACTGGCGGATCTCCCTGCAAGGGTAATCAGAGGGGAATCTGTTTTTTCGTTAGGAAAACTAGTTTTTTATGGGACTTTGTTTGGGCAGATGAGATGCAAATTCCTACTAATATTAAAGGCCTGGTTTTTATCATTTAGTGGGGGAAGTCCACGATTCAGCATATAAATTTTAATATTCTCTGGATGAAATTATTTACAGCCACCCTTGATAATTAAGATTATAAACTACGTAGTTCAATATTACTAGGAGGTAAACTTCTAGTCTTTCACCAAAGTGGAAAGAGATTATTACCTGTTTACTCATACTGGGGCATCTGAGAACATAATTGCTTGTCATATAAACTTTCCAATAATCTTGCCTATAACCAGTTCCATACAGACTTCCTACCTTGTGAGGTTTCTGATTTCTCCAAAAGCTGACTCTTCACATTACTCTGCAGGATGAGTCAGCCTGCTTTTTTTGCCCTACACCATTGCAAGCTACAGTTTTCAGTTTTTCTCATGTAACTAGCATAATTCTTTTTTTTTTCCTAGCATAATTCTTTATCACTTTTTCAGCTTGCAAAATACAGTTGACAGCTCTTACCCGCTAGAGTATCTTATCTTGTTCTCTTTTCCCTTGGATTTGCACTAGTTTTTTAACCTCTTTGCAGCCATTTTATTGGGGCTTCAGAAGATTCTGGAGAAACACTTGTATATTCATCCTGCTATGCAAGGCCAGAAGTCAAAATTGACTATTGACAGATATGGGGAGCAAGCCTAAATAAAATGTGAGCATAGGATAACCACTTCTGGGTTTATTTCTTCTACTCAAAGAGTGGAGTAATAAATTAATTTCAATTGCATACTAGGATTTTGTATGTAATATGGAATAATTCTTAAGTTATGGCAGATTTATTCTACATAATCTGGGGGTATTTATTTTAGAGGTACTTATACGTGTATATTTATTTTAGAACCTTACACACATATATTTCCTTATGCGTATCCACTTACACATATACTCATACCATTGCTATTACAAATCACATTTATTGTCTCCAAAGACTTGGATCTGGAACTACAGACTGGGAGGGCAGAGATTAATAAAATATAATTTTACCTTCAAAGAGATCACAATTTAGCAGAGTTCCTATGTGTGTAGAAATAATTTGGACACTAGAAACTCAGGTATCAAACAAGCTTTACACATCAGAACACAGCAGACAATCAGCAAGTAAGCAATGAAAACTTTTATAAACTAAAGTAGTCCTCCTGTTGTTCATAAATTAAAGCTTGAGTGCTGTATTCATAGGAGCTTCTCTAACTCTAACATGGATTGTATTTGTCCATATTATAGATTTAATGCTAACAAGTTAAGTTTCTGATCTCCCAGAATGTATTATATTTAAAGTAGCAAGTAACAAATGGAGTCTACAGCTACCAGGGGAGGAAAATGGCACAAGGCTGAAGTGATGCGTGGCTCCCGCATCAAGAGGTTATCAGTGGAGTTTAAAGGCCAGATGCAATTCTCGTTCTGCTACCTGTAAAAAGGTAGACTTGGACAAGTCACAGTAACTTTCTCCATCTGTTTCTTTATTTGCGAACTAGGAAAATGACCCTGTTGACCTTCTACTAGAGTTCTTGAAAGGATTAAATAAAATAATGCATGTAAAATACATGGAAGTTAATTACAATTAAAGTTCAGCATTTATCATTGTTATTATAGTACGCCTGCCTGGGATGATTCAGGGTAAATGCAAATGGCTCAACACACCCCTGAAGACCCTTCAATTCCACTCTTTAGTGTGGTAGAGTATCCAGGAAGCTTGGTCAGTCAGGGTTGAATCCACAAAACAGAAAGGACTCTGAGTATTTAAAACATAGTATATTGTATGCAAATGTTGGTTTCCATGGTTACAGAATAGTTTTAGATGCTAAACAGAAAAATAGACATGGAGGCCCGGGGACAAAAGTCAGCCACAGCAGTAAGCCCCATCCCTTCATGGTGGGAAAGACACAAGGAGGACTCAGAAGTGCTGGAACTGGGGAGCTGCCCAGAGAGGTAGCCTGGGCAGGACAGATGGACACATAGTAGAAGAGAGAGAGAGAGACACCTTGGTTTCTCCCTTTTTCCACCACTCGGTCCCCACTGATCTCAGAACCTGGGAAAACCAGTGAGCTGTTGTCCCACCCTACAGGACAGAGCAGGAGCTGGCCAGGAATGGAGACGTGGCCAAATAGGCTCAAACATTCACAAGATCCTGCGACTCACACTAAGTAGAGGACCACTGAAGTTAGTGAGATTTCAACTTAAATGCATCCACAAAATCAGTGCTTTAAATAATAATTTATAAATTCTGCAGGAATCTTGCCAACAGAAGTTTTCAGTATTCCCTTAGTTATAGAGAGCCACGGATGTTTGTGCTGTGTGTGTGTGTGTGTGTGTGTGTGTGTGTGTGTGTGCGTGTAGGAGAGAGACAGAGGGTGAGGGAGAGAGAGAGTGAGTACTTCCCAGTCCCAGGCTTCATTAAGAGTCTCCTCTCCAGGCTGCTATAGCTCAGCATACCTTCTCTTTGTGTCCAAAGCCTTATACCGAATTTACTCTGTGTCTGTTTCTCTTCCTCTGCTTTCCCCTAGAATTAAGCTAGTTGGGATCATTTGTTCTTCATTCCATTATTATAGTGCCTGACACAGTATCTGCCACATAACAGCATTTAATAAATATTTGTTGAACTCAATCGAGACACTCGAAACAACCAGACTCTCACTCCAACAATTTTGTTCAAAAGTTGTTGGAGAATAAAAAATGATACAGCAGAAGGCTGCCAGTTCTTGGGAAGCAGGAAAAGGAAATTTGAAAACTGGAACTAATTTGCTTCAATATTACTGGGTATTTTATTATTAATCCTTAATGGGAGAGTTTGGAATGAGTTCTTACTTTGCCATGAAAACCTAAACGAATTTTTTTTCTTCTATTAAGATTAAATAGACCACTTGTTATTCTAAATTTTTGTTTTGCATTCCTTTTTTCTGTTTTTAAAAAATACATTAATTACAAAAATATGTTAATTCCTCTATATGACAATGCAAACAAATCAGATTATCAATTATTGTAATATCCCCTGTATTTGGAGAAATCATCTTGCAGGGTAGCCAGCAGATGTGGGCTCCGGGTGTGAGCATGTTCTAGCTGTCACAAGTGTCACCACACTGACTGCCAGCTTGGAGTCCATTGATTTAAGTGCCTTTAGAAGACATTTACTTCTCTCACTAATGTATGCATGTCTCTCTGGAAGCTGTATCATCTGAAAAGGAGCTGTATTAAAGATGAAGATCTTTCTGTGAATGAGGGGTGTACTTATGACACTGTGTTTCTTGCGCAGAAATGTGTTTGTTCTGTTTGTTAAGATGGCCCGATGTAAATACTCACAAATGTCTGCAAACAGAAAAGAAAACCAAAATAAATGTTAAAACTTTGGCAAGTTTGAAATCACTTCTGAACCAGGTTGCTTTAAGTGCACTGGTAGGAGGGTATGCGCTTTGTATATTTCTGTTGTCCCATACAAACTCAACGACTCAGGAAGCACTGCGCCTCTCACTTGCTTCAATGATTGCAACTGAGAAGAAGAGGTGAAAAAGCTCTAAGAGGCTTGTGCTCCTTTCCATCTCTGCTCTGCTCTCAGTTTCCAATTTTTCTCTTCAAACAGCTCACCATCCACAGTCAGCATGAAGGTAGAAGGCACAGTGGGGGCATTGACTTTCAGTTCCTTTTATCTTTTACAACTATATTGCTGACCGTGCATTTTTAAAAAGGTCTTAAACTGGTTACTGACAAAGTTGTTTATAAGACAGTAAGAGTTTGATGTTCTTATTTTCTTTCCTCTGAAGTGTGCAGTGGCAGTGAAATATCGTGTAGACTGAATGACCTTCCCAAGGGTAACTTTTATTAGGAAGCAAATGAGTCTTGCCTATCACAGATGTTTTTTCTAGGTTTTATATGTGCAGGTAACTCCAGAGACAAGCTTCCTGTAAATAGACATTCCTTTGTGGCCACATACTCATAACTCTTGCAAAATGAAATCAATGGAAGGTGGTTTAAAAGATTACAGTCTCTTTACTATGAAATAACTTTATTTAATTATATCAAATAAATATATAACACTCTGATCAGTAATTAATGACTAAAAGTATTTTATATTTACTGATAACAATAAAAATGTCTGTTATATAGTTCTTTCTGGGAAATTTTAGCTTTTAATTACCTTCAATGGAAACCAAACAAAGTAACTGTATGATAGTGACCATAAAATGAGCCAGTCATTTTTGAAATTTGAGAATGAGCATTTTTCAAAAAAACAGGTGTTTCTGGAATATTAGGGGATATTTCCTTGTCCCAAATTTTTCCTGCATGTTGATTTCTTTTTTTCTGGTTCTGAACTTCTGGACATCAGTTAATTTTTTTTCCAGGGGGACTGGCCCTGATGTTCCTGACCTGGCTTTTCCTTTTCCTGTTTCATCCCTAGTGTAGACAAAAGTCCCCTGCTAATTCCTCTGAAATGAAGCTATAACTTTGACAACAATTTACTGAGGAATTGGAAATGAATGGAAGTTTAATGCAATACATAAGAGTTTACATGCCATCTTCAGTGGGTTAACTTAAGAAGAAAGGGAACTCAAATGCAAATACACCTACCCTGGGTATCAAACTGACATTTTTTCTTTTTTTTAAGAAAAACTAACTTGCGGGCGCCTGGGTGGCTCAGTGGGTTAAAGCCTCTGCCTTCAGCTCGGGTCATGATCTCAGGGTCCTGGGATCAAGCCCCTCATCGGGGTCTCTGCTCAGCAGGGAGCCTGCTTCCCTCTCTCTCTGCCTGCCTCTCTGCCTACTTGTGATCTCTCTCTCTGTCAAATAAATAAATAAATAAAATCTTAAAAAAAAAAAAGAAAAACTAACTTGCTAAGGAGATTAATTGTAAAACAGTTTGCTTTTACCCTCATCCCCAAATAGATGAGCCAGCTTGTTGCCTTTATTGGCTACTTTACCCTCCTATAGACACCACCACCTTGGAGCTCTCCATTTCAACTATAAGATGCATAAGGCTTCATCCTTGCACTGAACACTTTCCATTTCTTTTCTGCACTACTTAAAACAAAACAAGTTTCCTTGGGATGCCTGGGTGGCTCATTTGGTTTAGCGGCTGCCCTCAGCTCAGGTCATGATCACAGGGTCCTGGGATCCAGACTCCCACATCGGGCTCCTTGCTCAGTAGGGAGCCTGCTTTTCCCTCTGCCTGCTGCTCTCCCTGCTTGTGCTGTCTCTTGCTCTCTTTGTCAAATAAATAAATAAAATCTTTAAAACACAAAACAAGTTTTCTCTAAAAACATACTGATTTTATGTGAGAAACTGACCAAATTCAGGAACAGCAAATATTATACTACCTTTACTAATTATTCCCATGGCTTTTTTGATAGTAAATACTGTTTATAAGTCAAGCTTCTATTTTGTAGTGATTATCAGTTGCCATTTGTCAAAATATTTTAAAATAATTTATGTAAGCATTGATTTTTTTCACTTTGTCTACTTAGTCTACCAACTTGAAAAATATAACAAGCATAATAAGTTTACACCCGATTTGCAATTATTGGTATTCTATAGTTATAAACTTTTATTCCCAGGAATTCTATATTTTTTTAAAAAAATTGAGCCTTAGTCATAAATATAAGAAGAGAAAGTTACAATAGAAAAAAATTTAAAAATATCATCATAATCCCTTATTTAAATATATGAAATTTAAAAAGCCCAGAATACACACATATATACATGCAAATATACAGTTTAAAATTTATCTGAAATACACACGTATATACCTAAAAATACACAGTTTAAAATTTATCTGAAATCTACCTAAATATATCTATGCTAATAGTGCTTGCCATTTGAAATTTTAAAAATAAGGTCAATATTTCCAGAAACTATACTGTATTTTAAAAAATTCCTTTAGTGGTTATTTATACAATATGTTCAGGGTGATTTCTAATAATTAATTTGACTGTTATAGGTATTCAAATTTTTGACATGTAAATATAAAAATATGTACTTTAAAATAAGTATAGGAATTTTATTATTGAATTTTAGTTTGGCTGCCATTCAAGAAATGGTGGAAATTTTAAAAAGGAGTAATTGCAAAAAACATATTAAATAAGTTGGGTATGATTGTACAAAACAAATTCAAAAAGAATTTAGCATTCTCTCTGGAACACAATTCCAAAGAATACTATGTGAAGATTTTGTTTCAACTTAACTAATTTAACATATACATTTATATGATTATTGTCAAAGGTCATTTTAAGAAAAAATTTTAGGTTCTCAATTCCTATATCTAATCCCTTATGTCTTTCAGACAGTGCCATCAAATGACAAGGATCTGAAAGGAGGTTATTTTAAAATTACCATTTGAATCCCTAACAATATTAGTTCCTGGGTTAGGAGTGCATCCTTGGGTATTATTTAATAATAGCTGTGCTCAATTTTCCAATATGCACTGAGTACCTACAAAGCATACTGCCTGCCAAAATCAACCCCGTCCACAATGTACTTGCTGACAAATGGCAAGGGTCATCAAAATGTTCTAAGATCTTGCCAAAATCATAAGTTTATATTTGAGATGAAAATTAATAGTGACTAGCTGGCATCCTATGTGTTCTTGGGAAAGTAATTATCCATAATTAAACATACAACTTCCTTTTGCATACATTTTGAGCACTCATCATAAAGTTGTTCATGTGCATGGTAGCAGAAGTTTCATATAAATCAAGGTAGAGTTGTCTGATTTATTTTTTTAAGATTTATTTATTTATTTTGGAGAAGGAGGGAGAGAGACGGAGAATCTCAAGCAGACTCTACACTGAGGGAAGAACCCACTGCGGGGCTCGATCTTGCCACTATGAAATCATGACCTGAGCCAAAACCAAGAGTTGGAGGCTTACCTGACTGTGCCACCTCGGCGCTCCTAGTTGTCCACTCTTGGAACGTTTATCTATCCCTAAATCCCAAGTGAATTTCATATATTTTAGTTGGCCTATTCTTGACTGATTATTTTAATGACACTCTTCAAATTTAATATAGTTTTCATATGACATGGTAAAAATAGTGATACACATTCAGAAACTTAATTCATTTGTAAATCTTTTATTATAATGAACCAATATATTTATTACAATACCTCTCCTGACTTTATTATATCAAGTTTTTTTTAAAAGAATTTTTATTGGGGTGCCTGGGTGGCTCGGTCATTAAGTGTCTGACTTTGGCCCAGGACATGATCCCAGAGTCCTGGGATGGAGCCCCACATCGGGCTCCCTGCTCGGCGGGAAGCCTGCTTCTTCCTCTCCTCTCCCATTCTCCCTGCTTCTGTTCCCTCTCTCACTGTGTCTCTCTCTGTCAAATAAATAAAATCTTAAAAAAAATAATTTTTATTTATTTATTTGACAGGGAGAGAGAGAACACAGCAGGAGTAGCAGGCAGAGGGAGAGGGAGAAGCAGATTCCCTGCTGAGCAGAGAGCCAGATGTGGGTCTCGATCCCAGGACCCTGGGAACATGACCCGAGCCAAAGGTGGTTGCTTAACCAATTGAGGGACCCAGGCACCCCTACTATATCAAGTTTTAACAAGATATGTATGAACATTTGATGTTTTATTTCATACTCTGACATTGTATGGTGTTATAGAATATAATAAATATTAGCATTATGACTTTATAAATTTTAAATACACTTAATCAACATGTATGTTTGTTTATATCTAGATCTATCTTTATCTGTACCTTAAATAATATTCCTAAAAGAAGCATTATCATCTAAATTTTATTCAAGATTCAATTCCAAAGTTGAAAAAATATATAAAATCTGTCTGATTCTTTAATATAGATCCTCATTGTAAAATCCTCATTGACTTGTTATTGATAAAGTAGGGAGTAGTTACATAATATCCAAATATAAATATAATTACTGTAGTGCAGCTCACTGATAGAATTTCAGATAGCTTTTGTGTTTTCACTGTATAATGGAGACCTGAAAAATTAACAATGCTATTTTTTAGCATATGACTAGTTGTACAAATTAGTACAAACTAGTTGTACAGACTAGTACAAAAATGCAAAAAATGGGAGGTTCAGTTGGTTAAGCATCTGCCTTCGGCTTAAGTCATGGTCCCAGGGTCCTGGGATCCAGCCCTGTATCAGGCTCCCTGCCTAGCAGGGAGTCTCCTTTTCCTTCTCTCTCTGCTCCCCCCACCACCCTACTCATGCTCTCTCTCTCTCTCTCTTTCCTCCTTCTTTCCAATAAATAAATGAAATCTTTAAAAAATACAAAAATGATGATTATGGAAGTGCAACTTTGGAAACATGCACCCATTTAAAGTTTTATGCACATACACGTATATCTGACTTTCTGCTATTTCACTATATGAAAAGTAAGAAAGAAAATCTAAAATTGTAGAATGTAAGCATTCCTACCTGGAAAGCAAGCAATCAGGAAAAAGTATCAAATACTATGATATTGTCTGTGACACTAATTCTTCATTAGCACTTCTTTTGTCCAGCAACTTATTTATTAAATGATACATACATCCAGTATATTTTCAAGTGTTCATGTGAGCATCCATGTCCATAGTTAACCTAGGTTGTCAACAGTATTTTACAATATTAATTTTTTATTTTCCCAGAAGCCCTTGGAACTCATGGAAATTGAACACATTTTGCCAACAGATTTTCCTCAGATTAGGTTCTGTGTTTATATTCTCACTAGAAACCACAAATTGAACTTCGTAGGACTAATGCTAAACAATTGGGCACAAACAGAAGTAGAAGAAAAACACCCTATATTCAGCACAATACTATTTTAGGACAGAGGATTCAGGGAAACTTTGAGTCCAGTTGAAATTGCAGGGAGGATTAAAATGGCAATAAGTGCATATAATTAACCAAGCTGGAATTTGTTCAGGATATCAGGGCCAAGTGCTCTTTTAATTATTCAGTTAATGGGACTGTTCATGCCAAAATAGCCACTCTACACTGAGTCTGGCAGCCTGTTTTGTAGAAGTATGCCTTCTTTTGTGCACTCTAAAACCACACAGAAGTTAATTGGTTATCTAATGCCTCCGTATTCGTGCCAAGATTCCAGTTTCACTCATGAAATTAGGTATGTGAGTAGGTCATCCTTGGTATTTGGAAGATTACTTTACAGTAGATAAAATGGTTCTGCTTCATCAGAATGGGTTGTGTATACAGATTCCAGAACATGGAAACTTCATTTTTATGGACGTGTTTGACTTTAAATCTCAAATAAAAGCTACCTCTTACCTAAACAGATGGTGAACATTATTATTATTATTTTTAGTAATCCACCCAGGGACGACATCATGATAAAGTTAACTCTTCGTAACTGTTCTCCCTCAGAAGATGATTTAGGTTTTTTTATTAGTTGGTCATTCAGATGTTTCCACATATGCTTGGCCCCAATTTCTAGGCAATTTGCTGAGTTTTTCACATTTTATTTTTATGCCTTGATATCCTTTAACTGAGTGAAATTCTTCTACTTACCCAGATATCTCCTCCTGAAAAAAAGATTTACATGAATTATGAAATACTTCCACTTCCCTATAAGTCACTAATGCCCCCAAACATTAAAGAGACTCGTATAAATTTTACTCAAGCCCTGCAGTACAAACAAATGTGTGTTGAGAATCGACTCCTCCAGGGAATTATGGGAAGTATAAGGCAGTTTGTTTCAATTTCTCCTTATTATTACAGTGGCTCTGAAGTGACTGATGCCGACAAGTGTTCAATTCTTCGCTTGTGTTTCTCCTTCCCTCTAGCACTGCCTCCTCTCTCTTTTCTACAATCTGTCTCTAACTTCCACTACTGACTCAGGAAAGTATTTCTACATTTACTAAAACAAGTTTGCCTTCCTTAAAACATACCATAAACACAAAGTTATGTAACACAACTGCTAACACAACTAGCAAAGTGAAAATCTGATTAATGGATTGTTTTAATATAGGCTAAGGTATTTAATTCAAGTATGAGAGGTTTCTTTTGAGGATTCAAATAGCTACTTCAGATACTTTTCTTCCTTTAATTGACTTTAAATGTGGTATAACTTATGGATATCCATACAGATAACAGAAAATAGTTAAAATATGCTTTTTCATTTTGGGGTTCAACATTTAAGAGGGTCATTAATAAGTTTCAAAGTGTTCAAACTGACATAACAAACATGGTGAGGTTCTAAAAACAAACTTATATTAATAAAATGGTTTCCTACATCTATTTTTCTCTGAGATAAAACAACAACACTGTTCTTACCTACTTCACCTCACTTAATGTTCAGTATGACCCTTTGAGTGAGAAAAGGAATTTTTAAAAGCTGAGAAAAATGGTACTCAGATGATCTCACATGCATTAATAAATGGCAGAATCAAAACTTAATACCAGATTTGTCAGACTCACAATTTCAATATACTAACATTTTTGAGATACCATCATAATTTTGTAGGAGAATATACCAGTTTATTTTTATTTTTGCTTTAGGAAGCTGAGTTAGAATCAGTTAGTTAGTCTAAGACGTGAAGACAAATTTTGGATCTGTATACAAAACTATGAATTGAGGAGCTATGGTAACAATAAAATAAGAGATAAAGTCAGGAATCCTGATTTTTACAAAAGTTTTCATAATAGCTCAAATCCATTGACATCAATATTTGCCAAGTGAAATTCCTGAAACAATTTTCCAGAATACATTAATGAATAGGTAAGGCATACATAGAGCGAAACGAAAAAAACAGCATAAAACATTTCATCAGGTACAATTACCAGAGGAATTTTAATTCAGAAGGTGCCAAACTAAATTTTAAGAAAACTAATGGTTGTGCAGCTGTTTTGGACTCGTGAGGGAATGCTGCATTCCAACTCGCTCTCCCTGGTTGATTAATGCTAGTCCTCTCTGAAGACCTGGGATATTAACATAAATTTTTCTCTTGGCAAAAACACGGTATTTCAGATGTAAGAAAACTAATACTACCATATTGTCTAATACAAAATTTATTGCTGTATGAAATCATGAGAATGGGCTGGCAAAGGAAAAACAGTAAACTGTGGATTTTGCTTTAGCACTTTGAAGAGTGCCACGATTCAACACATTTTTTTTCCAAATATTCAAGGAAAATATATTTTCTGGGAAGATCCTGTGTGCTATTTTATGATTTTATACATACTTGGCACCACAGTAGGTGCCAAGAGCTGAGCAGACCCACACGTCAGAAGAACAGCTGCGAAATTTAGTAAGTAGGTATGGGTTTTATTGGTCCTTACAGCTGACTATAGGGCTGTATTTTCAGTTCTCCTTATCCTTCTGACTTATTAATAGAACTAAGTAGACACGTGGCAGAGAAGGAGACTTCCTTCATGGCAAATCTTTGATAGCCAAGGTACTGATGTCAGAAAGAGGAGAATCAGGAGTATTTTTTGGTGGGCTAATATCAATTAGTATAAGTAAACCAATCTTTTGAACTATTATACTCAGTACAAGAAGTATGAGATGATAGGATGTCTAAATTGCTCAAATGTCTTTAACCAGGGCCACAAAATTCGTATCTCAAATTTCACTCATAAAGAGAATGGATTTTGTTTCAGTGTTAATCAACAATCCTTCCCCACAAAAATCTTACCTTCATTATATAAAGAACATACCCGTGACAATGATGATGATTGTTTGGGTTATTCCAAAGCTAGCATGTTGTTAACACAATCAAGGGGACCAAATTTTAACCAAAGCGTTGTTTAAATTAAATAATAAAAAGCAAATGGCAGAGTGTGGGGTTCGATTTTCAAATATGTACTTAAGAAGAATAAATAAATGATTTTTCCACTCAGAATATTTCTGTACCAGTTTTCTATTTACATTAATCATTTTTTGAGAACAGGGATGATTTCTTATTCATTGTCATGTCTCTAGCCTCTACAGTATATAGAGAAATGTTTGTTGAAAGCATTTTTTATTTCAGCCACAAAATGTATCATTGACTTTACAATTTAAAAGTCAGAATTTCCTTATTTGTTAAGTTGTTGGTTTCAATCCAGCAGTAATTTCAGGAAACTAATTGAACCAACAAAAGTTCTTACAAATTTATCAATTGCCATTCTCTAATGTTAAAATCTGAATTTCCTTGATGCACATTTAAAAAAAATTTAAAAGAAATTTAGTTCAAATATGAAAAACGAAGGCCTGCGAAAGATAATTACATAATTTTCTTTTTTTTGATATAAATGCTAGCTACTAACCTATTAAAAATTAAGTGCATAAACACAAGCAGAGATACAAAAACATAGGATCTAGGTATCTACAGGGATATAAAAGTCAGAAAAATTTTAATACTCCTTTAACACAACATCTTCCAGCTTCAAATTTCTAACTTCAACATAATAACATAATATCCCTCACAGAAAGTCCAAACCTACAACCTTAAATAGTTCTTAACTTGGAGATAATGAAGAGGTTGTTGAGGATAGTGGTGTGCAGGAATTGTGAAATTATGATACTCACTTGCGTGATAACAACCTAGCCTGTTGCATTTTTATGGTGGTCTGCAGAAGACAAGAGTCTCCTGGGTCAGAAACAAAGGACATTTTTATTCCTTTTGCCTTACAAATTCCATGGGACAATGAAGATGGGGTGCTGGTTGGATGTTGCATACACAGTGGGGTTGTGTCATAGCTGAGAAACCCTAAGCTAAGGAAGTCCTAATCTTTATATGTGGTTACTAGCAAACTTGTCCAACCTTTGCCTGGAGGAAGACTATCTTTATTAAGAAATCTGCACTCTGCCCAGGGGCCAGGACTGTATGTTTTCAGTCTTGTTCCTATACAGACGTCCATGCAAAGGTAGTCTAGAACAGAAAACATGCAGAAATATGACAGCCCCATGGAGAATTAGCCACAGTGTGGTAGATATACATATCTGGATTTTATTATTTTTTTCAACATCACAAACACCCCCCACACTTGTTGGATCAAACAAGAAAGTGGGAACTTTAACTTGACTTCCATATCTTTTTCTCCTCACTCATCTACTCATCAATCCTGTTTATGTATCAAGTGTTTTTCTTTTTTTTTTAATACCAAGTGTTTTTCAAGGCTGTTCACTTTAGTCTATTTCTGTTGCTATTATTTGAATTTAGTTCACTATGATCAGCAACTTGGTTTCTTGCGAGTCATTTTACAGGTTTGCCGGACCCAAGTCCTGTTCAGCACTAACCCTTTCTTTATAAACGCAGACAGGATGATCTTTCTAAGATGCGAATCTGATGAGGTCACTTTCTTGAAGAAAAGACTTAGAAGTTGTCCTTGCCTTCAAGAAACAATCTGTATTGCTTTAAATGTCTCGCAATGTACCAGCTTTATTTTTCCCCTCAACGTCTTCTCGGACCCCCGCCCCTCACAGTCAATGTTGCAGCTCTACTGAGGTATTTAACATTCCAGGACTATGCACTTTTTTTTTTTCCTTCCTGGGATAAACTGCCTAGACCTTCATTCCTTTTGCAAAGCTGATTAATATCTGCTTTTTTCTCAAGACTCAGCTTAGATGTTATTTCCTTCCTACAACCTATTTGGCACTTCCCAATTCTGATTATTCAACTCCGTACTTCACCTTTAACATCTCTTATCAAGCAGTAATTAAATTGCTTATTAAACTTGTTTTTAGTGTTTCACCAGGCAATAAATTCTAAAGTGATAGATAACCATGACCCACCCAGACTGGCATATGGTACTCATTCCTAAATGCTTATTGAATATATAAATGAATGAAAGAATGAATAAATGAGTGAATGAATATCTAATGAGATGTTTACTTTGATGAGAACTATTTTAAATAGAAATGTACTCCAGGAGTGATGCAAACTTATCAGTATCAATCCTATTGTTGGCTATTACTTTTAATTTCTTTCTTTCTTTTTTTCCCTGTGATCTCCTATACATGACATTGTTTCAACCTTACTGGTATACACAATTATGTCACTTTGCAAAGAGGATTTTAAATGTCAGCCAACACTGACTTCTTAGAATTTTATTCACTGAAAAGAAGCAGTGGGAAAATACGACAGGTGGTTATGTGTTGAGGATTAGAGTACACCGGGGACTGAAATGGAACTACCAATCTCATTAGCTGTCTTCTGAGCTGCCGAATTCTACCTAGGTCCTCAAGGTGAAAGGCTAATAATTAATTCAATTTACTATCTATTCTGTGGAAAGCTCCAAAGGTTAAGATTATGGAGGACCGATGAGGGCAATCTTTTATACTGTTTAAATGCTATTTAAATTTGAATTAGATTCTAATGGTGACAGTTTGAAACCGACACAGTTTAATTCATTTATCACATTCCAAAACCTGCCTACCTGAACTCACTTTAAAGTATGTCTTAAATAAGCAATCAGTCAGTGCACTTACTTGTCCATTTGTATTATTTGTTTGGAATTCAAATATGAACAGCAATTACTAGCCATGTCATCTTTTTTGTTCACTTTCTATTATTTTAGCTTTCTCTGCTCTGAGATCCCCACTGACCATGATATATATATATATATATATATATATATATATATATATATATATATTTTATTGATAACATAACTCATACTTCCCAGGACACAGCATTCTGGGGGTAAAATTAGATGACATAATTTTAATATTAAAATACTAAAAAAAAATAGCCACTAAATAACACTAAAAAATACTAAAAAAAACCAGCCACTAACATTTATATAGTATTTATGATTTACATATATATAGATATAGATATATAGTCACACACACACATACATATATACAACCATATATATGTATATAATGATTTAATCCCTTGAACAATCCTGCCAGATGGTTATTATTATCACTCATATTTTAGAGATGAATAAATTGAAGCTAAGAGAGCAATATTTTCCCAAGATTATACAACTAGTGAATGACAGAACTGCGTTTCAATCAGTCACAGGAAAATTTGCCTACATTCACCCATATTTGCTTCATTGGGATTCGAGCACTCCACAGATTCCTTCAATCATTCTGGAAATTCGGAGGCAATCTGGCATTTTGCCCATAGACTTGAACTTGGATACCATATGGCAATTGCCATTTCCCCTCTATGCTGCCCCTCTGGGGATGCCCATTGCTATGCCATGGCAGTTCCTCAAAAGCAGAAAATGTTAGGGTACCTGCTTCATCCATCATATCCGCGGTAGCCAGTGCCTGCCAAACACTGTCCTACAACCGCCATGGGCATCAGTTCTGCCGCAAGGGCACTGGGGAGTGAATGCAAGCAGAGTTTCTGCTGCAGCCAAAAGGTGTTCAGATTGATCCTGCTAAACCAGGATCAACCAGCTCCCATTTTTTGGTTTTCACTCAAGATACTCTTGCAGGTCATGATATTTGGGTTAGCAAGAGCCCCCAAATGCAGAGACTAGGTACATGAGAAAAAATACTGGAATCTTGAATCTTTTATTCCTTTGACAAAAGTAAAAATCATCTGAAAGAAAATGTATTTAATCTCAAATCTCATGATTAATATATAAGACATTAATTTCAGTCAAATGTTCTGGATATGTTCTTAGTAATTACATTCTTTTTTTTTTTACATTCTTTTTTTAATAGATAACCACAATGAGATACGAATAATTAAACTGAGTATTTTTCAAAACTTTATTTTTGCTTAGAACTAAGAATAATTGATAAGAACATTTTTGCTAAATAAATGACAATGTTATTTTTTTAGTTATATTTTAGTAATATTTAGTTAACGTTGAACAATATTTGAAAGAGAACAATGGCCTCATGTTTCCTAAAGAGTAAACCACTATTTTCATTAATAAAAGATCTGATATGTCACATTATCATCTCTGGGTTGTTGAATCAAATACAGATTAGCCTCACCTGGCATGATCAATTCAAAGAAATAAACTCTATATGTTATTTTAGCTAAAAAGGTTAAATGAAATGTCAGTTATTAGGGAATTTCAGTACTTGGTTGATTTTTAATGCTCTGATACAGTAAATAACACTTGCACTGAACTTTCAGAATGGCAGTATTTTGCAGAACATAAATTAAATCTTTGTAATGACTCTGAAAAGTTCAGTGACGATATCATTCCCAGGTCCATGAACATGAGTGATTGTAGTACCGAGATAATTTTTTTTGTTAATCTATTTCTCTCTTTTTAAAAGAAAATAACTCATATTTTGAGTATCATATATATTATTATAGCTTATGTTGGATTAAGATTATAAGAATCCATATAAACATATTTAAATATAATTCTTTTGAATTTTTTGCATCAACATATTAGAAATTCTTACATTATGTTAAAAGTAAATATTAATACAAACGTTTTAAATATATATGTAAATGTGGAGAACATTGAGTAGTAAAGAAAATAGTTAAGTGTAATGCCCTACCAACTTAATTTCTGATTCTCATTTCCTTTCATTGTATCAGTTAATGGTTTTAGAGGTGTCACAAACTTTCTAAAAATTATTTGCCTTATACCAATTTCAATAAAAATTCCTAAACTGCATTTTACTCTTACTTATTCTTTCTTGAGGTGTAATTGTATCTACATGTAAAGTCACTTTTACCTATTTGACCTTACACACACAAAAATAAAACCAAAGTTATGAAGAAACTAGTGCAAAGATACTCTAATTTTCTATTCCTCTGGGTCCCAGGAGATTTACCTAATGCTTTGGTGGCATGAAATAAAGGTAAGTTTTTGTATCTGTTCTGCTTTTCTTTCTTAACCTATTTATAACAAATATTAAAAAAAAAAAGGTTTTATTTTGTTACATAATCATTTTCTTTAATTCACTGCAAATATAATAATCAATTTTCCCCACTTCAAAAAAAAAATCACCATTATGTATTGTAATCAGTGTTACGATCAGTGAGGCACAAACATTAACAGCAAACATTCAAACGCTTGAACACTTCTTACAGTAGTAAGTAATAGTTTTTCATCTGTTAAGTTATAAAAAATACAAGAACAAGCTTAAAAATGGATCTGGTGTAATTAATTGGTATTTATTTATTCATCAATTTAAGAACTGTTTATTTGAAATTTTAAGCAAATAGAAAATTTAAAATTCCACAATACAGCCATGTGTCTTTTTCCTTCTTCCTGATCCCCTAGTTATCCAAGTCTCCTCAGAGCACACTTCAGCTAGAAATATTATTATCCATCTTTTATCTTGGAATCAATGTTTAAAATGCACCTCATTATGACAACAGAAAATAGATATGAATTTCTTTACTTGACTTTGAGCTCTTTGAAAAGTAGAATCTATTGACATCTTAACAAGTCTTTTATGCTTATCACCTAGAATGACTGCTGTATGTACTTTGTTCAGCAGATGCATAAAAAAAAGTTATATTATACACTCATAGATTTCACAAGACACAGAGATTCTAGAGATCATCTATAAAGAGCTAAGAATTTCCTTATCAAAGATAGGTACAATCTAAAACTGTGCTATTTGTTGATAGAAGTCTGTTGATAGAGTCACCCTAGATATTTTAGCTTTGGTCTAGAACTCTTCTATGAAATTATACATATATATGAGATGAACTTTTAACATACTTCCATCATTGTACATTCAGGTTTATAGAAGCTGAGCCATCTTTTGGCTTATTTACACACAAAATGATGCAACAATTACAACCTCATCAGTAGTTCAACCTTTATTGGTTTCCTATTGTTCAGTAGAGCGACAAAGATTCCTTCCCCACACCAAATTCTCTTTAGTGGTTTGCCATTTGCTGTGTTCTTGTGAGTCTTTTCAGAATATGAGATGGAATTGAAGTTCATTGTTCTCTCTGTTTAGTTCTCCTATCAGGGACAGATTTTCTTGACATATGTTTGGCACTTGGTGTATATTTTCTGTATGATGTCTAATATGTATGGCTCTACAATTGGAAAACTATCCTCTGTAACCCAGCTGGTATTGCACAGAATGATTTCGCCAGTATTGATTTACGCAGTTGATGGTTGCATTGGAGAGGGAAAGTCATTCAATTGTATCAAAGGGCTTTCAGTACAAAGCAATTGGTTAAGCTTGTACTAAATGACATTTTCAAAAGATGTCTTGAGTAATAACCTTAAATTTAATTCTAAGGTTTCCTCTATTTATTGCATTTTGCCTTCTCATTTAGTTAAAACATTTTTAAAGAAAACAAAAAGAAGGTTTTGCCATGGGTGCTTGCTAAGCATTAAATTCACTAAGAAATACTATTTTTTCTACTAACAAATTTTCTCAGCTGACATGTGAATTTGGTGGATTTAATAGTAGTCAGCTTTCGTAGAGAAATAGCACAGCAGTCTGTTCTTGGATTCCTATTTTGGGGACAGTTTAGAATAGTCACTTGCTACAAGTTTCTTAGAGAAAAAAACCTTTATATTCTGGAAGGCTGCCTCAGTTTTTTAATTTAAAATTATTCACATTAGTTTGAAGCCATTGTTTCAGCTATCATTTCTGTGGATTCTAAGGTAACCAAAATCTGGGAAGTTTTATGTATTTTAACCAAAATCTGGGAAGTTTTATATATGACGCATTTAGACAGCTATTAAAACATGGCAAAACTTCTTCATTGTCCATTGTTGGTTGACATTAATAGCCCTTGATTTGCCCTGGTTTGTCTTTTTTTTTTTTTAACGTAACTTACTACTTTTTAACTTGGTTTTACTTACTCTTTATGATTATTATTTACTGCCTAGCTTTCCCACTGAAATTTAAGTTCCATAAAAGCAGGAATCCTTGTGCATTTAATTCAGTCATATATACCAAATGCTTAGGACAGTAGAAAGCACTCAGTAAGTAATGTTGAACAGATGAATCTGTTCATTCATGCAAGTGTGAATAATGATGGATTCTTCTAAAGAACATCATTTATTAAGCAACAACTACATCAATATCTGTATACTATTTCTGAGGAAGAAACAACAATTAAAGATGCCTTTATTCTAGAAGAGTTTACTAAGATAAACACTAAATGAAAAAACAAATAATTATAATATGGTTCAAGAAGAAAGTCAAGAAAGTTTCAATTTCTTCTGAAAGAAGTGTCAAGAAAAGTTTTATGGTGAGGAACCCAAGTATGCCTGAGGTGAGGGCACAATTGTCAGACATTTTCCTCGAGAGCTTTCCTCATCACCAATTTCTGTGAGAGGCTTAGTAATTCTCAAAGTCCTGGGGCCTCTTCTTGAGGGTAGTGATCTTCTTTCCAGTCTATTTTTGTATAGCCAGCATACGAGAATAATTATTATTTTACAATTTCCTTGTGGTTCACTTTTTCATTTAATAGACATGACATTTTACCTGTAGATCATTGGATGCTTTAATATTGTGATGCTTACAAATATGAATCTTCCCTGTTATTATTCACATTTCTAGATTTCTTGAGCATTTTTGTAAGATTTTGTTTAAAAGACTGTATCTATTTCTAATTTATGTGTCTATATACTGTTTTTATTTATATAACCATATACAAATATATACATACATACACATACTTACATTGTATATATGTATGTATATTTACATTTATAAAAGTATATACTGTTTATGAAAATATATTATCTATTATAAGATATATATGTATATAAATATGTCATATATATTCATAAAAGGGAGAGAGAAAGAGAAATGTAGAGGGAGAGAGAGAGAGAAATCAGGAGTCTACAATCCTGTCCTTTAAAAAGCACCTACTTCTGGAGGTCAAAGAACTATTCTCATGAAGAACAGTGTGCTGGGCCAACAAATACTGCATAGCTATGTAGGTGAATTGGGTAAATTGGACCACATGGACAACTCTTTTTATTGATGTTAAGAATAAGCCAGAGCCTAGAACTGAATGATTTGATTTAGGCTAGCTATTTCTCTAAGCTCATGACCTAAAATAACATGGGTTGTGTGGCTTTAGTAGGAAAGAAAGACTGTAAAAATCTATCAAGAAAAGTCAAACAAAACTCAAGAGACCCAGGAAGCCAGAGAAAGCCCGCCTCTCCATGCCCAGAGCTCTTGCCCAAGCATTCTTGCCTAGGCATCTCCTGAGCAGAAGTGCAGTCCAGCTGTCCCCTGGCTGTCCTGGTCCATGGAAGGGAGAATGATCAGAGGGAGGGAATAAGGGCCACAAAGACAGATAGATGACTGTGCTTTCATTAAGTAGCAGTAGTCCCCAGTCCTATTTATGAGTCTAGGTCTCAGGGAAGAGGAGGGTCAAATAGGAACCTTCATCCCATAAATTCTGGACCCTAATCTATGCCCTTGAACTTGATTGATAAGGTGCTGTTCTTCTCCTGGAAAGTAGAGTAAAAGAACCAGCAGAAGAGGATGATGAAGAAGGCTCATTTCACTGGACCCTGTAACTGACAATACAAATTGAAAAAATATGAATATATAATAGAATTCCAACTTATAAAATACAGGGGAAAAAGTTGATGTTAAACTTCAAAAGGAAAAGCCTCAAAGGGAACACATAAAGAATGAAATTAAGTAGCAAAATCCTTTGCTCAGTTTTTAGGCAACAAAAATTCCATTTACATTATAAACAAATACAAAGATATTCTATATCTTTTTCATGTTACAGAAATAAATTTTGTAATAGGAAATAGTATATCTTTGTACATTAACAGTGTATGTGTTTTAGCTGGTGTTGAAGAAAACAATTTCATTACTTCATGAGTCTGCTAATCTGAAAACTTACAGAATGAGTTTGGCTAAGTGCAGAGAAAAATTAGGGCTTTAAAAATGCAGAGGTAGGAAAATGAGCACTGGAGGACCATTCTCTTTGATTAACTTTTTCTTTCATGCTCTTTCACCTGTTTCTTCTTTTTGCATTGCCTTTTTGTTGTTGTTGTTGTTCTAGGAGCGGCAAGATCTGAACATAGATTGTGATGATAGAGGAGATTCACAGACAATACATGTTATGAAATTTCTTCAAATAATTGTGGCTTTAACCTTATATATGCTAACACAAATTAACAACAACAAATGACTCTATTACTTAACATTTTTTGGTCTAACATTTATTTTTTTTAACATTGAGTAGGTTTTATCAGGTATTTTGTACATTGGAAAGCTTCACATTTCAAAAGATTTTGTCTGCATATAGTTTGCATACATCATCTTCAGTATTTTATTCATCATTGATAACGCATGTAATGGATCTATTTCTGATCTATTGTTTATATAAACTAAAAAGAGATTGAAATATACAATTTGTTTTCCTAGTGAAGTGTACTAATTAATGTTTTATTTACTTGAAAAAGTATGCATACTTTTAAAGATATTTAATTTTATTATCAGAAATTAAATCATGGATATTGGGGATTAGAGTTCAGTTTTCCCTTATCTACTACATTGAATGAGAAAAAACTTCAGAATATGTGTAGTGAAGTAAAAATGTGTATTGTTCACCACTATTTAACATTTTTGGTTGCTCATTCGGAGGCTTATTTTATCTTCAGTGTGGTAAAATAGTTTTTCCTTAAAATATGCCTTAATTTCTAATGGAAGAGGAATCAGTTTTGAACTATCCTTCTGGATTTAGCTCTGATATATGAGGGTAAAGAAGTATTGCCCAGGGAAATTGTATTTTTAAGAAAGGAGAAGAAGGTATTGTTTAAAAATTATAGGTTTTATATGGTTATATGGATTCTGATTCATATAGGAGTGTGATAGGTAACCTCTAAGATGTCCCTACTAATCTCCACCTTCTGGTATTTATGGCCTTGGGTAATCTCTTCCCCTTGAGGAACTGCTTCTAACCAATAGATTACAGCAACACTAAAAGGATGTCATTTCCATAACTAGGCTACAAAATATTGTGACTTCTGTCTTGCTGGCTGAATCTCTTTTTTGCTGTCTTGGTTTGAATGCTTTGAAGTAATGAGCTGTGTTTTGGAGAACCTCAAGTGACAAAAAAAAACCCACAAAAAACCTGAGGCCCTCAGTCCAATAATCTGTGAGGAACTGTGTCCTGTCAACTATGTGAACTTGGAAGGCAGTCTTTCTCCAGTCAAAACTTAAGATGACTACAGTTCAGGAACACTTTGCAGATTCAAGTGAACTGAGCCTGGATTCCTGATTCACAAAAACTGTTGTTTTAAGCTATGAAGTTTTGGGGTAATTTTCTAGGCAATAATAGATAATCGATACACTGAGATATAAATATGTTTCCTTATTTTGCCTGCAAGGTATATGAGATAACAGAATACTTCATTATGGTTTATGTAAAATCATTTTTTAAAATCTATAATTAATGGGGCAATAAACATTGGATTTTGTGATGCTTAAATACTACAATTTCATGCTTAGCATGTGTTTTATGCATGTGCTCACATTCTAATGTAATTTGCATGATTTTAGATGCATCATTATATATGACAATTGAAATGTGCATATTATTTTGGAATAATCTTATCTGTAGTTAGTAGAGGTTATTTAATAGCACATAATATTTGAAGAAATAGCTATTATAAATCTCATATTTTATAAACATTCTTAATTTCAAATTTCATACCATGTGGTTTAAAAAGGAATTAGCATGGATTAATGGCTAGCTTCCAAAATAAACCAAAGATCAATTTATTTTAAGGTAACAACACTTCCTCAATTTAAGAATGTTTTGCTTAGTTCCAAGATAATTCACTCGTATTCTGAAACAAATTTGAAGGCATTAAACCATTGTCATGACATGTGGTGAATCCTAACATGTGCTTATTGCTTTGCTGAAACACAAGAAAGAGCGTATACAGCAATAGTATTTAAAATGCACGGCTTATGTTTGACTCTGGGTGACAAGCAAGTGACAATGATAGATCCAAATGCAATCCTGACTTAGAGCGTCAATTAGGAAAATGGCAAAGGCCTTTCCAACATTATAAATTACTCTGTGAATGCCAGTAACAAAAGCTCTCACTGCCAGTAATTTTGCATGATTACAGTTTGGACAAAAGATAGCTGATGAGGGTGAAGCCTTATTATTTATGATGCTGAAACATATTTCTTACCAGATGTATGACTTGAGCATGATCACAACAATTTCTATGACTCTAAAACACACCTATGTGAAACAAATTGCAGACTGAAGCCACATTTTGTTATGTCTTTAAATTACAGCAGTAGTATTTTTTTGAGATATTAATATCCAAGTTCTTAACATTCACACAGCAGGTTCTTTTCTATGAAAAGACATATACGTATATCTTGATTATCAGTTACATCAGTTACTGACTATGACAAATGAATCATTGTAAGATTAGCTGCCTCTTCAGAATGCCTTAGAATAATAGTGTCAGTACTATACTCTGTCAGCTTCAGGTTTTCAGGAGAGAATACAAAGCTTACATTTTACTTTGTGTGACAAGCAAATGGGCAATCTCTTACAATGGAATTTATAAAGTACTTTATGTTACCCTTAAAACATAGTACATTTCTGGACTCCCTGTTGCTCATGGTGTGATGTATTGTTTGCTGATGCACGTGCTAATAGTATCAAGCATCTCCCAAATAATAATACCATAAGTTCATCACTCTGACCCCTTCACCATTGGTTCTTGAGTCTCATCTTTAAAAATGGAAAACTTTAAGGATTAAGGAGGGTCTAATAGTTCTCTGTTTAGGCTCATAAAATTTAAAGTTAAAAACTACCTTAAGTTTTATAAACTTTAAGCCCTGTATTTTCCACCTATGGAAACAAGAACTCAGAAAAGTTAAGCGACTTCTTTGAGGTCAGTAAATTGGAAACTTCAAATAATGTCATGAAAAGTCAAGATCTATTAGTAGAGCAAAATATCTTCTTGAAAGACAGTTAACATCATAAATAACTGTTCTATTCTCTCTGAATACTTAGTATCAGGTAGAAAAAAATATAGAAACCACTCTAGATATTTTAAGATATTTCAAACAGAAAGGGGTTTATCTCAGGGTATTGATTACAAAGAAAGTGCTGGAAGGGCCATGGTGAAGGAAGATACTGCTGAACACAGAAAATAACTGGCTTCTCCTTTCCTTCTGTGCTTCCAAACTCCCATTAATTGTGCACTGGGGAAAACTGAAGAAAATAGAAGACAAGAGAGTCTTAGAACTGTGGTTTGCAGGTTTCAGCCCAAGAGGTATAAAAGGAATTATAAAATTGATTTTGGAATTGATAGTCAACAGGAATGACATAATTAGAAACAGGTACTTTTGATTCCTGTAAAAGTAATGCATGTTCTATGTTCTCCATTCTACAGTATTTCCAAAGAAATATCAACATTTTAATAATTTCTCTCAATGGTCAAGTTAGGAAAGAGAAAGGGGGACAAGTTTAATTTTCAGTTCATATCCAAATAGAAAAATTATATTTCCAGCCAAATGAAGCACACATCAATATTCCATCTACTTATGAATGACACGAGAGCTCGTCCCTTACTTAAACTGTGGACAGATGCTCAGCATTGAGAGAAATGGAGAATTTTTTCTGTGCCATCAAGATTTGGCTGTGCCCCTGTGCAGAGCTTCTCTTTTGTCTGTATACTTACCTTGAAACAGATCTCAGATCCTTAGATTTCTACCAAATAGAATTTACTTAATAAGGGATCAATTTAGCAATAGTGTTTTAAGCAAAAATAACCTAAGAATGACTAAGGAGAGGTCTCCTTCAAAATTTAAATTAGATATCTCTTTTAAGCTTTTCTTCTTATTGGGGAGACTGGGTGGCTCAGTTGGTTAAGCGACCTATGCTTGATCTCATGGGTCATGTGTGAGATGGAGCTCCATGCTCAGTGGGAAGTCTGCTTGAGATTCTCTCTCTCCTATCCCTCTGCCCCTCCTCCACTTGCTCTCTCTCTCTAAAAACAAATAAATAAATCTAAAATTTTTTCTTCTTACTGTTTAAGAAGAGGTCTGCCTCTTTTCAATTATAGCCTTTAATGTCTCTTTCCTATCTCTTTGGAGTAATTTAAATCTTACTTCTAGTCTTCAGAGTATATTCACTAGCAGACACACAGGCCAGCTCTTCTAGAACTCTACATGGTAAAGTTCAGTTTTCCCAGGAAGAAGAGTTCAAGAAGTAAATTTCTGTGTAGGAAGTTTATTGGAGAATGAATTTGGGATCAACATTTGCAAGGAACTAAAGAAGCAGGAGTAGCAAGAGGTAGAAGGTGAGCTCAGATGTCACAACAAAGGCTTCAGCCTATTTCAAAAGGAGCTCTGGACCTAGCACGGTCCTTCCTGAATTGGTATAAAGCAGCTGAGAGTTTATACCTCTCACATAGACCAGTCTTGGATGTGGCTGCCCCATGATAGGGGTGTGACTTTGGATGATGATTTCTTCAGCCAAGGGCAACCACCTCAAAGAGGTATTAAACTATGAACTGCCAGCCATTAACACTATCAGGGTCTGGGGAGATAAGATGTTCTGAAGGAGAGTTCTGGGCTTGCACCTGGTGTCCATGGCTAGGAGGATAGTAGATTCTCCTGTATGCTGATTTTTTTTTTTTTTTTTAATGGGAGTTTTAACCATATTGTTTGGACTTTCATTGAGCAACTATTTTTACCTCTTGCAAAATCTACCTCAGGGTCTCTAAGATGGTACTAATAAGACTCAAAACAACAATTACTTTTGCCCCTGTCCAGACTTTCTGCCTCCTGGCCTTATTTCCTTACACCTTATTTTATTAACTGGGACATAACTCATCATTGAGCTACCCCTTTGGGGGCCACATTACTTAACTCACTTCACTTATTTAAATACTGATAAATTCCTCGCTCTTCCTTCTGGGGTGCTTTCTCTGTTCCTTCACAGAAGGGTGGAGCTCCTCTGTGTCAGCAAAGGCTTCAAGACTTTCCTTGAAATTTAAAGAATAACTCTTGATGGCTAGAGTCAACAGCATTAGAATGCAAAGTTGCCTCAGTGAGCTGGAGAAATTCATAGCCTTGTTTTCTTCCACAGGACCCTCAAATAAGAAATAGGGCTCACCCTTATGTGCCTGACTCAAAAAGAGAGTACAACATTGTCACCAGAATGCATTGCATCTCTGACCTCTGAAAGGGAGACAGGAGCTCATCTGCTGCGCTCCTCCATGCTCTCTCCCCCACAACTCATGAAGCTGGGGTAATTCAATATCCAACATTTCGACTCTTAGTTATTTCCTCACTGGGAAATCAGGATAAAGATCCCCTCACAGTGAAATCTATCATAAGATGCCCATCTCCATGTTGGAAAAAAACAGAGTGCTGGATATTTCTTTTATATATTTTTTTCTGAATCTCTCCGATGCCCCTGAAGCCTTTCCAACCATTATCTGGGACAAAGTTATTAACACCAAAAGTGAATCTGTGACCTTTGGCTTTGCATGACCCCAAGGTTGCTAGCTTTCTAATTAGAGGTAGGGAAGCTGACTGCCCTGAGTTGATAGGATCTTAGTTGGGTGGAAAACAACCTCACTAGCTCTCTAATATGAAATGAGACATCCAGTCCAAACTTTTGTGCTCGGTTTTGCTGTCAGAGAGTAGCCAATGTCACCTTGTACTAACACTAAGAACGTGAGGGCTCATTTCTGACATGGGAAAATCTAGGTTTCTTCAGAAAGACTTTGTTATGCATCAGTGTCGGAGAGGCTTGTGCAGCCTGCCCTAATTTTCCACATCTTGCCCCCATTTTGCCTATCATATTTCTCCCCGTAAAAAAATCTCTCAGGACTTAACATATATGTGCAAGTCTTTTCTCCTTGATGCTGATGTCTGGTAAGAAACTTGACATACAAGTTCCTATAACGGTCCTCATTACCGAAAACACATTCAAATGCTGTCAGCCACAGTGACAGACACATTTGTGAATTTGAGAACATAGATAATCCTAATGGTGACCCCTGAAAAAAATGTATCAAATGTCATTGCTTCTCCCTCTGACACCTGACACCTTTCTCATGCAGTGGCAAATTCTCACCACAACTTTGTCCTTCTCTCTAATTTCTGGCACATTTCTTTTTTTACTTTTTTGATATAGCATATAGTTGCAATCTTAAAGGCTAGCCACACAAGTCTGTTTTAGCAGATGAAGAAAGCATAGGTCCTAGAATTCACCGATACATAACTGCCTTTTGAGAAGAATACCCAAAATTTTCAGAAAATTTGAGTCTTTCAAAGCAGAGTTGAAGAGTAGTTTCCAGCCTATGACTTCACAGAGCTTTGTGCATACTACCAAGTTAGCTCACAGAGTGTTCTGCAAACATCATGTCAAACAGTGCACTCCCCTGGCCCCCAAAGCAGGAATATGCCAATTCAGTTTTTTCCTTAACTTTCTTATGACATTGAAATAAAATATAATGGACCAGTGTTCAAACCAAACTCCCAGCTGAGATTTAGATGTATCTTCATCAGTTATAGTGAGGCTGCTAAGTGCTGCATCTTCGTTTGTGGATTTTAGTTGTGACCTTAAATTGTCCAGATATGCCTGTCACCAAAAGGCAGCTGCCATTTTTGCCCAAGTCTAACTCTGAATCGCAACCACAATGTTCTTGGATTATCCCCAAATGCAAACTTCTTTCCAAGCCAGTTTGTGAGCTACATGGTTTCTACGAAAGTGTATCATAGAGAAAACTTAGGTAGTTTGCATTGAGCAGTGCATAAGATTTAATTCCTAAACACACACACACACACACACACACACACACACACACTCGAAATCAGCCTTCTTTTTAAAAATTATATCAAGTATTTCTAAGAGCAGAGACTTTCTCTCTCCACTTTCCATCAAATTGTCAACCACTAAAATCTCTCCTTTCTTGTATGGAACAATTTAACTCAATCTCAAATTGACAATATTATTTTCTACTTGCTATTTTCTGCAACTCTGGCTTCCTGAGTTAAAGTATTTAGGTATTATTAAATTAAAATTAAAGTATTAAGGTATTATTAAATACCTATTGATTTACCTATTATTAAAGGAAGCTTAAGAAATCTTCACCCAACATGAGTAGATCTAATTCCAGGAGGAAGGATAAGGGTTATCCTACTGGTAACAAGGAAAAGTAAAATTGTGTTTATAACATTATATCAAAAGTAAGCAGCAGCAGACATTGTAAAAACAGACATTCTCTGTTGTAAAGAAAGAAAATAACCTTTAGCAATAAAATTAAGAGAAGTTTTTAAAAACAAACTTTAAGAAATTACAGATTGAAAATAAAAACCTTTAATATCTATATGTAGGAAGGACTAAAGGACAAAAATTAGAGAAGTCTGGACCAGTTTGCACATGTGACTAAAAAGAGAACAGGAGGATAAGCAGCAGAAGCAATTCAAAACAGAGATCACTCTCATCACAACATCCAGATAAGCATTTTTGCAGTTTATTCCATTCAATTATGCTTTTAATAACTGCATGGCAATATAGACCTAGTTCTCATTTTATAAGTGAAGATTCTTAACTTTTATTGAAGTTTTATAGATCCATGGATTTTTTTTGGATTAGCATATAAACTAAATGGATTCCACATGACTATTGTCGTCAAGATTTGGAGTCTAAAGTGAAAAAAACAGTATATATATAGGGAGTAATTCCTGAACATGGCATATACAAAGGAAGTGCTTTTCATGCTTAGGACATTTCACCCTCACCCCTCCTTTCCTCTGCCATCCTATTCACTTATTTAGAATAATTTTGTGAATTTTCAAGTGTAACTTGTTAACTGATCTCTATGAGCACATCAGGTTTATAAGCAGGAAAGTTTAAAAAAAGAGGCCACTATATATATACATATATATAGAGAGAGAGACAGAGCGCACAAGAAATGATGAAACAGCCACAAAACTAGTAGTAACTTAGAAAGCTCAGTAAATAAGATTATTCAATTATAAGTTATTTGGCTGTTGAAATAGGTTTCACACATTAATTAGTACTAAATTTCAGAGATCTTTGCTTTTGTTCTGTTACTCACTGTAATCCTAATTACCTTTACCTCAAAATGGCATAAAGAGATAAAAGTCATAGGTGTATGTTTAAAGCAGTGTCATGAACAGAGGGGAAATATAGGGAATAGGTATTAAAATTCATTTTAAATGCATATACAATTAGATTGAACAACCGGGAAGAATGTTTTGCCCAATTCTGTAAGACTATCCGTCTGTATTTTGTAACTTGAACTTATTTGCCTTTTTAGGAGGCAGTGAAAAATGGTTTCTTTTTTATAAAACTACCTATCAAAATGGGATTTCTTTTTTAAAAAATATGGACAGTTTGCAGTTTTAGTTTTTCTACTAATAATGAGGCAGTGTAGTATACATGACTCACTATTATAATCCCAATAACTTTAAATTTTATCTTAATTGTCTTTCATATCTTTTTGCTTCTCAGTTCACATTTCTTTTGAATGAAGTTCTAACGTGATCAATAGATATCTAAATTATATTCTTTAAAACCATTTTTTGGTACTATTTTATTGCATTGCCTACTGTGTCAGCTCTGTCTTCCATTTTTATCAATCGAAATGTGAAACTTGGAAAGTTGTTCATGATGTCAGATTACAAGGGCTCATAATAATGAAATGGAGTGTGGTTGGGTGTGTAATATATGGGTTATATGTGTATATTTGTATATGACCTATATGTTTATATCTATCCATCCATCCATCCACCCATCCATCTTTATACATTTTATCCCAAGAAATTCATTCCTTAAAGAAAACTTCTATGTATTAGGAAATGGATGTCATCTATGAGAATACATTTTCATATACTGTACTTCTATTTTAAGGAAAGCTCAGTTCTTTCTTGGTTTGTTCTTGCTTGAGTCTTGACTGTTTATAAACCATTTCTACTATGCTATCACAGAGATATTTTTCTAAAGCACAAAGTTTCCATGTGTTCCCTTTATGTCCTAAATCCTATGGGATAGAAGCCCAAATTTTGTAGTGAATCCACAAAGAAGGGAATCTGCCATTTTCATAGGATCAACATTAGTCCTCCCCTATTTGGTAACAGTGCTTTGATTCTTCTCTATGATTTGCCCCTTTCTTAAAGCAGTCTGTCTTCCTGGGATGCAAATCCTATGAGATATCAAATAAAATTTTATGTTGCATCCCCAAAGGAGGGAATCTAGTGTTTTCACCAGACCAATATCAATCCCCATTATCCAGTAACCAGTACATCAGTTTTTCTTTTGTGATTGTTTCTCCTAGGATGCATGCAATGTCCTTGGGGGCAGAGACTATGTTGGACATGGGACTCACACATGTCAAACTGCTTTTTACCTTCTGGGCATTTACATTTTGAGAGACAAATGAGTGGAAAAGGGTTGGAGTGATTGAATCAAGACCTGGTCACTGCTTACTTCTAATTAAATCCTCCCATCTTATCTTAATTTTTTTCTGAGAATCAGATCCTCAGGTTTTACGTTGATTCTAAGAGATGTAGCAGGGGCTTCTGGGTGGCTCAGTGGGTTAAAGCCTGTGCTTTCAGCTCAGGTCATGATCTCAGGGTCCTGGGATCGAGCCCCGCATCAGGCTCTCTGCTCAGCGGGGAGCCTGCTTCCTCCTCTCTCTCTGCCTGCCTCTCTGCCTACT
The DNA here is from genome assembly GCA_028534135.1 of Potos flavus. Lineage (NCBI taxonomy): Eukaryota > Metazoa > Chordata > Mammalia > Carnivora > Procyonidae > Potos > Potos flavus. The sequence goes on along the minus strand of CM052899.1, from coordinate 80,721,213 downwards.
TGTG
>CM052899.1:80665991-80721109 GCA_028534135.1 Potos flavus | reverse complement strand
CCATATTATCTGCTTATGCAAAACATAAGAAAATGTTTGTTCAGTAGTTAATGATTGAGTGATCTCAGGCTCATTAAAAAAAACAAAGTTCTAGATATTATAATTATTATATATTAGAAAGCTCTGCTATGCATTTCCTCTAATCTCAGAATTGTCCTTCACATGCCCATAAAAGTTTAACATTGACATCCCAATGAAAATCATGGGACATTGCCTGATACCCTGTGTTTGAAAATAGTAAATAAGCCTGGATATTTATCATAACTAGAGAGATCATAGTGTTATTGTTCAAACTGACACTTTTAAAAAATATTTTATTTATTTGTTTATTTATTTATTTGAGAGAGAGAGAGTGAGAGAGCACAAGCTGGGAGAAGGGCAGAGGGAGAAGCAGAATCCCCGCTAAGCAGGGAGCTTGATGCAGGACTGGATCCCAGGACCCTGGGATCATGACCTGAGCTGAAGGCAGACACTTAACCGATTGAGCCACACTAGCACCCCAACACTTTTCTTGGTGGGGGAGACCATGCATACAAGCCAGGGGACAGGGAGAGGGAGAGAATCTCCATATTAACCCCAAGACTGACACGGGGCATGATCTCACAACACTGAGATCATGACCTGAGCTGAAATCAAGATTCATATGCTTAACTGACTGAGCTACCTAAGCACCCCCAAATTGTGACACTTTTGAAAGAGAAAGAGGATCTGTTGTGCCAGGACAACTGTTACAAACTGGCACTGTTACGGCTAAACTAGAATACGTGATCATATTAGTTACAATTAACTGGCTAGGCAATGAGAGATCCAGCAAGGTAAATATTTCTATGATCACTGTTTTGATGGTTATGTATTCCCTAGAGCAGTATGTTTTACCCAACATCTTCAGTCTGATTATGAAATAGATATTTAACAGGCAATTAATAATTGTAATTTTGCTTTATTTTATTTCGTTTTTTAGGCTAACATCTATCTAAAATATTTGAAAGACAGGAGGCAACCCTCCCTCCTACTACCTTTTCTTCAGGCCCAGCCTGCTAATGACAGATATTTTAATAGTGTTTCTTAGGGAGACGTTTGTTTATTTCAAAGACATTAAGAATTTTAGTTTGTAGTATCTCTATGCTCAAGCTATTTTACTTCCTTGGAAATACAGAAAATTCTTAGATTTAGAAGAAGCATCTTTTAGTTTCAGTTGGCTTGCAGCCCCATTTTCAGTGAGCTGAATAAAAATTTGTCCTAAAATCCAACACTGCTCAATCTATTATTAATGTGCAAGTGAAGGGTCCTTAGGGTGAAGAGCCAAGGACTCATACTACTAAGTGCTCATGCAAAAAGGCTTTAAACATCCCTTGCCCGCCAGTCTCCTCTATTTCCTTCCATATTCTACATTCCTGCCCCAGTTTTGAATGAAGTCTGTGAAAAAAGACATTTGACATTGACTTTACCTTTTGTCCAAATTCAGTGCTTGAAGAAACATGTCTGAGAGTATTCTGGTGAACTTTCCATTGACATTTAAAATCTGCTAGACACTACACTATTCCCAAGAGTTGCTCTGCCACTGGGGCTAAAATCTAATTTGTCTGTCACAAAATGTGGAATAAATTTGGAGATTAAAAAAGGAGAGATCTTTAACTCTCTGATTAGCAATAATATTGTCTCCAAATAGCAATCATCCTTTCTCAGGCCTATACAATGGGGCCCTGGAGGAAATCCATGTAATCTTTGAAAGAAATAAATGTTACTGGTCCAATAATAAAGGAAAGAAATATAGAATGCTATGAAGTTGGATAACAGAGTGAGTATATATGTCTTTGGAGGGCCAGTGGAGCACAACAACAAGAGCATGAACCCTCGTAAGAATAATCTCCATTCTTCTGGGGATGCCAGAAAGGCTGAAAATCCTCAAGTATGTCCTTCATGGAGAGGAAACTAGATTGACATAGTCAGCTGCATGGTATGTGGTTCCTGGATACTGGAAGAAAGAAAAGACTGAACCACCAGAGGACAGGCCCAGAAGTGATACAAAGAAGAAACAGTGGTTCTATGTAGGAAGAGCTGAGAGTGGATATAGATACTCTGAACATTCAGCATGTACCATGCTGGCCTGGGAAACCTGGAGACTGAAAATCAAGGCACGTAGCCCCAAAGTTTTACATTCAAGGTTGAGAAAAGTAATTTTGCTGCCATGGTTGTTATGCATGTATAGGTTTTGAATTAACAGAATTCCCTAAGAATTCTATGACTACCTCCTTCAATTTTAGTTGGTGTGATATTGATATTTAAATATTGATCTTATTAAGTTTTTGTAATTTCTTGCCATGATGCCAGATTTTAAAAATAATATATAAAAGTTATACAATATCTTTTATTTTTTCCAGTGAAAACTTTCCCATACAGTAGAATGTCTCCAAGAAGTTTAAAATTCTGTGAAATCCTAATTTATTAAAATTTTCAGCCTGTACTCCCTGGCCATAAGAGAAAATACTGGAAAAGAAGAACCATCTGCACTGCTATCTGCCTTTGCTACAATGAAAAAATTAATATGCTTTCGAACATATCAGACACTCTCTGTAAGTATTTGGAAAACTAAGCACAGTTAAGTAGAATGGAAAAAGAAACCGGAACAATATCTCAGTTTAAAAATAAGTTCATTCATATATTTCAACTATGCATAATATCCTAGGCACTTTGGTAAATGCCAGGAAGTCAAATATAAGACAGGACTTCCCCTAATAAAACTAATTTCTCACTATTTATTAGGTAAGGTAGCTGTAAGAAAAGATAGATAACAATAATTTTCCAAATACCGTAAAAACATATGTCTAAGAAAAGAGGTTGTACAGAGAAAGTCTGTGTTAGGGAAAGATGAGGTCAGAAAATTCTTTACAAAATACGCATTATGAAGAAATAATGATCAAGAATAGGGGAAGGGCATTTAGGATGGAAAGAAGAATTTATTCAAAAATGAACGAGCAAAATGCCAATGTGAATTCCTGGAAGTATAATTAAATCATTATTGCAATGAGTCTAAAGATTATCCTCAAGGAGAGAGAAAGAAGCAGATCATGGAGAATCTTTAGAATCTTTTAGGCTGTGATAAGGATGGAGGCTATTCACAATGGAAAGCTATTACAATGTAGACATTCTTGAGGGCAGGCCAGGCTGTTTTCATTTTTTTAATCCCTAGAATACGAACAGTGTGTAACATGTAGATGAGCTACAGATATTTATTCATTTGTGTTATTTGCATTCAGTGATGGAAGAAATGGACAAGTGGCTAGATCAAGTATTTTTACTGGAATGATACTATTATCAGGTGTGTATCTTAATTCAATCTATTTGACTGTAAATTATAATACATAGTAGGAAGTTTTAAACCTTAGAATCTGGAAAACAGATAAAAAGCTTTAAAAAAGAGTCCTTGGGGGCGCCTAGGTGGCTCAGTGGGTTAAGCCTCTGCCTTCGGCTCAGGTCACGATCTCAGGGTCCTGGGATCAAGCCCCGCATCGGGCTCTCTGCTCAGCGGGGAGCCTGCTTCCCCCTCTGCCTGCCTCTCTCCCTACTTGTGATCTCTTTCTCTGTCAAATAAATAAATAAATAAAATCTTTAAAAAAAAAAAATAAAAATAAAAAAAAATAAAAAAGAGTCCTTGGGGCTCCTGGGTGGCTCAGTGGGTTAAGCCTCTGCCTTCAGGTCAGGTCATGATCTCGGGGTCCTGGGATTGAGCCCCGCATCCGGCTCTCTGCTCAGCGGGGAGCCTGCTTCCCCTTCTCCCTCTGCCTGCCTTTCTGCCTACTTGTGAGCTCTCTCTCTCTGTCAAATAAATAAAATCTTTAAAAAAATAAATAAATAAAAATAAAAATAAAAAAGAGTCCTTGTGAGATGTAAGATTGTGGATTAAGGTAACACCAGTGATGGGCCCAAAGAGCGTGGGTGTGTGACATAGCAAACAAATAAAGAAATTATATTCAGTAATTTGTTCAAAATGAGGTCATAGGGGACAAGGGGAGCAGAAGGTAATTCATATTTTATGATGCAAATGACTTAAGAGCATCACCATCTGAATTAGGGATTGCCAAAGAAAACTTTGGAGGCTCATTGGCGAAAAGAAAGTTCAGTTGAGTTCATGTATTGACATGAGTCATGCTTAGCCTATATCTGAACCCCAAATCAAGTATTTATTTCATCTGTCTGAATAGAAATCAGAAATGGCAATTTATTCTGTTAGCACCAGAAAAGCCCAACCTGTGTTTGAATGCACCAATATGCAAGTGGCAACATGGCCACTTTGAGTCCCGCTTACAATTTGTGACTTAACTTAGCAGTTTCATGTCTGTTGGGCTGGCTCTCTTTCTGCAGAGATAAGCTGGGTTTTCCCAAAACCGACATATACACCTCATCAGGTCAAGAAATGTGGGCTCTGAAAAAAAAAAAAAAAAGAAATGTGGGCTCTGAACTCTTATAAATAAAATTAATCCAACAGTCACTTTCCAAAGATGCTAGATTAGGTATGAATTAATTCTTTGCTCTAATTTCTACTTTGGGCATTTACTTTTTCATTCTGGACAGTTCCTCTCTGTGTCGTATTACTGGGCTTAAACCTGCTTTGTAATTTCAGTGATGATACAAGCCTATAAACAACTTTAGAGTTCTTCTGTCAAGAGTTTGAAACCATTGTGAGAATTCAAGGAGAGGATGAGGAAAGGACACAAAAGATTCAATAAAAGGATTAGAAGACAAAGTCTAATAAAAAAATGTTAAGTACCCTGAACAGACAGAAGTAACTTCAGATAACTTGGAAATGCATTGCCGGGGAATCAGAAGTGTTCTTCAGACAGTATGAAAAAGAGGCTGCCACTAAAGCTCTGGCAGTTATTTTCCTTACTTTCACAAGGATTTGCTTGGATTCTTTTTTTGTACTAACATTATAATATCACATTAAAAACATTAGTCACACTTTATGGAGGCATTTATGGATAAAATATAGAGAAATTATTCTAATTTATGTAGACATTTATAGCTAAAAACAACAAAAAAAGCACTCATTTACTAAGGAAGCACAATGCAGAGCTGCATAACTTAAATTTGCATTATAATTTTCAATAAACACAAATTTTGCATAGGAATAACTTTGAATCAGTAACAATTATATTTTATTTTTGCATATTTGTATGAAAAATAGCATAATAAACTTAGATCTTAAAATTGCCACAAATAACAACTCAAGTTTGTGTGCTATACCAGAATAGTAATAATTGTATCAGTGACAACAAAAAAACAAAAATTTGAGATCTAGCGATAAACTTACTACAATGAGCTTCCTACGTTTAGGAGATATACTTTTGAGATTCAGGGAGTTCCATTGTAGTCAAAGTACTAAGTATTTGTAAAAATGATACCATTATCCTTCCTACCTCACAAAAATCCACAGATTTGCATATATGATTATTAATAAAATGTACAAGCATAAGAGGGAAGAAACTTCATCTTAGATTTTGTCTTGCTATAGCATTTCTCTTATTTTTTTTCTTATAGCAATAAGAATTTTGTTTGCTTGTTGTTTATCTGCAGTTCAGACCCATTTGTATATCTGATGGACATTAAGGATACTTCCCCTTTGGAAAATGTTAATATTTACTATATTTTGCTTAAGATTTAAAGAGATTATACAATCCCCTGAATCCTATCTAGAGAGCTCAGATCAAGAATTTTTTTAATGACAGATTTTCTTTTGTGAATTAGAATCCTTCCTCAGAAGCTTATTTCTCTTTTCTTAATCAGTTTTCAAATACCTCATCTAGAACAGTATTTTTTACAGTCACATTGCTGATGTCTTTATTGAAGTGGGATTTGGAATTGTTATATGTGCAATCTTGATGTTTTAGCTTCTATCATGTCATAGAATCCTCTGAGATGGAACTGTATTTTGAAGATGTCATGAGTGAAAATCTTCCACACAGTCAATGTGGACAAGTGTGAGAGTTAAAGACTCTGGGAAGTCCTAATTATAGGGCCGTCTCCATAATTTGTGAGATTTACCTCCAGAACCTTGATCTGGTCCTCACAGTAAATAACAGAGAAAAATTGCTTCATGCTTCTGGTAAGGGAAGAAAAATTGAAGAATTCTGAAATATAGCAGAGCATTCTCTTCTTCTTAACAAAGCTTGCCCTCAGGAGAAACCAGTTGATCAGAGCCTAACATTCTGGGGTATTACCAGAGCCTAACTCTCCTAGGGGAAAAGAAATACCCAAATCCAGTTCTAGCCATCTTCTCCCACTTAAGCGGGGAGAAAAAACTTGAGAAAAACTTGTGAAGTTCATATTCTAGCCACATAGGATCACTGAAACACTGAAACCAGTCATAAAACTATAGATGCTTCTCCTCCCTCCACACTCCACACCACATTTAAAAAGGGCCTATTTCATCTAGTCCATCATATCCAGCTATCAAGAGAAAATTGCAAGACCTGGCGAAAGGCAAAAACACCATTTGGAAAGACAAAGCTGGTATCAGAATCAGACATGGCAGGGATGTTAGAATTATCAGACTGGGAATTTAAAATAACTATGATTAATATGCTAAATCTCTAATGGATAAAGTAAAGAAGAGGTGAACAATGTAAGAAAAGAGATGGAAATCTAAAACAGAATAAAAGATACACTAGAGATCAAAAACACTGTAGTAGAAACGAAGAAGGTCTTTGATAAACTTCTTAGAACCCTGGCCATGGCTAAGGAAAACACATCTGACTAGAGGATATATCAGTACAAACCTCAAAAACTGAATACAAAGAGAATAAAGACTAAGACGAAAAACAGAACTGAATATCCAGGGACTGTGGTAAAACATGGCAAACGGGCTTTGGCTATGTGATTGACTTAAGGATCTTTTTTTTTTTTTTTTTAAGATTTTATTTATTTATTTGACAGAGAGAGAGAGATTACAAGTAGGCAGAGAGGCAGGCAGAGAGACAGGGGGAAGAAGGCTCCCCGCTGAGCAGAGAGCCTGATGCGGGGCTCGATCCCAGGACCCTGAGATCATGAGATCATGAGATCATGACCTGAACGGAAGGCAGAGGCTTTAACCCACTGAGCCACCCAGGTGCCCCTGACTTAAGGATCTTGTGGTGGGGAGATTATCCTGAGTTATCTGGAAAGGCCCAATAAGGGGGAGGCAGAGGAGTGAAAGTAAGAGGAGATGTGAGGATGGAAAGGAGGTCTTGTGTGTATGTGAGAGAGCGAGAGCGAGAGAGAAGATTGGAAGATGCTACACTATTGGCTTTGAAAGATAGGAGGAATGAGCAACTAATCTGCCAACCAAAAGATGTAAGTAGTGTCTAGAAGCCAAAAAAAGCAGGGAAATGGACTTTTCCCTCAAAGCCTCCAGAAGGTACCACCCATGCCAACACCTTGACATTAGCCAGTGAGAATGAATCTGGACTCCAGATTGTAAGAGAAAATATTTGTGTTGTTTAGAAATAGTACTTACTTTATGGGGACTAAATGCATTAATATTTGGAAATTTGGTGGCCTGAGTCATACATTATGTAAGAGTTCCATAAAATAAAATAATTGCGTTTGAAATTTAAAAAAAAAAAAGAACACCAAGTGTGTGGTAATTTGTTACAACAGCAATAGGACTCTCTAACCATTCCCTCAGTATGTCACTGTGTGACCAGGGAGAGCGTGGCAGGGGGTGGGGACAGGGTCTATATGTATATGCACATCTATTGCAATTACAAGATGTGAAAACAAAATAAAATAAACTACGAATAATGCTTGTGTGGAGTAGTATGTAACTAATTGCCTGAAGATTAAGAAAAAGCCCAAGGAGGTAATGACATTGGAATTTATTCTTAAAGAGTGTCTAATATATATGTGGTAAAGCATTCTGGACAAATGAGATAGTTTAATTAAAGGATGAGCTCATAAAAGAATCCAGAAGACATGAAAAACAGTAAAGTTACTAAAAACATTTTTTAAAAGCCTGCGTGTATGTTCATGTGTGTGATAGAAAGCAAAAGGGTGGGAGTGGTTGAATTGAAACCAGAGAGTTAGATTTCTAAGGACTTCGGGTTACGTGTAAGGAGATTAAAAATTATTGCTCAGGCAATAAGAAATAAATCAGGTTTCTTAATTTACTATTTATTTTTAACAAACTATCCTCTGTCCACAGTTTGAAATGACAATAATGAAAATTAATATTCCATTGCCCTACTCTTTCCTGTCACTGAGTCCTGCTTCTTGAGATCACTCACTTCTGCCCTTTCGTTTTTCTTCCAATATTTACCTTAATCATTCTAAATAACATTATGCTGTTGACTTATATTTTTCAGTATCAATTTTTATACTTTCAGAAAAAGGAATTTGAAGATGAAGCTCTCTGTCATATACCCCTCCTCCTGCAATTCTTTCACTGTAATTAAGTTATAATTTCTTAAAATTAATAGTCACTTGGTGTTTACATTGTATGACTGTACATCTCCCTTTATAGCTGAATCATTGCACTCCAGTTACATGTCCTTTCTTTTTTGAAAGCTTTTTTTTTTTTTTTTGTCTCCATAGGCTCTCTACCTAACATTCAGCTTCATCCCGATTGAACAAAAAAACGATAAAACTTTTCTTGTAAAGGCACACATCAGTTTCTCTCTCTCTCTCTTTTTTTCTCCTGGGAAACATCTTACCTGAAGGCCTCTAACTTTCTGCTCCAATCTGGACTGGCTGAACTTTTCATCGTAATACCTTTGTGACTTTATATTTTATCATATAAACTAGGACATCTTTGAGAGTGACAATGTTTTATTAAAGTTACATCAGAACAAGTGTAAACCCAAACTGCCTGGAACAAGCTAGATTCTTCTGTGTCTTGCCTTTTTATTCTCCTGTTTCCTGTGTTACATCTCTTCCTTTTTCCTGGTATTTTCATTTGTTTTTATTTGGTTGTACTCCAGGGTCCTTTGAGAATCGTGCATGAAAAAGTACTTCATACTTCATATTGTGGCTTGCCTTCGTATAAAATATTAGAGGTAGAAGGTTATTTTCTATCAGAATTCTGAAGACATTTCTTTATGCTTCCTACATTTCAGATGGGGAGATGTCTGAGCCATGCGGATACCCTAGTCTTTGGAGTAATCTATTTCTCTCTTTCAGGCAGATTTATGTATCTTTTGCTTCTGATATTGTCAAATATTATTGCATGTAAACTGTATTTCTTCTTTCAGGAGGCTTTAATGGTTTTTTCTACTTATACATGGTACTCATGTATATCATTATGGTAAGGTTTGATGTGGGTTTTTCTTTCTAAATTAATTATATGAGGTGGGATCTTATAGTAACAAATATTGTACTGCTTTCTGTACCCTTCATATAATTCTGTTTTTTCCAGCCATGTAAATTACCACATCTTGTTAGCTTTTGATCTACCAATATTTTGATTTGTTATCATATATCAACATTTTGTTTTCAATTTTGTGCTATTATCACTTCTCCATAGAGGTGGTTATACATTTTTTAAACTCACTTGATGTCATTATAGAAGGTTTTGAGTGAGTAACGGAGATTAACAATTGTGCTCAAGTCACCATTTAAAAAAATTTTTTTTAAAGATTTTATTTATTCATTTGAGAGAGATAGAAAGAGAGAGAGAGAGACCAAGCAGGGGGAGAGGCAGAGTGAGAGGGAGAAGCAGATTCCCTGCTGAGCCAGGAGCTGGACATGGGACTTGATCCCAGGACCTGGAGGTCATGACCTGAGCCGAAGGAAGACACTTAACCATCTGAGCCACCCAGGTGCCCCTCAAGCCACCACTTTAAACAAAAGCTATTATTACTATTATTAATATTATTTTAGAAAATTATCTTTGTGACACGGTGAAGACAGATAAATTAGGGAACTCTTAGAACCGGGAAAATGATTTTACTTGCACAGGAAGAAAGTGATGAGAACCTGTGATGGCAATAGTGATAAAGAATTGATTTAGTAATTGTTCCCTATATATATTACTATAATTGATTTAGTAATTGTTCCCTATAGTTGACAGGAAAGAGTTGACGCTAATCTTAACTCCGCAGTAGAATGAAAGATGTCAGTTCTTGATGAGAAACTGATAATGGTTTTTTGAAGTTTCTACTTTATCTCTCTTCTACCTTTCCTTACTAATTAAGAAGATAATTCTACATTACCCAAGCATAATTGAATTTATATAGTCTGTGAAAATATAGGACAATTAGAGCAACTGTCAATTCATTTGCTAATAATATCCCTAATATAATATAAGGGATTTTAGAAAAGTTTATGCATACCTGAGTCTCAATTCTTTCTGTTTTCTTAAATTTAAAAACTCCTTGGGCTCAACATATACTGAAATTGGAACAATGCAGAGAAGATTAGCCTTGCCCCCACAAAAGGATGACACGCAAATTCCCAAAGCATTCCATATTTTTGTTCTAATATCAAGGAAACACACAAGCGCTGTGAAGAACAGCTCCAGGTCAAGAAGGAGGAAATCAAGACTCTGTCCAAGGAGGAAGAAACCAAGAAATAAAATTCCTTCTCTTTGGTCTGTACATAGTGACCTCAGCAATAATCCAGATCAGTTATTCAATAAAGCAAACCTTTATCTGCCAAAATAAAATTCTTAAGGATTAACTACTTAAGAGCAAAAATTGAGAGATGTCCCTTAAGTGATGTCAGTTTGCTTATTTAGAGTATTTTGAAGAGATCTTGAAGAGATGTTAATTTCCTATTAATGTCCGAGTCGACTAGAAACAGAGCTCCATCAGCTGCACATCCCGCACATCCCCCTTCCTCCATGTCACTTCTCTCTCTCCCCTTCAGTTCTTTGTCTTCTTTGTGGCTTATCTTTCTAAAACATTATGAACAGATGGAATCATAAAAAGGTAAAAGAGAGAAAAAATACATTTATGTATGTAGGGGAGTTTTGACTAGATGGAATTTATTATGAAAAATGGTACCCAGGTACTTCAGTCCCTGTTCTGCAACTTCTAGGTGTTCCCTGAGTTGAACTCTCATTTTGGCAACTTGGTCACATTTCCCAGAACTCACTTTCCTTAAAGTGGTGGGTTTAGAGTTTGCCTCCATTTGAGAGGCAAAGTGGTACAACAGCCCTAAATCTCTAACGGTCTTTTAGGTAAGTTTATAAAAGATGGACACAGAAGTGCTCAGCATGGCAAAGCTTGTTTTGTTTTCTTTCGTTTTGCCTCCTGGTCTTCCTCTTATCTGCTAGCCTCACTGACCAGCAGTCACCTTGATGATACCATCTCACCCTTGGCTATGGGCCCACAGAAGAAATAGCCACACAGAGGCAACAGTTTTCCATAGACTTCTCTGCCAACTGTCCTCAATGGTCCATGCCTTGCTTCCCAGATTTCCCTTCAAGGGGCCACCTGTCCACATAGACTTTGAGAGGGCTGATTTTTACTTTTGTCATCTAACTCCCTCTTTGGACCTTTCCTTACCCACTTTTTCTCACAATTGTGTAGTGCCTTATTTCTATTGTAAATCCTTATTTTATATTAATCAAAATGCTTTTGCTTCTCTGCTACTACACTGAAATACTAACTTCATCCAACTTCAGTTTTTTAATTCTTTTCAATTATTAAAGTTTTAGCTGGACATGTAATTGCCTGCTAAAGATTATATTTCTTCATAGCTTCAGTTGCAACTAGACTCTGTAACTAAATTTTGCTATGGGCAAAGATGTATGCAATTTCTCTTTTATTTACTAAAAAATTGACTTGGTCTCCACATCCTGTTTCTTCTGTCCATGAGATGGATTATGACGCATGGTAACCCAAATTTTACTGTGCAAATGAGGGCCATTCTTACACCATGGCAGAGCAACAAGAAAGAATGGACCCAAAACACTGAATGACCTCTTGGACCAAGTTATCCTGCCACCTGGATCTCTCACCTCTGGTGTGTTATGTGAGCATTAATAAAATTATATCTTATTTAAGTGTATTAGGGATTCCCTTGGCAGAAGAAACACAACTGTACACTAAATATTACAGGTAATATCATAAAGTCCTAGTGATTTTTATGGCTTTTCTGTGGAGCTGTTTAAATATTCCCATGCTGCTACTTTCCCTCCACTAGCCCCTCTTCTGTGAGTGCACAGGCATGTGGAGATACAGACAAACTTACAGATAAACACACACATATGCCAACTATAGAGAGACAGGCATAAGGTCACAGACCAAGGTAGAGGTTATATGAGAACCAGGTAGGCATGAACCAGACATTTAACCCTAAGGCTTTGGCCAGTGATTCCTAATGAAACAAGCTATTTTGACCAAGAACTGTTAAGTTTCTTCAGGAAAGCCCATTCTGCACAGGGCTTCCTTGATCGTGCTGGAGTTAGGCTAGTATTATGAATTATGATCAAAGTATTTTTTAAAATAGTGTACTTTCAGTAAACATGCATTTATTACTTAGTTTTTATAACTTTGGTTATGCACATCCTCATTGTTCATTTGTATTTGGTTTAAAGTTTCGAAGAGCCACCTGTTTTCAAGGAAAAAAGAATGTCAATTCAAGTTTGGGTTAAGGCCAAAATTCCCAAATGACAAACTTGCTGGCAGCCAATTTAGCATCAGAGAGTACATCCTAGAGCAAGAGAGAGCCGCCACATCTATCTTTAGTATGAACGCCCAGTGGCTGTGCTGTCTCTACATAAAGTAGTAAGGAAACAAAAATAAAGGATACAATCTTAAGAATAAAGAGCAAGGTAGTGCAGAAACTGATATTTACATCAAACAAATCTTTGGCCACATAGATGAGTTGAAGTAATTTGCAAAAAATCTAGGTTACTAGAAATTGTGGCAAAAGCTGCCGACGTCGTAAAGCGCACCTGCTTAACATGGTGAAGTCACGTGTGATGGAGGATTGATGCATGTGAAGAGACAAGGGAAAGATAAGATGTTGAAGTGAGTCCACAAAGCATAAGACACATCTACTTCACATTAAATAGACTTGAAACACTAGAATGCACCGAGTGGTTAAGATAATTAAAGGGGAGCAATTGAGATGTAAAGAGGAAGGTGAATGCTCTTAGTGAAAGCAGTGCAGCCCTCATTCTCCCCATCAAGGATGCAAAGCAGTCTCTGTCCTGAGAGAGAAGGCGCTTTGTGCCAAGCCTTCACCCAGGGCTGCCTAGCAACCGGCTCTTCTAGGAGGGCAGTGCATAAGTTAATCTCTTTGGTAAGCATTTGTAGCTATTAATTTAATTAGCAAAGGCAGCGTAGCATGAATGATCCTGGTGCAATAGCAAAATATTAATGAAGATTTTGAAATTCTAACCTTGAATATGCACATTGGAGACTGTTCCCCAGTCATATGGGGCCAAGGGAAACTCGTTTAAAAATAAAAGTATTGCAGAAAACTTTCTCTTTTGCATTTAGGTTCTATGGGGTTTCAGGAAGAGACTACAATTTAAATTTTCTTCTTTCTCATTGCAAAGAAACTTATTGTCTGGCTTTGAAAGTGAGACTGAGTGAGGTTTTTCTAACTCTAAAATTCTATGAATTCCAGATGCCTCTCCTCCAATATCCTAGTTTTAATTGTACTATTCCTTAGAAGACCCGTAGTTTTACCAACATAACTGTCTTCAAGGCAAACGGTGTTGGATACCTTTCAAAGGCTGTTAATGTTCCTCTTGTTAGCTGGCTAGAAGGGCAACTGTTCAGCGATAACAAGAAAAGTTACAGGGCTTTCACTCTGAGGCTGAGTGTTCTGTCCCCACAAGAATCCTGCTCAGACCTCTTCATTTCAGTTTAATAAAAGACAGTTGTGTTTCAGATCTTTCAGAAAGTCAAGTTCCAGTAAAAGCAGATCACCTAGCATTTTATATACTTTCTAACAACTTTTTCTTTGGCAAAATGCTTTAATGGAATACTGGATCTTGACCTTGCAAAAAAATAAAACCCACAAAACATTTAGTGGTAAAGCTTAAATGTTTGTCTCAGGCTTTAACAAAGATACGCTGGAAAAAAAAAATTAAAACCTCCAAAATCCTTCTTTTGCTTCTCTTTTAGTTTTTTTTTTTCTAATTGAAGAGTGGAATTCAATAATATTCTAGTTTCTGCAAAGAAAACCAATAATCTGCTTACTTCTTCTTTGTCTACTACTGTAAAAATGAGGCCCTTCTATTTTATAAGAAGACATGAAGTTAAAAAATTAGTTCTTTAGGATACTTGTGAACTGATTATGAACAGGGTCAAGGATGTTAAATGCCTGGAGAAAAATCTTAAGTCAAAAGGAAAAGGAAAAACAATCATTACAGTAGCAGAGATGGTTATCTAAAATCATCAAGTCCATGAATTACCTCTGAAAATAAAACTTTTCCATAGACGGAAAGGAAATAAGTATGTGTGTTTGTGTCTGTGTGTGTGTGTGTGTGTGTGTGTGTTCTAATTCCTAACTCTATGAGTGTGTTTCAATAGGATATACAATTATAAGAATAGAGTTAGTTAATTGGAACTCACCTGGCTTCCGTTCTTTACCTACCAACAATATATAAGAAAAGAAACAGAGGCATAGAGGCAAACGATTAAGGGTTTTTCAAGCACTTGGTTGGCCAAAAGGACAATCAAATGAACTGATTTTTTGAAATTGTGGATCCAAAGTAAAATTCTTATCTAGATGTGTATTTGATGACTTAATGTATTGCTTCTCAAAGTGTTTTCTTGGATCAGTAACATCAGTAATACATGGGAATAGTTGCAATGCAAGTTAATGGGCCCCTCTTCATATCTAAGGAATCAGAAACACTAGGGGTAGGCTTTAGTAATCTGTATTCTAAGAAGCTATCCAGATAGTTCGGATGTATGGTGAAGTCAAAAAAAGGTTTTTGTTTTTTTTTGAACTATGGCAACTTTTATTAGTGGCAAATTACTACATATGCCCTTTCCCACCTCCCACTTTCACCCTGCCTAGCCCTCCCAAATTAACAAGAAAAAGAGCAAATATTTGGTAATATACTGACAGCAACATTACTCTTTTTGAAGATCTCATTTGCCAGTAATTTTAAAGGGCCACAACACTCCAGATTTTGCTGACAAGTATTTCTGGATTGCATGGTAAGTCTTTCCACTGTTTGTGGGGCCTGAATGGAATATTATCTTCTGCTGTATGGCTCCAGCTTCTGGGTACCAGTTCGGTGGTATTCTTAAGTCACTGAAGTAAGAAGCTCCACTTTGATCTGTCATGTGGTATATACCATGCCTCTCTCCAATAAAAGTTTCTTTACCCTGATATCCCGGTAACTATTATAAATATAATAATCTTGTTCCTTCAGATAGGTTATGTTTAAAACAATTTTTAAAATCCTTATTTTATAAAATTATAAAATACTTACTTTGTTTTTCTATTAGTGGAATTTTTTTTAAATTTACAAAATTCCCACATATTCACAAGAGAAAAAACATTTTTAAAAATGGGAGAAAAATTGACACTCAGTGTTAAAGGAATGTTTTAGATGCATTTCTGTGTGTATAAACTTATTCATGTATAATCATAATCCACAGAGTTTTTGGGGGGGAAGTTTTTATTGATTTTTTCCCCAAAATATGAATTAGAAATGGTTTCAGTGAACTTCTGCTGGGCTATGTGTAAGCTAAAGAAATTCAAAATCTCTGCAGCATATAATCATGAACATTCCTATATTTTTTCTTGATTTTTTTAAAAGATTTTTTTATTTATTTATTTTACAGAGAGGAGAGATCACAAGTAGGCAGAGAGAGAGGGGGAAGCAGGCTCTCTGCTCAGCAGAGAGCCCAATGCAGGGCTCGATCCCAGGACCCTGAGATCATGACCTGACCCGAAGGCAGAGGCTTAACCCACTGAGCCACTCAGGCGCCCCTTTTTCTTGATTTATATGAATGCTAAGGGTCTTTGTGGCTGACTTGAGCCCCATGAACCTTCTTATACTGGGACCCAGGCTGAAGGATCAGACCCTATCCATAATGTTCTATTTTTATGGTCAGAAGCAGAGACACACACTGAATCCTACAATCCACAAAAAGCTTTTGCTCAGAAGTGGTATACGTCTCATTCAATCCCACTGCACTGACCAAAACAAGTCCCAAGACCACGGCCAGCAGTGCAGCCAGGAAAGACTCTGCCTTGTGGAAAAGTGCTGAAGGTACAGAGCAAGTGCCGGACTGTAGCACACTTAGAAGAAGGGGGTAGATTCTTAAGGAAAAGGACACAATCTGCCACAAGCATCGGTCCCCTTTCTTATTTTTCCCCTAGAATTAATGTCACTATTGTCTTTGTTCTCTGCATTTCAGCTATCATACAAATATTATTTCATTTTCTTCACAGCCCAAGTTTCCTTCCTTCAGAACCTTCGCTCAAGGTGGTTCCACTGACCAAATTGCTTTTTCCTCCTCTTCACCATCAAATCACTGCTCTTTTCTCAGAGAACATCCTTATCCCAAGACCGTGCCACATGCTCCAGTTATATGCTTTTATTTATTTTTTAAAGATTTTATTTATTTATTTGTCAGAGAGAGCACAAGCAGGGGGGTGACAGGCCGAGGGAAAAGCAGGCTCCCCACTGAGCAAGGAGCCCAATGCAGGACTCAATCCCAAGAGCCTGAGATCATGACCTGAGCAAAAGTGGACACTTAACTGACTGAGCCACTCAGGCATCCCAGTTATATGCTTTTAGATTTTATTTTCATTATTTAGCTGCTATTAAAGTCACTAGTGATAATAATTTAATAGTGATTATTGACTTAATGTTTTACTCCAAAAGTGGTTTCAAAGTTCCACAAAGATAGGGACATGCTGGTTTTTCTCTCCATTGTCTCTCTAAATGGGGTATAGAAATAATAGTAATCTCATAAATACTCACCGAAAGACTGAATAAATATTTTTATTTTTTATCTTTAGCAATATTTCTATTTTTTTTTTGCTATGATAATTTGGAAGATATACAACCTGTTTATTTTATTCATTACTTTATAACTTTAAATAAAACAATTGAATCAATATTTATTAATCTATTAGTGTCACACTGAAGCAAATATTTTTATTCCTTGTTTGAAAGATAAAAGAAGTTGTATCGTACACTTCCTCTTCCAATTATCTTTCCACATTTTTGTTAGTCTATTTTGTGATGTTTGTCTCAGTCCAGTTTATTTTATTCCATAGTATTTTATTCAGGAACTTTGAAATCTACATTCTGTATTATATATGTAATTTCTAAAGAGTTTTAGATTTAGTTTTTTGTTTAGAGAAAATAAAAACTTGTTACTTATCCTTTATAATCCATGTCCCCATTGGTGTCTTCTTTATGTTGGGATATCTCTGGGTTAGTGCTGAGTTTCATTAATAAATAGGGCTTTGTGAGAAGAGTATATATAGGAGAGAACTCCTGAGTCCTCACATTTATGAGAATGTATTTATGTTGTTATTGTAAGTAAGCTATAACATCATTGGTATGAAATAGAATTGAAGCATATTCTTTTTCACTCAAATTCTCTACACATTTATTCTGTTTTATTTTTTTTAATTTTTAAAAATCTGTCATTATTAAAATGCTTTATATCTTTGGGGCTAATATACAGGTCTTTATTTAAAACCCTAGGCCTCCATTTCCAATGCTTGACTGGTTGCTATAGGGTGAATTCCCATGATTCATATTTGACCCCCAACTTCCTTTCTATGTAATATGGGTTATCAATTATTTATAATTGCTCTTAGAATAAAGACGAAAATCTTTAAGATGGCCTACCCGTCGTCTGATCCCAAACTGCCTCTTCTGCTCAAATTTGCCAAGAGCAAACATAAACATTTCTATCCCCAGTTGCTCAAACAAGAGGAGATATATTACTCTTAGCCAAAAATTTCGCTAATAGAGATAGTATTTTCATCAGGCCAAATCTACGGCCTTAGAAGTTCAATAAGGTTGAAATTCCCTGAACTAATAATGTCTCATCTCTTATCGTCACTCTTTCAACATTAGTCTTGGTATGACTGCCAGGGTTCAAGAAAGAAAGGGAATCAAAGCTTGTTGTTCCTGTTTTTGAGATGGCATATGAATCAAACCCTAACCTCAGTGGCTCCAACCAATCTCTTTCATGCATTTATTTTATACTTTCTGTAAAACCAGAGGCTGACACTCAAAATGGTTCTTCTTTCTTCTTACCTATTGTGCACTCTGGGATACTGTTGAAATTACTTCAATAACTGGCAAGCAAGCAAAAAAGCAGTGAAGCCATCTAGAGACTGGGCTTCAGACAGCTTCAGGAAGCCTGGGGTTGGCTGCTAATGTTTCAGCATTAGTTAATGTCACCCATGTCATGGGAACTAGCAGAAGAGCAGGAATTTGAGATGACATGTATCATCCAAGTTGAGAGAGGCTAGAGAAATGGAAATCTTTCTTCTTAACTTCTGCTAAAATGATATTCGTCTTTCTATTTTAAAGCATATTTATTTATTTACTAATATTCCTTTACTTATTTTTCTATAATAATTGACAAAAATCTAGTTTTGCGTTTGCCGTAGACCAGGAAAGAAGTTATTTTTTTTCTATTTTCTTTAATCAATAGATATAGACTTCTTTAAGCATCTCATTTTAACTTTAGATGTAGAAATAAACACTATTTTTTCCGAATACAAAGGCACACAACTAAGGCAAAGGCCCAAGTAAATATGGTGTCCTTGATATTCAATAACATGAACATCATGTGGTGTACATGTGTGTGTTTGTGTGTATGTATGGGTGTGCAGTGTGTCATCAATGAAAATAGTTGTGCCAATTAAGTATCAAAAAACTTGGCTAAAACAAGGATATTTTTATCTCACATAACCCCAAAGTGTGAAAGTAGGGTAGTTCCGAGCTCTAGCTTCATTTATTTGCTATTCTCTCAACTGTTCCTTCATTGGTATGCAGGTTTTTCTTCTTTTCTTCAGATGATCTATTTTCATCATCATAAGATGGCTATTAGCAGAAAACAAGGTGATGTACTTCCTTGTTCACTTCTAAGACAAGAAAGAGAAGACCCTGACCCAGAGCCATAGAATATAAATTGTTTCTGTTCACTTTGAGTGGTCCAGCTTAGGTGAAATGCTCATTCAGTAATAATCATCAGAAAATAGTATGCATTGATCAGTATAAGCCAAGGTTCTTTAACTAATACCTGGCAAAAAAGCTGAGATGCCCATGATCAGCTTAAGTTAATACACACCCACAGCCAGAGTTGGATGTGGGATCAGCTTCTCCTGAGTCACACAAACTACTTGGGAGTGGGTGGCTCCTGAAGAAGATTGGGATTTTAGGGGAGACTGTCACTGTGAAGGCACTAGACAATGTTTCCTCAAAAGAAAGTGTATGTCTCCTTTGGAGACTTCCGAGACCAACCAGCTGAGAAGTAAATGTGTTTATTTTCCAAAATCTTATAGAATACAGATGATTCTCGACTTCACAATGGTTGGATGTAGGATTTTTCAACTTTACCATGGTGTAAAAGCAATACATAATCAATAGAAACCCTTCAAATTTTGAATTTTTATCTTTTCCCAAGCTAGTGATATGCAGTACAATACTCTCTTGAGATGCTAAGCAGAGGTAGCGAGCTACAGCTCTCAGTCAGCCAAGTAGCCATAAGGGTAAACAACTGATACACTGGCAATCATTCTATACCCATATAATCATTCTGTTTCTCACTTTTAGCACAATATTCAATAGATTCCATTAGGTATTTAACACTTTATTATAAAACAGGCTCTGTGTTGGATGATATTGCCCAACTGTAGACTAATGTAAGAGTTCTGAGCACATTTGAGGTTGGCTAAGGTAAGTATGATGTTTGGCAGGTTAAGTACTTTAAATGCATTTTCGACTTATGGTATTTTCAACTTATGATAGGTTAATCGGGATGTAACTCATCATAAATCCGGGAAGGTCTTTATAGAATGATGATTACAAACTCGACCTTTGTAGTGTCATGGTCCTGGATCCTAAATATAAATCCATTGCTCAATTGCTGAATGAGCTTGGCCAAGTTATTCTATAAAATAAGGAAACATTAATACCACATAGAATGTTTTCTTTCAAAAATTATTAAAGTGAGATAATTTATGGATTAGGAAATAAGTGCTGACTTTATTTTTACTATTAATTTTCCTTAAATTTCAGGAATATCATTTGAATAAGTTGTTTCTTTATGACTTTCTATTAACTTTCCTAGAACACTCTTTTTTTGTTTTAGAAAATACTTTTTTTACCTTCTATTTTATATTTATTTTTTTAATTTGTTTTACTCTCTTCTTGAGAGACATAATAATCACCTTTATATTGTACTCATTCATATCTGTCATTTTGCTTATAATCATTCATCTCTTTATCATTTTTATTTGCTTTTACTGTGATTTCCTTAACATTATTCTACACATAACTGATGTAGTTTTGTGTATTACCAGGGTTTCACTCTTTGCTGTTTTGAATATGTCTCTTGGTTGAGAAAAGGCATTGTTTCTCCATTTCTTTCCTTACATCTTCTTTTAAATTTTCTTCTGTTGTCTTGGCATGTCAGCTTTGATACTTCAGTTCATTAAATTCATGTTTTGCGATTTCTTGATATTGCTAAGTAGCAACTACATTTGTTTTTGTATTTGGGGGGCAAAACTATTCCAAAAATGGCTGCTTTATCTGCATTTTGCATAATAAGCCCCTAACCTTATTTATTTGTTTGTTTGTTTACCTATTATTCTATATTCTTGCATTAAATTGGGTTCCTTTCTTTTTCATCGCATATTTATCTTTGATGGGGGGTAAACTAGGTCTGCTGTGGCTCCTTAAAATAATAGAAATTAATTATTTTTTACCTTGCTTTGCTGTCTGATTTTTAAACCCTGCTCTTGAGTTGAGGGATTAGGATCTGGATGTATGTAGTTGTCATGCTTGTCTTCACTCTGCACTGGGCACTACCCTACCAACTCTGATGAGTATGTAATCCTGTTCAGCTTTTCCTATAATGCAAATTTCAAACAGTCATTACAGTGTGCATTCCTCATGGAGAGATTTGTGTTTCAAGTGATTCTCAATTTTTATTTACTAATTTTATTTTGTGTTTGTTTGCTGCTGCCATCTCATTGGATGCCATTACACTCTGGAGATTGTTCCCTGTTCTTAGCTTCTGCTGAGACAAACTGGGCAAGTGTTGACTTTTAGCAGTTCTTCTCATCTGAGCATTGGGAGATTATTTATTAGCAGTAAAAATAAAGGATGGTTTGGGGACATTTAGAGTTTCTTTCCAAAGTGCACTCATTTCATTTATGCCCAATTTATTCAAGGTGTGATCTATCAGTTAGGAATGTTCAGCAGGATATAACAGAGTAACAGAAAGCACCAGCACACTTCCTTTCCCAAATTAGTAGAATAGTGTTTCGTGGCCAAACTTAAGAGGCAGTGAGACAGTAAGAGAATTAGTAGCCTTTTCATCTTCTGTGCTGGAAGCCAGTGACAGAGAAAAAGGTTGGGTCTGCCTGAACTAAAATACAGTGTCTACTATAGGGGCGCATCTGATTTGCAAGTTCACTCCAAGTTATGAAGTCTGTGACCAAGCAAAAACAGATTGCTTAACATCTCCTGAATCTCTATAAATTTTATTCCAGACCATGTCCTCACCCATTCTGTCTCTTTGCCTAGAATATCCTTCACAGCTATTTCTACTTATAGAAATTGTACTCCTTGAAGGTCCAGCCAACATGTCAACCCCTCCATAAACACTTCCTTATCTCACTCGTTACTCTTGGTCATTTTCTCTCTTCCTACTTTGAGCTATTACTGCATTTTAAAAACTGTCTTTCAAAATATTTTATTATCTAATATGTATTAAGATGATTTCTCCATGTTTATTATTATTCCCATGAGATCGTGAAATATGCAGAGTTGATATTTTCTTTCTGTTTATCTCTCCCAAAACACATTGTGAAGTGCTTGGCACATAATAAATGCTCATTTTTTGTTTGCTTGTTCCAAAAAAAAGCACTCAATTGGATGCATCTTATTCAACCAGAAATTTCATTTATATTTAAAACCACTTCTTTGGGGAAAAAAATAAGGAATATAAGTATATATTATAGTTTGTAATGCTTCTCAGAACACTTAGGTTAAATTTATTCATTTAGATACTTTTATTTATTTTCTTTAAAAATATGAGTAAATCTCTATCCTTGCATAATTCAAGCACTTCAGTTACTGAAGAGACTCTTTAGGAGAGTGGATGATTTACAAGAGGCAACACAAATTTGATTCATCTTTTTTTGTTCAGTCTCAGGGTGGCTGTGCTTTATCAGGTGGAGGGCTTATTGAACAAGGTTTCTTAGAGTTCTCCACTGACACAGAAGTCAGCGACATTATGTAGGGACTGTGTCTACAGATGATAAACAATGCCAGGCTCCATGTTACTTTTATATGTCTTTTTGGAGCACAGACTAACCTTTAAAGCTATAAGTTACAATTTCCCACTGTCTACTGTGCCGTTAACAATAGGCTAGGTCCCCTGTGTTCAGCTGAGCTAACCAAATTCTGAAGTTCAAAGGAGAGAGATTGGGGTTTCTGCTTTGTTGCTGCATTCTACCTTCCGTCTTTAAAATCTTATATGTAGTTACATCTTGGAGTTTACATATTGCTGAACATTCAATGCCCTGGTTAAGGTAAGCAAAATCCTTTATAATCCTTTCCCAATCCCTTCTGATTAAATACTGCTCCACAACTCTGTCTAAGTGAGAGCAGTGGGGCCAGTAAAGCTGCTTCAGCTTAATTGTCATTGGCATTCTTTTCCACTTGGGGCTTTGATGGGATGTTTCTCTTTGACGTTTTTTAGCAGTAAAACTGCTTGGAATTCCCATACACTTTGTAGGAATGTTTGCATTAGTTTGAGACTGGATTTCCTCCTAAATTAATTCCTAAAAACGAAATAACAATCAGTCGTGGGAATACATGGCGAGGATCACAGAGCCCTAGAGGCCATTTTTATATGTTTTAATTTCTAAACGTTACAAGCTACTTCTGAGAATAAATATATATTTCGCATATATAAATTTATATATACGTATGAGTTCATATATTGTAAGGTAATATACAAATAATATAACCAATTATAATATACTCATATTTACATATGTCTAAGTAGTTTAAAGATATATAGAATGCATTTACAGATGCATAATGGATAAGAGAATATTTCAATATTTGTACTGAAATTGAACTACAGTATCAAATAAATAGGATGTAAGGTTTTCATTTTGTTTTGCTTTGTTTGTTTAAATGATTTGTTGGTTTGTATTTATAATACAAATAACTTCTTTATTTGACAGTTTAGGAAAAAAAGTTTTCAAGAAATAGACAAAAGACTTCAGTCTCATGTGTGTGCACCTTACAAAAATAAGAAAATATTCTAGTAGCATGACTCAAAATTAAAGAACATATATAAATACATATAAAGTATTTATATATATATACTATAATATGTATACTGTACTATACAAAGACATACAAATGTCTTATACCAACTCAAATTTCTGTTAGTTTCAGTCAGAAGTGCTAGAAGACCAGAACTTTCTGGATAATAGAAAATGCATTAAGGAGGGGATGTTTAGTCTACTTAACTATAAACTGTGCTCACTATGGAAATATGTTAGAAAATGTAACTCTATTTTTTTTTTAAATATTTTGCTGGCAATTCTCGTGCACTATACATATGAATGCTTTTGAAAATTTTAGCACCTGTTCTATTTAAAGTTGTAGTTTGGCTCCTAAAATGTCCTATTATCTATTAACATCACCAAATCAGTAGCTGTATATAATTTTAATTACAAAAGTAATTCAAAATGTCTATTGAATTAAGGAGCAACTTCCATTGACAACTTCTAACTAGGAGCTTCTTTTATTTAGAATACTATACAAATGATATTGTCTACTTTATTTTTCCTACAAATCCAATTACCTTAAAAAATGCAATATTCACTCACACTTTGTCCACACTTTCAGCTCTACTTATAAACGTACCTCTTGAAAAGAGGTCAGTGACTTTCTGAAGTGTATTTTTAAAACAATTATTCATACAGATAAAAAGTATGCCTTGTTAAAATACCCAAATTACTATGATTCACTCCCATTCGTCCGTGTCTAACTTCTTAAATACTTATTAGCATCCACGCCTAACTTCTTAAACACTTAAACAGTCCTCTGCTCACATGTTAACACTGTTACCACAGCCTTTCCTGTACTTCTTTCCTAGTATCAAACTCAGTTTATTTATTTTTTTATTCATCCATGCTCTTTCACTCTACAGTCTGAAGGTCTTCAATGTTTAGCAATGTTTTTAAATCCTTTTGAGAAAGCCTTCAATGGGGTCCAAAGTCAGTTCCAAGAGCACTGGATGAGAACTACTTTTGGATTTTGCCACCTCAAAGAACCTAAACTCCCCCTCCCTGGGAATTTCCAGTGAATAGAACTCCCAGGAGCTGGTAATTTTCAATGAAAAATGTGATGTAGTTTTTTGGTTTGGGTTTTTGGGGTTTTTTTTGTTTTGTGATAACATCCAGTTTAAGAAGTATCTAAAAATATTAATGTTGCAAAGATATTCCTAAAAATCAAAGGCAACTTACACTTTTTGAAGAAATAAGGTAGACAGAAATGCTTTTATTAAAGTTTTGACCTTGAGATTTATTCCTTCACAATATCAGACCAATCAGGAGAAGTCTAAAATACTAAAATACTAAAAGTATTCATATACTGGTGTAATGTAGGTGACTTACCTTCACAAAAAAAAAAAAGAAAAAAAAAAAAAGATTTATCCTAGCACTTTAAATAATAATCTTCACATCTTTTATCTTTGGATAATAATCCACAGACTTCAAAATTGCAAATAATACCTATACTATAAGAAGTCTACATGATAGAGTCAAGGAGCTCAATTTAATTTAGCAGAAAGTAAACAGTCATATTTCTTTACATGTGGAGGATTAAATTGAAAATATAAGTAAATATGATGGACTCCGTATCCTAAGGTCATTGTTAGTCATGTAAAATATGACTATAGAGAGGAAAAAGTGTCTTGTATTTTTGGCTTTTGTTGATTTTGGAAGTTGTGGTTATATTTGTGCATTTCATATATATCATATTGATTTAAATCAAAATCACACAGTTTAAAACTTGATTTATTTAGGCAAATTTACTTCATCTATAGAAAAAGATGCTCTTTGGGAAATGAATTTTATTTTCAGTCAATTCCAAACTAACAGAAAAATCTTAAGATTAGTCATAGAACTCCTATATATCTTCCAACCATACTTTCCAGTTATTAAATTTGCCATATTTACTTTAGCAATGTATCTCTCCTCTCTTTCCCTCTCTTTGCCCCCATGTCTCTCTCTCTCTCTCTCTCTTTTTTTTTTTTTTTTTTTTGATATCCCTAAAACTCTCAGCTATTTACAGTATTTATTGAGAGAAAAGCAAGACAGAAAGAGGTAGTGAGATTTAGGAAGAAGAATAAAAACACTTCAAATACTTCAGTGTATGTTTAGTTAAGAATAAGGATATTTTCTCATATAATTATGGTGGAATTATCAATATTAGGAAATTAACATTCATATAACATTGTTATCTAGTGTATCACCATATTTAGATTTCACCAATTATATCAGACTATAATAGCAAATAATAATAATTATTATTCAAGTCCAGGAACATGGAATACATCTATTTGTCATTTTTTCTATAGTATCCTTTATTTTGAAACAGGTCAATAATTAACAGAATGTCTCTTAAATTTGCTATTTCTAATATTTCTCATGATTATGTTCAGGTTATTTTTTTGGGGAGAGCAATACTACAAAATCAATGTCCAGTCTTTCTCAACATATCATATTAGAAAGCGCATGGAATTAGTTTGTCCTAGTACTGTTTATGATAATTTTGATCATGCAGGTAAGGTGGTTTCTACGAGGTTTGAAAAGGTCATTCAAGACTCGCTCATTTTAGTGCGCAAATTTGATGTTTATATGTTCTTTGAAACAAGATTTTAATAACTGGTCTTTTAAAGTCACTTCTGGGGTGTCTAGTGGCCCGGTTGGTTAATAGTTTTTCCCTTGATTTCGGTTCAGGTCACGATCTCAGGGTCGTGAGATTGAGGCTCACGTCCAGCTTGTGCTGGGCATGGAGCCTGCTTAAGATTCTCTCTCCCTCTCCCTTTGCTCCTCTCCTGCTCATGCTCTCTCACTCCCTCTCAAAAAAAATAAATAAAAATAAATAAAATAAAATAAAATAGCCTTAGTAGTCAAGTAAAACCGGATTAAAAATTAAGACTATAAAATCCCGTAATTAGAATTTAAATAATAATAATTATAAGAAATATGAGTCTCATTCAACTATTTGTTAGGTAATCCAG
Organism: Potos flavus; assembly: GCA_028534135.1. NCBI lineage: Eukaryota > Metazoa > Chordata > Mammalia > Carnivora > Procyonidae > Potos > Potos flavus. Next base: position 80,694,680 of record CM052899.1, on the reverse strand, counting down.
CTTTTCAAAGTTGCAAATTTTGTTCTTCCACGTAATGAGCAAACTAGTTGTCTGCCATTCCAGGAATAAGCTCATTTTATAGAACATATTGTTCATTGATTTACCTGATGTCTATCTGGAAACCTTCATATGAGAGCCATTATACAAACAATAGAAACTACAATCATGAATGTAACAATAAACTTAATGTTTGCCTTTCATTTCATTTTAATAGAATTTATTTATTAGGGGCACCTTGGTGGCTCAGTGGGTTAAAGCCTCTGCCTTCGGCTCAGGTCATGATCTCAGGGTCCTGGGATCGAGCCCCGCATCGGGCTCTCTGCTCAGCGGGGAGCCTGCTTCCTCCTCTCTCTCTGCCTGCCTCTCTGCCTACTTGTGATCTCTCTCTCTCTCTCTGTCAAATAAATAAATAAAATTTAAAAAAAAGAAAAAAAAGAATTTATTTATTAGAACATTTTTAAGTTCACAGTAAAATTAACCAGAATTTACAGAGATTTCCCATGGGACCCCTGCTCACCCACACACCCACACCCACACACACACACACACACACACACACACACACACATGCGTAGCCTCCCATCAACACCTCCTACCATATTGGTACATTTGTTACAATTGATGAACTTATATCAACAAACCATTATCACCGATAGTTCACAGTTTAAATTAGCGTTCACTCTTGATGTTGTATATTGTGTGGGTTTGGACAAATATATAATGGCATATATCCATCCTTTTAATATTATACAGTCATTTTACTGCCCTAAAAATCTTTTGTGCTCTATTCAAACCTTCCTTCTTCCCCTGACAACCACTGATCTTTCTACTGTCTCCACAGTTTTGTCTTTTTTGGAATGCCGTATAGTTGAAATCATACAGTATACAGCCTTTCGAGAGTGCTTTTTTCACTTGGTCATAGGCATGTTCCTCCATGTCTTTTCATGGCTTGATAGTCCATTTCTTTTTCATGCTCAATGATATTCCATTAAACAAAGGTACCACAATTTAACTTTCACTTAACTGAGGGACTTCTTGGTTGTTCTGAAGTTTTGGCAATAATAACTAAAGCTGCTATAAACACCCGTGTGCAGATTTTGGTGTGGTAATATGTTTTCAAATATGTTAGAAAATACCACAGAGCATGATTATGGATCATATGGTAAGAGTATGTGTATTTATGTAAGAAACTGCCAAATTGTCTTCGACAGTCGCTATACTATTTTTATCACCATCAGCAGTGACTTTGAGTTCATATTGTTCCATATCCTCACCAACATTTGGTGTTGTCACTGTTTCTGATTTTGGCCATTCTAATAGGTATGCAGTGGTACCTTAATGTTTTAATTTTCATTTCCCTGATGACACATGATGTGAAGCATCTTTTTTTGTGCTTATTTGCTCTTCGTATATTTTCTGTGGTGATATGTCTGTCAAGGTCTTTGCTCCATTTCTTAATTGGATCATTGATGTTTTTGTTGTTGGGTTTGAAGAATTCTTTTGTATTTTAGATAACAATCTTTAATCTGATAAGTCTTTTGAAAATATTTCCTCCCAGATTGTGGTTTGTCTTTTTATTGGTTTGAGAGTGTCTTTCACAGAGCAGAAACTTTTTGCTTTATTGAAGTCCATCTTAATTTTTCCTTCACAGGTTGTGCCTTAAGGTTTGAACAGGTGGAGGGGAACAAGCAATGAAGAAAAGTTCTTGTTCAATGGGTATTGTGGTAGTGGCCTAGTACCAGTGCTCCCAGATCTTCAAAAACATTTATCACTCATTTTATCATTCATGGATGTTTTCATTAGTTCTTTGGATAGACAATTATAAAAATTCCCCATTAACGCCTTTATCATTTTAATCATGATTATTTAAAATTTTCTATTTCTTCTAAGGTCTGTGTCATATTCAAATTTGGTTCTATCTCTTGGCAGTGTTCTGTTTGTCTTGATTTTCGTATGCCTTTTAAGTTGTTTTGAAGGCCAGACATCTAGTGTAAGATAGTAGAGATGGAGATCAATAGCTTTAATGCCTAATTTGGAGTTTTCAATTGATCTTGTCAAAAGTTGCCACAATGCTATTGTCCTAGCCAGCTGCCATTCACAAATATTAACTGTTAATAGAGAAATATAATATAATCCTAGGTCTTGAATTACTTCTGTAATTTTTCAAATGCAAAATTTGAAAATTTTATCCCTGGCAATAAAGAAATCATCAAGTGAAAAGCAAGATTACATGAATAACCAAAAGAAGAAACAATATCCAATAAGATATCCCAAGAGGGACTCTAAATATTTGAATTATCAGATAAAGACTTTAACTATACTTGCTCTGTTTAAAGAAATAAAATCTAATTTTGGCTGGGGGTTGGAAAAGAAAACCAGAATAAAAGGGGGAAGGACAAAACCCATTTGAAAAATAAGAAATATAATAATTCCCCCAAAAAATATAGAATAAATAAATAACTCAAATTAAAACTTAATGGAATATGCCAGTAGCAATTAACACACCCAGTAGCTCGATTTTAGTTTCTCCAGTAAAAGGAATGAGGGCACCAGGGAGATGTGACTGTTGTAGAACTGAAGCAGGCAATATACAAGATGATCCTATAGCATCCTGTAGTGCCAGGAAATAAGGAGATAAAAAAATAAGCAAACCCAATGATGGGGTATGTAAAACGGACACAGGAGCCAGCTGAAAGAGGTTCCAATGACAATCACTAGAGCAGTTTAAACAATAAAAAATAAAATAATATTTTATTAAAACCCAATGTATAACAAATATCTGTGACCCATATTAAAATAAATATATGATTTAATAAATAAATAGGGGAGAAGAGATAAGTTTCCCATGCAGAATTCTGAATAATTCATGGAGATATTGTGGTCTAAAGGAAGAGGAGAATCATTTCTCAACCCTTCAGTATGGGCTACACATAGTTATTTCAAAGACAATGGTATGGGAAAGGGGTAAAAAGAGGAACTTTACAGTGGAGAAATCTGACAAACACAGCTACTTCAGTGAGATGTTCAATATCAACATTCACGGTCACAAATCATGTTAATAGTATAGACCCTTGACATAATGAGATGAAAATGGTACTTGACCCATGTGATATTCCTCACTAAGACCCACAACACCAATGAAGAATCCCAATCATCAGACAAATTTTATAGGGGCTTGCTACCTGAATAATAGTCTTAAAAACTGCCAAGATCACCAAAAACAAGGAAAATCTGAGAAACTGTCATAGTCAAGTGTAACCTAAGGAGATAAGATGATTAAATGTAATGTGGTTTCCTGAATAGTATGCTGGCACAGAAAAGATAAAACTAAAGATAGATAGATAAAACTAAAGAAATCTGTAGAGCGTCTAGCTGGCTCAGCAGGGAATCCTGGGATTCAGCCCCATGTCATCCTCCTGGCTCAGGGGGGACCCTCCTCCTCTCCTTCCCCTGGCTCGTGCTTGCTCTCTCTGTCTCTCTCAAGTAAATATGTAAAATTAAAAAAAAAAAAAAAAACTCAGGAAATCTGAATAAACAGAAGGCTTTAGTTATTGCTACTGTTGGTTTATTAATTATAACGAATGTGCCATGTTAATATAAAATATTATTAAAAAGGGGACCACTGTAAATATAAAATTATTCTGACAAATAAAGTCTATTTTTTTTCTAAACTCAATGAATAGAGGTAATAACAAATTTAATGTGTTTAAAAGAGAATAAACTAGAATACAGAATTGAAGAAAACACCAGAGTAAAGCACAGAGAGACAAAAGATTGAAAATACAGAGGAGAACGCAGAGAGATGTCTAAACAATAATGGAATTAGATAATCCAGGAGAAAAGCAAAGAAAGGGAAAGGGAATAAAAGCAATGAATGACGAGAAATGGTTAATGGGGCTCCTGGTTGGCTCAGTTGGTTGAGCATTTGACCCTTGATTTTGGCTTAGGTGGTGACCTCAGGGTTTTGTGATCCAGCCTGATGGGCTCTGTGCTCAGCAAGGCTAGGGGTATGGGGATGGATGGTGTCTGCTTGACATTCTTTCCCTCTGCCCCTCCTCCTGCTCACACTGTCTCTGTCTAAAATAAATAAATAAATCTTTTAAAAAATGGTTAAGAACTTTTTAAACCTGATATACAACATAAAAACACAGATTTAAAAATTACTGTTAACCCAAAGCAGTTTAAATATTTAAAAAAATCACACCACAGAAAATCACAATAAAATTGCTAAAAAGCAAAAAGAAAATGAAAATAGTAGTAGTACTCAGAAAGACGGATAGTAGGCATACTACTTGGAAAGGAGTGATAGATTAGAAAAGAAAACCTGAAGCAGACATCTCAACAGAAATAACAGAAACCATGGATAATGTATTGATACCTCTGTTTAAAAAAATTAACTGCAGGAGCTCCTGGGTGGCTCAGTGAGTTAAAGCCTCTGCCTTCAGCTCAGGTCATGATCTCAGGGTCCTGGGATCGTGCTCTGCATCAAGCCCTACATTGAGCCCTGCATCGAGCCCCACATCGGGCTTTCTGCTCAGCAGGGAGCCTGCTTCCTCCTCTCTCTCTGCCTGCCTCTCTGCCTACTTGTGCTCTCTCTGTCAAAAAAATAAATAAAATCTTAAAAAAATTAAAAAATTAACTGCAAATGTAGAATTTTACATCTAATAAAAAGTATCCTTTAAGAACAAAAGCAAAATACAAATTTTTTTACAACAAAAACTAAGAAAATTTGTACTAGCAAATCCAGCTAAAGCAGATTTAAAGTATATTTGTCAGGCAGAAAGAATGTGATTCCAGATGAAAAATTTAAGACAAATAAAATTAAAATAGCAAAAATTAAGGTAAATAAAGTACATATTGACAGGAAGTTTGTCCCCATATTCTGAGTGCATTTTCAGTTTATTTAAGGTATTCAAACTTATAGCTGCACTTAGACAAGTGGGACACACTGATGTATCGTCTCGTGATTTAACAAGAATAGCAATTAAGTGAAAGATATAGTTGAAGTGATGCCCAAAAATATCAACTGTTTGACTTTTCTAAGTAAAGATGTAATAACAATTCTGACATGATTTTTGATGCTTGATCATTGACAGGATTTGGGCTTTCACTCTTTCCTTCTCCGTCACCACACAGCTGATATTTTAGATAAGGAAACTCCTGTGCACCTCTTGACTCCTCCGGGCCGACAGGAAGGTTCAGGTCCACGGCCCTAACCTGCATGTGTGAACCCCACCCTAGCTCCACCCCCCAGACAGGTTCTTGTTTCATTCGTTTGAAATATGATCACCCTACTTCATTCCTTTTTCAAATATTAATATCAATGATTTTAGTCTTTTAAAAAGATAATTTCATTATTTAAAAAAAATAATAACAAACCTATTTCGTATAGGATCCTAGCTGTGTATATATGTGCACTGGTGTGTGTATGCCAGCTTGATCAGTGTGGTTATACCAAATGAAGAAGAGAAAATCTGCTCAAGAATTAGAAACTGCTGGAATCAAACAGATGAACAGTGTTACAGTTCTGAAATTTAATGAGTAATATATAAATAGTATCATTATCTTTAACTTTTAAGGTTAGACATTTGGTACCATAAGGAGTAGAAAGGCCAATAAAGCAAATATAAGCCATAGAAATAGACGTGTGGTGTGTTTGTGTGTGTGTGTGTGCGTGCGTGTGTGTGTGCGTGTGTGTGTGTGTTCAAATGAGTATTTCAAATACCTTGGAAAAGTTTGAGTAATAGAGGGATGTCATTTCATACTAAAAAACAATACATATTATTAAATACAATTATGGAAACTTGAAAATCTCTTTGTTCTTTAAATATTCTACCAAGAGAAAAGTTGGGTGCCTGTCTCAGTTCCAACAATAGCTATACAGTGCTGGTAACTGCTTCATGCGCACCCATACATGGGGAACTGTCAAAACCATCAACTCTGGAAAATTTTCACTCCTACTCATCCTATTATTCTGTTTAATCTTTTGTTTTAACTATTTTTCATTCTTATGAGAGTAATAAATGCACATAATTTAAAAAGTCAACTAGTACTACAAGGCTATAATAAAATATTAGAACTCACTCCTCACTTATCCATTCTCAGTCTGACTTTCAAATGTTTTTACCTCTTTAAAGAAGTTTTGTTTATTTCCATATTTGAAAATTATATGCTTTATTGCTTTTTTTAAAGTATTAACTTCAGACATTATATCATTTTAGAAAATATAAAAAATTATCACTTTTAATTATTATTCTTGCTCCCTTCCTCCATCCTTCTAAATTAATGTTGGGATTTTTTTTATTAAATCAATATTCTGGCATCACGATGTAGAAATTGTGTTTACCATGATTGCATTTCTTTTGTGTTTTTCCCGTAGACGTTAATTGCTTTAAAAAAAAAATCACATATTTTTACATGCATCTCTCACATAATTTCCTAAATTTAAGGCTGCTACAGAGCTGTCATGCTCAGAATTCCCTTCACTCCATACTGGGCTTCTCTTTGTCGTTATATATGGTGAACACACCATCTACCAGATCTCATGTCTTTTACTTTTTTTGTAATTTTATTTATCGTACATGGAAAATGTACATTCTAGTTGCCTCTTGAGATGAGCTGTAAGGTAAGTAAATTCTTCAAACCTTTTCTGTCATTTTGAGAATTCCTTCCTTCTGTGCTCTCGTCTCACATTTTGTCAAGTTTCAGAACTTTTCGGTTGAAATTTTTTCTCTCATATTTTTGCTGGCTTTGTTTGGTTGTTTTCAAATTTCCGGTGTTAGAAAATACTAATGTCATTTACATCCAAATTTCTCTTTATGTGACTTGTTGTTTTATTCTTTTTTAACAGCTTTAGAATTTTTCACTATCCTTGATATTCTAAAATTGTATTAAAATGTGCACTTTGTGGGCCTATTTGAATTCATTTTTTCTAGGTTTTGGTGAGTTATTTCATTCAAATTCTAAAAAATGTTTTTGAACTATTTCTTTGGTAATTTCCTTTTTTTCATTTATTCTTTTATCTGGATTGTTATTTATTGTATATTGAACTTCTTAGATTAATCCTCTTAACAATTCCTTTTTATTAGACATCTCTTTTCCTTTTGGTTCCATTTTCTGGGAGGTTTCCTCAACTTTGCCTTCTAATATTTTTATCTTTCTTCGATCTTTTTTTTTATTTTGCTATAGTGTCTATTTTATTTCTGTAAATTCTTCTTCCTAGGCCTCACATTGTTTTTTTAAGATTCTATTTATTTATTTGACAGAGACAGAGAGAGTGTGCACAAGAGAGTGCAGGGGAGCAGCAGCAGAGGGAGAGGGAGAAGCAGGCTCCCTACTGATCAGGGACCCCGATATGGGGCTCGATCCCAGGACCCTGGGATCATGATCTGAGCCGAAGGCGGACACTTAACCAACTGAGTCACCTAGATGCCCCTTGGCCTCACATTTTAACGGCATCCTTTTTTATTTCAGAGGATGTAATGTCTACCTTGCAGTGGTAATAAGTTAACTTCTTATTAGATCCTCCACTTCAGACATTCTGTCAATTATTTACCATCCACTTTAAAATAAAAAATTAACAGGGGCACCTAGGTGGCTCAGGTGGTTAAGTGGCCAGTTCTTGATTCTGGCTCAGGTCATGTCTCAGGGTTGTGAGATCGAGGCTGCATCAGTCTCCATTCTGGGGTGTGGAGCCTACATAAGATTCTCTTTCTGCCCCTCTCCCCCACTTGCTCTCGTTCTGTCTCTCAAAAAATAAAAAATATTAAAAAAATTAAAATTTAAAAAAATTTAAAAACTAACAGACTTTCTTCTTAAGAGCAATTTTAGGTTCACAGAAGAACAGAGTGGAAAGTACAGAGAGTTTTCACACACTTCCTCCACCTCACACATGTTTTCTTAATATTAACATCTTACATTAGTAGGGTACATTTGCTATAAATAATGAACCAACACTGACACATCACTACCAACCAAAGCCTATAGTTTAGCTAGTATTACAGCAAATAGTCATCTTTTTAGTATCATACAGAGTAGTTTCACTGTCCTAAAGATCCCCTGTGCTCCCCCTATTCATTTTTCTTCCCCTTAAAACCCCTGGTAACCACTGATATTTTAATTGCTCGATAGTTTTGATCTTTCCAGAGTATCATATAAGTGGAATCATACACTATATAGTCCTTTAAGATTAACTTCTTTTGCTTAGAAATATGCATGTATGTTTGCTCTGTGTTTTTTTGTGGCTTAATCATTTATTTTTAGGGCTGAATAATATTCTATTATATGCATGTACCACAATTTATTCATTCATTCCTATTGAAGAACATCTTGGTTGCTTCTAAGTTTTGACAATTATTTTTTTTTTATTTTTATTTATTTATTTGACAAAGAGAGAGAGATCACAAGTAGGCAGAGAGTCAGGCAGAGAGAGAGGGGGAAGCAGGCTCCCTGCTAAGCAGAGAGCCGATGTGGGGCTCAATCCCAGGACCCTGAGATCATGACCTGAGCTGAAGGCAGAGGCTTTAACCCACTGAGCCACCCAGACGCCCCTGTTCAGTTTTCTAAGAAACTGTCAAACTATCTTCCAAAGTTGCAATACCATTTTTCATTCCTGTCAGCAATGAATGAGAGTTCCTGTGCTTCACATCTTCACCGGCATGTGATGCTGTCAATATTCAGGATTTTAGCCATCCTAATAGTGGTATATCATTGCTTTTTAAGTTTGAGTTCCCTAATGATACCTGATATTAAATATCTCTTCATGTGCTCAGTTGCCAACTGTATGTCTTCTCTGGTAAGTTGTCCGTTCAGATCTTTTGCACACTTTTAGTTGAGTTATTTTTTTTCTTATCATTGAGTTTTAAGAATTTTTTGTAGATTTTGGATAGCAGCCCTTTATCAGATATGTCTTTTGCAAATATTTTTTTCTCAATCTATGGCTTGTCTTCCCATTCTCTTGACAGTTTCTTTCCCAGAGTAGCCATATCCACTTTTCATCATCAAAATGTGTTGACCTCATATCGCCTTCTCAGCGCAGTGGGCAGCGCGTCAGTCTCATAATCTGAAAATGTATTGACCTCCTCCATTTTCTCTGATACTATGATATATATCTGTATAGCTATAGATATGTAGTATTCATTGCATATGTATGTATAGGTGTGTATGTGTGTGTGTGTATATATATATATGTACATACATATATACTTTTATTTCGTTACCTAATTTATTTATTTTATGTTTTATTTTTTTATTAAAATATTTTATTTTTAAGTAGGCTCCACACCCAGTGTGGGACTCAAACTCACAACCTCAAGATCAAGAGTCACATGCACCACCTGCTGAGCCAGCAAGGTACCCCTATGTTATTTTATTTAATCATTAATCCTGATAATCCAGTCTAAAATTTTTCACCTTCCTCTAATCATTTATCACAATATCACACTCTTTGCCTTATTTTCCGTATAACATTTATCACTGACTGACTCACTTTTTCTTTTCACTATTATCAACCCCATGAAAGCTGGAACTTTGCTTCTTTTGTACATTTAAGAGTTCCTGCCACATTGGTCACTCAATATATATTTGTTGGATTAGTAAATGTAGAGACAGAATTTTCCAAATTGTCTATGTAATTTTATGAGAATTGCCCCCTTTTCACTTTGTCCTCTGAAATTGTGATGTGCTATTTCATAATCTAATCTAAATATAAGGTAAATATTATCAATTATTAAAATGAATTTGGGTACCGATTTTATCACTAAATTGGATAGTCACATGCAGAAGAATGAAACTGGGCCATTTCCTTAAACCACACACAAAAATAGACTCAAAATGATGAAAGGCCTAAACGTGAGACAGAAATCCATCAAAATCCTAGAGAACACAGGCAACAACCTCTTTGACCTCCACTGCAGCAACTTCTTGCTAGACACATTTCCAAAGGCAAGGGAAACAAAGGCAAAAATGAACTATTGGGACTTGTCAAGATAAAAAGATTTTGCACAGCAAAGAAAACAGTCGACAAAACCAAAACAGAGGACAGAATGGAGAAGATACTAGCAAATGTCTTATCAGATAAAGGGCTAGTATCCAAAATCTATCAAAAGAACTTATCAAACTCAACACCCAAAGAATAATCCAATCAAAAATGGGTAGAAGACATGAACAGATACTTCTCCAAAGAAGACATATAAATGGCCAACAGACCCATAAAGAAATGCTCAACATCACTTGGCATCAGGGAACTACAAATCAAAACCACAATGAGATACCACCCCACATCAGTCAGAATGGCTAAAATTAACAAGTCAGGAAACAACAGATATTGGTTAGAATGCAAGCTGGTGCAGCCACTCTGGAAAACAGTATTGAAGTTCCTCAAAAAGTTGAAAGTAGAGCTACCCTAGGACCCAGCAATTGCACTACTAGGTATTTACCCCAGAGATATAAATGAAGTGACCCGAAGGGGTACCTGCACCCCAATTTTTATAGCAACCATGTCCACAGTAGCCAAATTATGGAAAGAGCCCATATGTCCATTGACAGATGAATGGATAAAGAAAATGTGGCATATATACATAATGTATATATATATAGGAATATTATTCAGCCATCAGAAAATGAAATCTTGCCATTTGCAACATGATGCATGGAACTAGAGGGTATTATGCTAAGCAAAATAAGTCAATCAGAGAAGGACAATTATCATATGATTTCACTCATATGTGGAATATAAGAAACACTGTAGAGGATCATAGGGGAAGGAGGGAAAAATTAAACAAGATAAAATCAGAGAGGGAAACAAACCGTAAAAGACCCTTAATCATAGGAAACAAACTCAGGGTTGCTGGGGGCAGGGGGTTGGGAGATGGGATAACTAGGTGATGGACATTAAGGAGGGCATGTGTTGTAATGAGCACTGGATGTTATATAAGACTGATAATCACTGAACTCTACCTCTGAAACCAATAATACAGTATATGTTAATTAATTGAATTTAAATTAAAAAATAATTACCTGTGGACATAAAATTGTTATAATGAAAAAAAACAAAGATGCTTCTCAGAAAAATTTTACAAACACTAAGCTTTTATTGAAAAAAATTTTTGCACTTACTCAAAAAACATGTATGAAGTAGAATACTGGTAAAGGGATTTATAATGTAATCAAGCATATTATCTGTCATTAAGAAGCTCATGGGCATAGACAAATAATAATGTGTGTATATGAATATTGAGAATATAAGGCAAAAAATTTGTATCAAAAGGAGTGATATATGAAGTGTAATGGCATTCAGAAGCAAAAGTCTTTACTTCCACATGTGATTTGTGCTTAAATTCCAATAAAATCTGTGCTTGCTAAACAAATATATTGCACTTCATCGTTCTCACTGTTTCACTGTTTTAAATTTGAACACAAGGGAAAACACTAAGTGGTTACCTAGATTGACAGAATTAAAGTAACTTGAATTCTGATTCTTTGCATTTATAATTACTATGCTATTACTTATTCTGAATCTAGTGTTCACATTCAGGAATATTAGTATCACTGAAGAGTTACAAGAATGTTCTTAAAAATGAACACATTTAGCTGAGTCCAGAGTGTTCTGGCTGTCTACATAACTGGGAATTATTCAAATTAACTTCTTTAATAGAATATGCTGTTCATTACAGAATAAGTAAAAAGTGCTAATTTAAAGCTCACATATATATGATTAAAACTCAACAATAATTTCAGCAACTGTTTAGAACTTAGACCAACAAAAGTTTTGGTAAACATTTTTTATGGAGGAATATTTTCATTCAGACATCATTTAGAATTGCTTAAGTATAGTGATAATAAATAGCAGACAGACTTTTTTTTAGTTTTTAGGTTATTACTGCTTAATAATTCCCTACAGATAATACACCTACCAGTCCTCCCCATCTCTTATCTCCCATTGCCTACATCCAAGGTAGACTGTTCCCATTGCCTGCCCTTAACCTGCCATTGCCATTGAATTTAGTGTCAGTGAAGAGAAGAAGAACAGGACAAATCATGTAAATCTTTTGCAAACATTAAAATCTGGTAGGGAGAATGGTCATATTAAGGCATAAAGCACTGAAATATTTTTAAAAGGCATAGGGATGTAATGAAAGCTTTTGGGCAGGGAGTACATTGTTAAGTGGCTAAAAGATGTATCTCATAGGAATGTGTGGGCTCCTTACTAGATATGAAGATACTGGAGAAGAAAGACTTGATGTGGAATTAGAGGCAAAGTGTGAGAGATGAATAGATATGAGGACAAACTGAGATATTAATACTAGCAATGGACAAAAACTAAGATATTCATTAAGAATGTGTAGAAGGTTATTAATTAAAGAGGGAAGAAGAGAGATATGGATTATATACAAATAAATAATGACATTTTATATAACATCCCTTAATTTTTTAAATAGAGTTGCTTGATTAATTGATGGGGCAAATATGTTGAACTCTGAATCTGGACTTGAACAGGCCATTTGGCATTTCTCATGATAGCTTTCTGGATAAGATAGAAAACTGAAGTACAGCCACTTCTGTGAACTAACTTTGGATATGAAGAGTAATTACTTATTAAAATAGAACTGATAATTTTCAAAAACAGTGGTGTCAGAAAAATACTAATATAATCAGACTCTTAGACTTGTAATAATAAAATTGTTCTAAGAAAAGGTAGGCAGACTTCCATAATATGAAACTTGGAAAAAACCTAATACTTTCTGATGTAAACCCAAATATTGCAGTTGTGGAATAAAAAGTACAGATACCTAGAAAATCAGGGGTTTTGTCAGTAAATTATCTAATAAGCTCACATAATTAAAATATATGATATAGGGGCATCTGGGTGGTTCAGTCAGTTAAGTGACCAGTCCTAATTTCAGCTCGGGGCATGATCTCAGTGTCCTGAAATTGAGTCCTGCATCAGGTTCCACACTGGCTGTGAAGTCTGCTTGGGATTCTCTCCCTCTCCCTGTGCCCTCCCCCCCCCCCCACTTATGCTTTCTCCTTCTCTCTGTCTCTCTCAAAAATAAATAAAATAAAATAAAATATATGGTATTACAAAAATCAGACATAGATGACTTGTAAGAAGAGTGACATCAATTCTATAGTCCAAGATGAACTAAGGCTTAACAAAATGATCATATCAAAAATGAATATTTTGGCTTTTTCCCCTAACCTCACTCAGCCTAGTCTATAATCTTTGGGGTATGTGTTTGTTCAGTAATGATCTAATCTCTATGGCTGGGGAAAATTATTCCCTGCCAATGCATAAACACATCAATTAATGCTTATGACAGATTTTAATAACTCCAGGGAAGAGTAAAGTTGCATGTTATTAACATTATCATTAATCATTCATAAATGGTTCAGCCAAGGGTGTCATTATCTACACCAGTGGACCAGTGACCCACGATCTTGTCCAAATCAAACAACATGTAACTCACTCCTCATAATACCATGCCCTTCTGTTTTTATCCCCATCGTGGCTACTGTAGTTGGCATATTTTAGCTATTTCATTTGTTCAGTTACTTTCCATTCAATGTTCATACATGTGGATTTAGTGTGTTGGAAATTCCCTTATTTTCGTCTTTTAGTGTATTCACTTATTTGTAATATCATGTGACTGTTAGATTTATTGCACACATACTTGATGCAAAATCTTGGTTAAGTACTTTGGAAAATGCAGATGAAAAATAACGGACCTCACCCTTAAGAAGATTTAAGTATATTTGAAATTAAAGATAGAGACTACCACAGGTAGACAGCAATAAAATCCATAAGAAAAGTATATCTAGAATGATATGGGAATTCAGATGTAAAAGAGTCAATTTTTGAAATGTATGAGAATAAAAAGCTTATTTTACATTTTGGCTTTTACCTAGAAGATTCAAAACAAATTGATGATTGCCTTTTTATCACTTTTAAGCTTTTGACACAAAATACCTACATTTTAGGAATTAGAATTTAAAAGGTACTGAGAAATAGGTGAACACAATCAATAAACAGATTGTAAAAAATTTGTTTTGATGAAATGAAATCTTGATTTTTTTACCTTTTAGGAATTTATTCATAGTAAAAGAAACTTAATATGACTTATTTTGGAAACATATGTATTTATGATTTATTGGTTTATGATTTATCGATTTAGATCACTTTTATATAATTGGTAATGCATTTTAAAATCTCCAAAATTAGCAATTAATTCCTCATAGTGAACCCAGTGAATACTACTACTCAAGTTTTGTGTGATTTGTCTTTTAAATTTTAAATGTTAATTATTTTCTTCTTCAAATAATTTCCTATATTGATTTCTATTTTCACATAGTTTTATTTCTCTCCCATTTAACATTTCTTAACTGCTATTTGTTTATAGCTATTGTTCTTATATTGCTATTCCTTATTGCTACATTGTCCTGGAATTTCTGTCTCTTTATATTCTAAATATACAAATAGTACTGAGTTTCCAGCCTCAACACCCTATTCTTGCTCTCAGCTCTCCTTGGACACTTGCACTGACTTTTGTATTTATAACTACTGATGCTGATGACTCTTAAATCTTATATCAAATATAGACTTTGCTCTTGAACTACAAATCTGTGTATCCAATTGTCTATTCGAATGTACCAAAGGACTCTCAAGCTCAATATATTCAAAAAGAAAGCCACTTTTAACACTTTACAAATCTATTCCTCCCGCAGAATTTCAACTCTCTACTAATGGCCTCACAATATCATCAATAGCCTAACCTAGAAAACAGGATTTAATCCAAAACATTGTGTCCTGACTTTCCACATTTACTTGCACATCAATTTTGTTGATCTCATCTAGTACTAACTTCTTTATCTCCAATGACACTACCTTTGCATTGTGATTTTTTCTTCTGCAGATAGTAAGTTTTGCATCTCTATTATAATCTGTGAACAATCTCAGTCTTGCTTTCATGGTGGTAACAAAATAATCTCCTGAGATTATAAATCTTATTATGTCACACTCATACCCATACCCTGAAGCTTAGAACTTTCAGGATAAAGACCAATTCTTTTTGCCTGGCATATAGAGTTTTCCAGGATCTGAAGGCAGGCATGATATATGCCTTCTCATTCTTTATAGTTTATGTCACATTTGTACTGAATTACAAGTGGGTACCTTGATGCACTATTAAGATACATTGAGCTTCAACTTTGCCTGACACAGTACCATTTCTTCCTTACCGATCTAGCATACTCCTACTCATCATGAGAGAGCCTGTTTCCTGAAGTCATCTCCCTTATCTTTTCAGCCAAAATTCATTTCTTTCATTGCTCCCTGAATGCACATTCTGCATACTATTTATATAGCATTTTTACTGTCCTACTGTGAATAGAGGTTTTCCCATCATTTGTACCCCAGAGCTTAGCACTGTGTCTGGTGAACTGTAGGATCTCATTTACAGTTTCTTAGATGTATGAATGATTAATTCTACTGAATCATTTTTTCTTAATAGAATAAACAGATCTTTGAGATCTAATCAAAGCTAAAGCAAATGGCTAAGTTGACAGAAGTGGTTAACTAAATAAAATTAGGATTCTTTTTAGAAAGGGGAAATGTGGGGAAGAGAATGGTGAAAAGGCAATCCACAGTATCTGCCACAAAGGCATTGTTTTGGTGGCAATTTCTAAGTGATGTCAAATATTGAATATTTATGACATTGAAATTATGAGAAAAGTGGATCAACATATTTTTTATATATGCGTATGTGTGTATATGCGTTTATTCATATTAAGAACATACATAGGACACACCTATTGGGTATTCCTATATTCTAATGTTATTATATCATATAAAAATATTCTTTTTGTTCAAATTTACGCCAGCTGTTTCTCACTCTAGAGAAAATCGACTTCTAAATAAAGAGAATGTGGGGAGGAGGGAGGCAATAATATTCTAGTGGTGATTCAGGGGCTGAGCCAGCTGATGCTCAGCTATTCAGCAAGAGAACAGCTCTTGAAGAGAGTTGTGAATTAGGCTGGCTGAAACTCAACAATTCCAGGGGAAAAAAAAAAAAAAACATTTAGCCAAGAGGAAGTAAAGGACCCAGCACTGTTAAAGACTTAATGAAACAGATGGCCCATTGTTTTGTAATGGAGCCACTAGAATCAAGTCTGTTTTTAACCCATTTTAAAGACTTGTGTATAGATGTTTCAAAAAGTAGACTCTCATCCTAGAAAATCTATCAAACATTAACATTTTTGTCCTGAGCAGCTGAGTGATAGTGATGAACTAAACACTGCTTAGGGGAATGAATTTGCAAGGGGCTCTGTGTTTATTTATTTATTTTTTGTATATGAGATACTTTAATTTCTATCTTGGGTAATTTTTTTTTTTTTTTTTTGATAAAAGAATGGAAGAGCAGAGTAGGGAAATACAACATTAATTATTGGTCATCAATTTTCATGTTGGTAAAATTGAGATAACTACAAATTATGATATCCTTAATAACTGAGAATAAATAAGATTATTCAATGACACATCATTTTATAACTCATGTATCATACAAAAACTAGCAAGAGTGTTTGGCTAGACCAAATTCTGACTTCTACTCCATTCACATAGAGGAGATACAGGCCTCAGTTTGGATAAGAAAATCAGGCTGACATTTGTCTACTGTGATTAGAAATATACTGACAGCTCATTATTGCTCCAGAATATTCTTGTTATATGTTTTTAACCTTTCTTATCACCTGCCTTAAAATGTTAATTGTTTTTAAGACAAGTTTTTGTAATACTTAAATTACCTATTGTTGGATTATTGCTATTAAATATGCTATTTATTTATTCATTCAGCCATTTTTTCTTTTTTGAAATGAGTGGTAGAGTCAAGCACTGACCTCTTCCTTTGCCGTGAATACACACCACAAATTTTTCTCTGTTAATACAATAACATAAAATTGTTGATTATTTGTCACCTTTAATTAAAAAGAACAGTGTCTTTAGGAAGTGAAGTACTGACAGTGTTGATGATGGGATTGCTTCCCTATTCACTGTCCTCTCTTTCTCTTCTCCCTACCCAGTGTTTTCTTGAAGGGGTCATCTATACTCATTATCTGCACTTTCACAAGTGCCATTCTTTATTTTGAACTATCTTGATTTTGTCTCGGCCACTGTTTTGAACTTGTCTTACTTAGTTCTCCAATTTATTTAATGGCCAAAAACAAATGTTTATTTTCAGACCTCATCCTGCTGGAAATCTCTTTGTCCCTGGCTTTTTGTGTCTTTTCAAATGGAAAGTGTTGTAGCTCCATTTGAAGGATCAACCCCTCATCTTCCCTGAGCCAGCCCACTACCTCCAATGCAGGGTATTTATCATCAGCTTCAGCTCTCCAGTCTTTGAGCTCCAGTCTTGTTTCTGTAGATCTATTTTTTTGTTTGTTCGGCTTCTTATTTTTTTGTTTCGTTTACATTTTCTTTTGTCTTGTTTTCTTTTGTTTTGTTTTGTTTCATAAGTCATGCACCTTCCAAGTTCCAGTTTTTGGAAGTATTTTACCTGTCTGAGAGACTCAGATCCTTGTCCAGCTGCCCCTGGTTGTGAGCTGTTGGGATTTGCATCCTAAATTTACCTCTTGCCAGACTTAACTTTAATCTTCAGAAGAATTCTTTTGGGGTGGTTTTTAAAATTCATGGACCCTTGTAAAGTGGGAGTCTGAAGGTGATAAAGCTGATAATTCTACGTTTTGACAAGTAACCTCAGGTGCTTGTGATTTGCCTATCTTGGAATCTACTTAGAAAATAAACAAACTAGTGGTAAGGCACTAACTAGGATGCTTTCTAAAACTATGGTGCTTGTTGTTGCTTGGTATTGAGTACCAGCTACTATCTTCATTTCTTTGATTATCCGTCCATTTGAAAGAGTGTGCATTCTCACCTTAAAACATGCCTAAATCAAATTTGCTGCCCTTTTGCTAACTTTTTGTCCTGCTTTATTGCATCATATACAGCATTTTGAGTTCGAGGTTTTCTGACTATCATATAAGTAGCTTGAACAACAAGGATATTTATTAACCCTCAAGTCAAAATGCTAAGGTATTAGGGTTAGATTAGTGGCTCCATAATGCTATCAAGGACCCATGTTCATCCATCATATTTTGTTATTTCATCATGAGTATGATGATATTCATCTTGAGGCTTGAGCCTTTAGTGGTACAAGACAGGAAGTTACACATAGCTAAAACAGCTGTCATAGCTTCAGGCATCATGTCTTCAAACAATTATGTCCAAAGGCAGGAAAGAGAAGAGGAGCCTTTGCATCATATTCCATTCACCTTTTATCTGGGAAAATTTGGATAAAATGAATAAAAAAAAAAATCAACATTCTACTCATTTGTTTGTTTTCCAGTATTACCCAAAACCCTGCACTTTATACATTCAAGTTGGCCAGCAAAATTTTTAAAGGATCTTCTCAATGGGAAAATGGGATTCACCTTATATTTGATATTGACAAATGATCAAGGTTGTTATATGTGTCATGTGTCATATGTCATATATATTGGAAGTCTTTTTGAGTTGACATATTGGTCATACCTAAATATTTAGTGATAAAACTCTTTACAGGCATATCTTGTTTTATTGAGCTTCACAGATATTGTGTTTTTTACAAATTGAAGGTTTGTGGCAACCCTGCATCAAACAAGTCTATTGACTTTATTTTTCCAACACCATTTGCTCCCTGAGTGTCTCTGTGTCACACTTTGGTAATTCTCACAGTATTTCAAACTTTTTCATTATTATTGTATTTGTAATGGTAGTCTGATCAGTAATTATAACTCACTGAAAGCTCAGATGACAGTTAACATTTTTTAGCAATAAAGTATGTTTTAATTAAGCTATGAACATTGTGTTTTTAAATGTGATACTACTGCACACTTAATAGACTATAGTATAATATAAATAAAACTTTTATATACAACAGGCAACCAAAATATTCATTTGACTTGCTTTATTGCAATATTCACTTCATTTCAGTGATCTGGAACCAAACCATAGTATCTCTGATATCATACAGCTGTACTTGTATGTATGCATACCAACTTTCTCTTCTAGTTCTCTTCCTACTGATTCAGATCTGTTAATAATCTCAAACATGTTGCACATTTTCAAAGTGTTTTTTTGGTCCTCTTTGTTTTCTGGTTATTCATTCTCATCCTAGGAATTTCATTTAATTATAATATTTACGCTAAACTATGGGGAAGGTTCCAAAGTCTGTTACTCTAGCTTTGATCTTTCTTCCATATTTCCACTTACTGACAATACTAAACATATCCCCAGCTCAGATTTATCCAAAGCAGAACTACTGTTCTTTCCCGATGCTTTCACTTTAATCTGCTTCTTGTGTCTCCTCAAACACATGACAATGGTTCTTCAATCATTATTATCACCTAAAATAACATTCTTGGCAAACTCACTCTAGTGAGATTTTACTTCCCTAGTTAATGTAGGTAAAGAAAAATGAAAAAGACATTATGAGGCCATCAGTATTTCCAAGTCTCAAAAAGGAGATCAGCTATGCCTGAAATAATTATAATAATAGTTATTTATTCAACTATTTGAAGTTATTATCAATTCTCTTAATATTGTATCTTGCATACACTGAACTGACAAAAACTTTTGGCTTCATGTAAAAAAATAAAATCTAGGAAAAAAAAAGCATTTCTCAGGACCTCCACCACTACAACTAAGTAGAAACTACCAGCACCTGTAACAGGATGCTGTCACTAATTCCTAACTAGTCTGTTCTCATCACACATACACACGTCTCTATAACAACTAGAGTGATCCATTGCTCAAAATCCAATGTTCTCCAATCTTTCTCAGGGTAAAAGCTTTACAGTGGCTTGAAGACCTTACATGAACTTCATCTCTACTCTTTTCCCAAACTCAGCTCCTAAAACCTCAGCCTGATCACTCTGCTCTAGGCACACAGGCCATCTGGCATCCAGAGCCTTCCCAGGGCTATTTTCCCCGAGTGGAAAGCCATTCCCTAAAGGCTTTCTTCCTCCATTCCTTTAGGTCTTTGTTGAAAAGATACCCTCTAAAAAACCTTCTATAACCTTCATCTTCAAAATAATGCAAACCATTTCCATTACTTTAATTGCTTTAACCACTTGTATTTTGTCTTTTGTACTTATTAACAGCTAGTGATATCTATCTATCTATCTATCTAATGTCTCCCCATAAAGAATGGAAGCTCCTTGAGAGCATGAGAGCAGGGCCTTTATTTTTTCTATTTCTTTCCCTATCATATTTGCAGTGTGTAACACAATGCCTAATGTGTAAAAAGTGCTCGATAAATATGTTGAGTAAATAAATGAAAAAATAAACATTATGGAATATACAAATAATTTCCAAAACTGTGTAAGAGAAAGAAAATGGAGTAAAGGGAAACTGATATTTTATGAATTCCTTATCAAGTACACATACTGTTTTTTACACTGCGTTACATGACATTACAAGTATATGCCAATCTTGACCATATGCCAACATCAAATGTAAGGTAATTTTTACTTTCCCATTGAAATGACCCATTAAATAGTTTTTTTGGCCAATTGGAATGTATAAATTCCATTATTGTGATAATATTGCATATACACAATATTTTATTTGTTCATTTTTGTGTAAAGTAACATAATGTATTAATTTTAAATTATTACTTTTCTATTCTCACAATACATGAAATCCTTTTATTCAACTACTCATGTTTTCCTTTCACATTAATTTCATCACCTAACACAGCCCCTATTTCTTATTCTTTTTCATCTAAATTGTTCAAGATGAATTCCGTGTGTGATGCAAATCACTGTAAATCAAAATCACAAGTTCCCATAGTACTGAAATTAGAGCAATGGTTTTGCTTTAACATTTCTTTTCTTACAGATATAATTGTGATCTTCACAGTATAATAACTTATTCTATAGTTTTCAAATAATTTTTTCAAGTTTTTTGCCTTCTTTCTCCCTCTTTGATGATTATAATGTACACTTCCAATTATGAGAGCATGTACCCAGTAATGGTGACAAAATCTGTGTTGTCTATAGTTTTCATTATTGTACTTTGGCTCTTGTTTTATTAATTATGTCAGGTTACCTCTATAAGTATCCTGATCTATGGATGTCTGCTTTGCCTAATGTATGTATCCCTTAAGAAAAAAAAAGATGCCATGTAAAACAAGACTATAAAAGCCCACAATTAGGTGTTCCCTATTTTCTAAGGGTTAACTTCAAGGAAAAAAAACCTCACATAATATTTGCACATATATAATAATTTATTTCATTCAATAATTTCAGTGTCTCTGATCGTGGTTCTATCATATGCTTGCTGTTTGCCCATAGATTACATCATTTAATCTTTATAACAATCCTGACAGACATCCACTATTTTCATTTTACAGATGAGAAAAAGTCTATCATATAGAAATAAAATAATGTTCCCAAGTCACAGTGAAGTAGACCAGAAATTCCTTCTCTGTTTCAAGTTGTCTTCTGTCTCTACCTAAAAGGCTAAAGAGAAGAGGCTGAAGAGAAGCAGGGATACTAGCTGGGAAGACTTTGAGATAGCCTAAGTTAGAGATAAGATTTTTAAGGCAAACTAAGGTGTGAGCATAAGGGTATTTTATATCTGCAATTACTAGAGGTGAATATTTATCTACTGTTAAATTTGGTTTTGGAGAATATTGGAAAATAATGGTGATGAGATATTTGATGATTTAGTTTTGATTTGATGGGAAATGTGCAAGATTTTTTACTCTAATATTAACCTCATTTAAAGTTGTTAAATGTACCTGCTATTTATCTCAGTCACATGAAATAACAATGTTACATAGAATTTTATATTAAAGTGTAATAAAAATGTGTATATCACTGGGTTCTTTTTTGTTATTCACACACTGGAATCATAGAACCAATTTTCATATAAATAATATTCTAAGATGTGTTTTTCTATCATCAGCAATGTAATAACATCTATAATCAGTTTATTTCAAAAGCTTCTTTCATCCAAAGAACTCAAAGTTATCATGAACATTAATTACATTTACAAGTCTCTGAGGATTAGATTCATTTATGTAAGCTTCTCTGATAGAATCACTTACAGATAATGGTGTTAAATAACAATATTTCTGCTAATCAGACCTTTTGAAGCATAGGATTTATAAATCTTAATAACACAGGATGCTGACAGAGAATTTTATTTTATGTTGACACTTTTTCATTGTCCACGCAGTCTTCATAAACCTTCAAATTACAGTGAAATTCTCAAAAAACACATACCAAGGATCAGAGGCATATTTTCTCTGTAGCCAGTGAAGTGTAAGCTTTTGGGCTCCTCTCTTACACATCCACTTCGATGGACCTAGGAAGTGTTCTAGAAATCTGTTGTTCACAAGGTCACAAGTAAATCATACCCAAGTCCATAGATGTATGTGAAGGATTAAATTCTTTTGATTTTATGTCCTGACTAAATGTGTTCACATTTGTGACCCTAGTTTGAAAAAAAAGCTTACACTGCTCACTTGTGTCACGAGAAATCATACATTCCAGTCAGAACTACCAAAAAACAGTTTGTTCATTGGAGCAATTTCAGAACATCATATAAGGAGGCAAAACAAGAAAAGAATGGATTTCCAATATAGGTGGAAAATATTTACCTTCTTAGAAAAATAGTTTCAAGCTCAATATGTGCTATTGTTGACCTCTTTACTTAATTCTGGAGTAAAAGCAATACAAAGAAAATATTGTGGACCTTTTTCCAGCCAAAATAGATATCTGTTAGTTACTGATTTCCAACCTAATACAAACTTAATAAAAATGTTAGCAACAGGATGAACTAAAGAATCAAGGCCTATGTTCCTTTGTAGAGGAAAAAAATGAACAGTAGTAGATAAGTTACAATCCTGTGCAATATGGACATTGTATCTGTGAAAGGGAGAAGAGAGTACTAGGCTTTGCTGCCCTATCCACATGCTTTACAAATTGAGCAAGAGATCTTTCTCTTCCTAGTCAAAGGTGATTGGATGGGTATCTGATTCTGGCAGGAGACCAGGAATTGCATGAAATGTCTCAGAATATCGAGAATTCAAACACGTAGGCATAGAAATTACAAACAACACA
Organism: Potos flavus; assembly: GCA_028534135.1. Classification (NCBI taxonomy): domain Eukaryota; kingdom Metazoa; phylum Chordata; class Mammalia; order Carnivora; family Procyonidae; genus Potos; species Potos flavus. The sequence goes on along the minus strand of CM052899.1, from coordinate 80,671,520 downwards.
TGATAGCCAAAGAAAAATTGGAAGAGTACTGTTCAATAGAACTTTCTGAGATGATGAAAATGTGGCTATTGAAAATTGGAATGTGGCTAATGTGAAAAAGATGAACTAAATTTGTGTTTTATTACATTTTTTTAAAGATCTTATTCATTTATTTGAGGGGGGGAGGTGGACAGAGGAAGAGAGAGAGGATGAGGGAAAAAGTCCCATGCAGCCTCCATGCCGAGTGCAGAGCCTGACACAGGCCTCAACCTCAGAACCCTGCAATTATGACCTGAGCTGAAATCAAGAGCCAGACACTTAACTCACTGAGCCATATAGGTGCCGCATGTATTTTATTAAATTTAATTGCTATGAATTGAAATATAGTTAGCTACATTTTTTAGACAGCAAAGATCTGGAAGGTCGTAGTAGTAGTCAGATTGTGTAGTTCTGATGGGCAAGGTGTACATTAAGTAAAGGGGGCCAATCAAAAGGGAATAGTGTTGATACAAAAAAAAAATGTTAGAGAAGAGAGAAATTATGTTGTTCCAGAGAGATAAAGATTATAATCTTGATTTCTGATTTTTAGTTCCAGTTTGCATGGAACCTAGTTCTTCACCCTATCATTTAGTTTGGTAAGAAATCTGTTCTCTTTCTCTATAAATCTCACTTATATTTTGAATTAATTTATATGACTTACTTTCAAAAAAACTTGACTTGGAGAAAGAATCATACAACAAATGGTAAAATGTCTCCAGAATGCCAGGGAAACCACAGAAACAATCCCAGTCCTGCATTCTTCCCATGGGTCTGTGGAGTTATGTGCTTTACTTCCAGTATGAATTAGCAGGTAGAGCTTGAGTTTATATGTTGTATAGATCTCGGCTGGTAGTTAAGCTCAGTCTAGGTTCTGTGAATTTAGAAAACTGTTTCAGTGTCTGTAAATATCACTTTATTATCTCTAAAATGGAATGAAGAACAGTTAATATGATATGAACTTCACAGAAATGTATTAGATACAAGAATACATATGCAGAAATTGTGAAAGTGACTGGAACACAGTAGCTAGTTTTGCTCTTGCTTTCACCTACTGCCCATGTGCAGAACCTGCCAGGTGAATCCGATAAGCCTGGCAGGTTCAGATGAAACCACCAGTCACAGTTCTTTTAACACGTATCATCATGTTAGTGAGACAAAAAGGGAGGAAGATAGGGTAATTTTATTCAGACTGTAAAGAATAACCTAGAATTTGGAAGCTGTGCATAAAAATCTCCATATGGACTGTGTTTTGTTGCCTAATTAATAGTGAAAGACAAGACCACTAATACATTGAAACATGTCATAATTAAGTTTAAATTATCTGAAAGTTTCCACAGCAATCTCAAAAATATGTTTGTTTTTGATGCATTGCTATCTCCTTACCTAAACTTTGGCAAAACTAAATAAATAAATTCATGAAAAAGAAATATCCATATAAAGAAACATATCTTCCTTAGGCAAGATACAATCTTTCTGGAAATGAAAAGAATCACATTAGAAATTATAATGTGTTACTTTCATTCCAATCTTAAGCATGTTTGAAACAACAACAAAAAAATTCCAATTTCTACAAAAATGTTCTCTAGGCTATCATTTGCATACAATTGCAATGTATATGTGATATATATAGAAAATAAATGTTTGGCTGTCAAGATAGGAAATGGAAATTCTAAATATATCCCTGTTTATACATTGATCATATTATCAATTAGATAAATGAAATGCAGTTTACATCTTTTAAGAGATTTAGATAAGTATCCTACAATATCACAATCAGTTTTTTAACAACTGTACCCAGTGTGACTGGGGCTGGATCTATCATTTTTTCTCAGGGCACTGCTACCTTATCTTGATATGGAACATTAGGTTAGGTGTTTTAATGTTTGTTTAATTTAATAGAAGCAGTTTCTGTACTTATTTGTTAAAAGCATTTTAATTTTTTATATGCCTAGAGGTTAAACAAATCATACTTAAAAAAGCAAACTGGACATTATTTTTAATTGATTTAAAAACATCACAGCTTATATTGCATATAGACTTGTGTCTGGGTCTAAAATAAGAAAACTAAACGAAAAGCATGTATCTATGAGTCACCTGCACATCTCCCAGGCACATCAAAATCCATATGATCAAATGAAAATTGTTTTTTCCTCTAAAGTTCCCCTCCTCCCACAAGTATGCTTTAGCTAGATAATAAGATGCCATCACTTGTCCCCAGGATAGAAAGTAGGACTCATCAGAGTCTTTCTTTTATTCATAACTTCTCTGCCTCTAATCCATAATCAACTCTAGCCTCTTCTCTTTTCAATGTCTGTCAACTTGCTTCTTCTTCTCCATCACCTCTGCTCTTCCTCTAGACTACGTTTTACTTTGATCATTAAAATTATAGCTTAGATCCATTCTCCACATGCAGCCTAGAATGATTTTTATAAAACATGAATCCAGTGTTGTTACTGTTCACCCTACAAGCCAATCCAGTTCTGTTTCTACATACCATGGCTTCCTGACTCTTGTAATGGAACGAATGTTACCTTCCATGTCTGATCCAAACCCCTCTTCCACTGAGCTCTGGATCTCTTGCCATTTCAGAAATTTCTCCTTTTTGTAAAACTGAAATTTTTTTCTTGATTCCATATTCTCCTCCGAATGTTCCTCTATTTGTATTGTTCTCCCTACTAAAGAACCTTCTTTTGAAATTTGGATATAACCTTATTGTCTCCACTTCTTCGTGCATCACTCAATTTCTCTATCTCTCTAACCAAGCCACTGAAATTGCTTTGGTCAAAATCGAAAATTATTTTTGTGTTGCCCTGTCCAATGACACTTTTATGATGATGTCCTATTTGACATCTTAGCAGCATTTTTCTTGCCTCACTTTCTTAGATTTTATGTGATCCAAACATCCTGATTTTTTGCCTCACTATTTCTTAGCCTCTTTCACAAGTTCCTTCCCCTAACACTTTCGATGCAGGCATATCCCAGCATTGCTCCTGCACCCTCTTCTGTATATGTGCTTACTTCTCAGGGGCTCTCATCCAGTACCATATTTAATTTAATTTAATTTAATTTAATTTAAATCTCTTGTACTAGCACTAACATTCCAATGAACATGAGATATGCCCAAAATAAACAGTAAGGATCATTTTAAACCTACCATATTAGAAGTAGAATTTTGATTTGTCTCCTGTTTCTACAGTTTTTCCCATTATAGCAGATGATATCGCTAATTAAACAATTGCACCCAAAACCCAGATGTTATTGATTTTTCAACATACACCCCAGAATTATTCCTTTTCCTTCATTTCCACTTCATGGCCTTGAAATAGGAAAGGAAAACACTGAAAAACTTGTATTTCATTAAAATTACAAATGCCTGTCCATTAAACTAACTAATAAAAAGATGAGCCACAGTGTGGGGAATTTTGGCCTGAAAAAAACTGAAAAACCACTATCCATCAGATGTAAAGAACTGCTGTCAAGGACATGTAGACATGTAGATATAAAGATATCTTTATTCCTTTGCAACCCAATTATAACAACACAATATTATGATAAATAATTTTTACTGCTGGCTTACTAGTACAAGACAATTTGCATTACTTCGATATCGTTTAATTCTCACAAAGTTTCAGTTGAAGTAGATGTCACTGTTATTTCATTTTTACATATGGAAAAACTGAGTTTCAGAGAATATTAATAAATTAACCAAAATCATCCAGCTTGGAGCTTGGTTTTGGGTTTGCAGTGGTCTAACCATAGAACCCGAGGGGTTGTTAGGTCATGATACTGTTTTGTCCACTTTTAACTATCCTTAATCTGTATGACTCATAAAAGTGGGCTACCAGATTTCCTTTTCCTATTATTTTGTTCTTTTGAATTTTCATATTTTGGCAGAGTTATTAATCAACACTCCCAGTGACAAGATGACTAGCTCAACTTTGAAACTGATAACTGAATTTGATTTTTAAATTAATGTCAGCCGCTAGTTTTCTTCTGAATTGAATTTGGGAATATGACTTTTATTACACAGCCGACTCACATCTCCCATTATTGTTTAGATGTTTTCCATATTGGAATCTAGTGGGCTTTCAATTCAAGTTTTCAGTATATATCTAAATGTATAGACTATCTGTGAGGACAAACTCAAGAAAATCATGTTACATTTTATATATATTGGAAACAAAATTCCTAGGGATGATAGTGATTCCAGTTGACCTTCACTGTGAGGGAAATTAGATTAATGGAATAGATAGCCTTACCGTATTGGGAAAGAATAATGCCGAAAGGAGAGCTACTTTGGACAAAATGTAGATAATCTACAAATAGATAAATGAAATGAAATGAGAATGTCCAGAGCACCACCCATGCTACCTCCACGGCATGAACACACTCACAGAACCTCATAAAGCACCTCTCTCCCTCCCTGTCTCTATCTCAATGAATGGCATCATTCAATTGCCAATAACAAAAATGTGGACATGTCTGTAGATTCACTCCCACACTCAGATGGTCACTAAGTACTCTACTCTCTACTTTTTTAGCATCTCTCATAAGTGTTCTCTTTCACTATCCTACCTATTATATCCCCTAGTTCAGGGGAAACTGAACCCTTGCGATACTCTTAATAGACCTCCCTGATCACAGCATTTCTCTCTTTCAGTTCCACTCACCAGAATCTAGCCTCACTGATTTATCTAAGATGCTTATCTGGGCAGAAAGAGTTATAGATGATGAAGATCAATAGGGAGGGGCAGGATAAGTTCTACTACAGAAATGTTCCCTAGAATATGGGAAGAGAATATACTCACATTTCAGAAATGCAAGACCTAAGCTTAGTTACCAAGAATAAAGAAAAAGGTCAGAATTTGAGGGCTAGTGATTGAGGAGGGGGGGGGTTTAAAATTGCTCTTGATTTAAAAAAAAATTCTATGATACTACCAAATTAAAATAGAAAAAAAAAAGTTCTCACATTGAGAGACAGTCATACTAAGTTATATAATAGTTTCAGAATCAATAGCTGTAAGAATTATATTGTTATTACATCTAACTGATTAGCTATATTTCTCTTTATTTTTATTTTTTTTAATTTTTTATTATTTTTTTATTTTTTAATTAACACATAATGTATTATTTGCCCCAGGGTACATGTCTATGGATCCTCAGGCTTACACATTTCACAGCACTTACCATAGCACATACCCTCCTCAATGTCCATAACCCAGCCACCCTGTCCCTACCCGCCCCTACCCCCCGCCACCCTTGGTTTGTTTCATGAGTTTAGGAGTCTCTTATGGTTTGTCTCCTTCCTGATCCCCTCTTGTTTCATTTCCCTCTCCCACCCCCCACAACCCCCCACCCTGCCTCTATTTTTCTTCATATCAGAGAGATCATATGATAATTGTCTTTCTCTGATTGACTTACTTCGCTTAGCATAATACCCTCCAGTTCCATCCACGTCATTGCAAATGGCAAGATTTCATTTCTTTTGATGGCTGCATAGTATTCCATTGT
>CM052899.1:80621590-80665491 GCA_028534135.1 Potos flavus | reverse complement strand
AAGAAAATAGAATTAAAAAGAGAAAAGGAAAAATATATATATATATATTTAGACTTGTGATTAGAACAGAGCCCCACACCTGATTTTGGGTGTTTTGGTCTGTTAGAAGAATCTACTTCCCAAAATTTTAAAGAAAGAAAAATTTATAAATATACAAAAATAAGGGTAAACCCTAGGAAGGGATGGAATATGAGTGTAAAGATAAAAATTAGAAAAGATTCTAAAAAAGGGGACTGATAAGAGGTTGGTTGAAAAAAGAGAAAGAAAAGAAAGGAAAAAAAAGAATAAAAGAGAAAAGAATGTAATCAGGCTGGAGACTAGATCCAAGCCGTGTGCTAGATTTAGGGTATATTTTGATCTATTTGAAGAAAGTGTATCTCAAAATTTTAAAGAAAAAAGAAAAAAAAACCCTATATGCATACAAAAAATAAGGTTAAATACAATGAGGGGATAAAATCTGTATCAATGAGGGGATAAAATCTGTAACAGTGAAAATTAGAAAAGATTTTTAAAGAGGTGTTGATTAGATACTAGTTAAAAAACGCTAAAATAAGAAAGAGGAAAAATAAAAATATAAACAAAATAAAATATAAAAAAATACAGTAAGAAAAAAATAAAATTTAAACAATTTAACTCTGAAAGACTAAAGTGTCATGGGAAGAAAAAGCCATGAATTCTATGTGTTGCTTTTTCCTATCTCAGTAGTTCCGCCGTTTTCTTTGATCGGTGAACTTTGTCTGGATGTTCTTGTTGATCTTCTGGGGGAAGGGCCTGTTGCCGTGATTCTCAAATGTCTTTGCCCGAGGCGGAATTGCACCGCCCTTGCCAGGGGCCGGGCTAAGCAATCTGCTCGGGTTCGCTCTTGTAGCTTTTGTTCCCTGAGCGCTTTCCGTACCGCTTTGGAGGAGGGGAATGAAAATGGCGACCTCCCAGTCTCTGGCCCGTAGGAGCCGAGAGCTCGGGGTCCCACTCCTCAGTGCACCCTCAGAGAAAAGCAGTCCGTCCCTCCCATCTCCCTGGTCTCCGACCGCGCTCTGAGCTCACCCGGTCTGTGACCGAGAGTTTCTGTCTCTGGCGCACGGCCGTTTGGAGTCTCCAAACCCAGCAGATTCCTGCCGCGAGCTACCGCGCCACTCCTCCGGGAGGAGGAAGGAAGGGGTCTCTCCGGATCTGTCCCTTGTGGGGTCCCTGCTCGAAGAGCAGTGTCCTGACTGTGCCGGGATCACGGTTCAAGGTAAGCCCGAGCTGGTAGCTCACTGTTTGGCTTGGTCTCTGCCGTTGGCTTCCCCGTTCTGATATCTGGGAGCTCTGCCACCCTCAGACACCCCCGGTCTTTCTGTGACCCCACGGGTCCTGAAACCACGCTGTTCCCACGAGGGTTCCACCCCCTGCTTAGCCTCTGGAGCGATGTCCCTCAGTGAAGCAGATTTCTAAAAGTTCCGATTTTGTGCTCCGCTGCTCTGAGGCTTGCCGGGAGCCGGCCCCTCCCCCTGTGGTCTATCTTCCTGTCGCTTTGGATTCACTTTTCTGCATGTCCTACCTTACGGAAAGTGGTCGATTTTCTGTTCCTAGAGGTGCTGTTCGTTTTCTCTTCTATTTCCTGCTAAGTTTGTAGTTGTTTAGAGTGGTTTGATAACTATCTAGCTGAACTTCTGGGATCAGACACTATCTCTGCCTCTTACTCCTCCACCATCTTGCTCCTCCGGTCTGATTCTCCTTCTTTCAGCAGATTAAGGAAATGATATTCTTAGAAGCTGATTGGATCGAGAGGCAATAATTAGAATATCTAATACTTTCATGAAAAAATTATCTTTCATAAGGTAAACTTTTTAAAGAATAGTTGGGCTTTCCCCAACCAGCATCTGGATGCCACTGAAGGGCTGAATCATTGGGTCTAAGCGTCTATATACACATGGTATGAATTTTCATCCAAGTTGTACAGGAAAGGACATGTTTCTTTATTATTCTTTAAGCACCCTCTTTAGCAAATGTAAAGACACACAGTCTGCTGAAATCATAAAAAAGTTTAATCTCATTATTTCTGGTAATCCCCTAACAATCCCCTAACGATTCTGTATTCATGTTAAACGTCTCACCAGGGAGCTATTTTTATTCTTTTCCCATCATCTTTCCCCAGGTTTCTGCTGTTTCCACACTATCCTAGGGGCACAGGAATCTTTGCCAAAGCTGAGAATCTCGATGGCTAAAATCTCGTCTCCTTAGATGTGCAAAAAATCCATTTCTCTTTAGGATGTGCTTCTTGTATAGGCGGGTATTGCTGGCCTTAAAACCTGTATCCAAATTTCTCAAGAGCACACAGAGCTGTTTACTACCCATGGCTACCATGGGAAGATTTTCTTCCCATTCATGTAAGAAATTCTTCCATATCTTCTCTATGCCTTTCCGCAAGCTACATCTTATGAAATATGCTTAGACTTTTGTAAAACCCAAACCAGGAAATCTTAGAACCCATCCTGCTAATAAAGATGAGTGAAGTATACTTCTTGGGCCCAAAATTTAAAGAGATACCAAAAATCTCAGTAATGAAGATGAATATTTAATGGAATTTTAAAAATGAAAAAAAAAAAAAGCAAAAATTCAGGCTAAACAAAGCTCCTAAATTTTAATTACAGACAGGAAGAGTATTACTTAGTTTTCTTTTTGCCATAGGTTCCAGCATGGAGCAGAGTAGTCTTGTTGCTGTCCCTAAGTACTGAATATGCTATTTATTCACAGGGAGGAGAAAGGAAAGCAGGTACTGCGTATGTTAACTCTCAAAATATACAGCAAAATATGGAGGAGATATTCTTTGGAGAATAATGTGTCAAGAACACCAACCTGAACTCACATATTTGGAACTTAATTTTCTTGAAATTCCGTGTTAGGGTGAATCACATGCTAAAATATTTGATACCAACCTTTGAAGCCCAGTGAGAAGCTTGAGACCTCACATTCTTCAGAAGAAACTATTCCTGGATGTCTTTATTTACAGTGCCACAAGTGGACTAGGGACACAGTGCCTTAGAGATAGACTCAGTATACCTTTGGAGCCTAGAAAGATGTCCACAGTTCCCAACTCTGTTTGTGGTAGAAGGTGGGGGAAAACAAGCTGACCCATACTTTTTTGCTGAGTAGTGAGGGGTGATTCACCTATATACCTTTTGGACATATTTTCTTCACCCACACAACACTTATGGTGTGTTACAATATGAGCTGAAGATGGCCTCCTTCAAAAAGGTCCAGAGAACAGAGTTGGCTCCCTCCCTCTCAACCTTCAACAAAATTGTTCCAGCTTTCCAAACTATTTGGCATTGGTTCCTAGATAAGTCATCAAACAAACTAATAGATAAACAAAGAACATCTTCCCTATCTTATATCCCATGAGAATGACTGAGTTTTCAATTTCTAAAAACAATTCAGTGCTGTTTACTTACTCTGCATTTTTTTTTCTGGATTAAATTTTTATTTTCTTATCATTGAAGAACTGAAGGTAACTAACATAATCTAGTACGTTGTTATTCAAAATGTGGTTGTGAGACCAGAGGAATCAGTATTAACTATTAGATGTGTAGACTCTCAGGCCCCTACCCACTGCTAGTGAATCAGAATTTGCATTTAACAAAAGACCCAGTTGATTTGTATGCACATCAAAGTTTCAGAAATGCTGATACAATGCAGACTGCATTTCTTTTTCTCCAGTTTATATTTATCTTGTTCTACACTCTCTAGTGTGTGTTTTGGTGCCCAATTCTTGCTTTCAGTTTCTTATTATTTACTCCACATCTTTTCCTTGATTTTGTTCTAAGTAGAAAATTTAAAAACAGATTTTCAGCATTTAAATTCTACAAAATACTGTCTCTCCTCTCCACTATACTCTGCAGAATGCTTTTTAGATAATAGGACTAAATCTGAGCCATTTGTGTAATGGGTTACTCTAGAATTTGCGGACTCTGTGGAATCATGAATTTTTCTGTGGATGTTGTGGTGGGTAAGGTTTTTTGTTATCGCTAGGGAAAGTTACTCAGCATGTGGAGCACAAGCTAAGAATCCTCTACTGGATAGAAAGTGATGTGTTGGAGCCAGCTTATACTGGTTTAAGAGACCCAATTGTATGCATCTTTTTCCAATGCCATGTTCATTGACAGCATTATGGTTGCTTGAAATTACATTTGGTGAAGGTATTCATAATTTATACCACAGAAATTGGCAAATGCTACAAATCAGGGTTTGGTGGGTTTTTTTTTGGTTTTTTTCTGTATTATATTGCTGGAATATATATATCCCAAGTTCTTCTAGGTAGTAAAAATAAAATTTTTTCCTGTAACTGCAGTTTAGTTTGCTGATTTTTTTTTTTTTAATATTGCCTGGAATTAATCTACAAAGGTGAGGGAAGATTATAGAATTATAATCTCCAACAATAGTACATGGTAGATAAGTAGATGGTTAAAAAAAGAAAAATGAGTCTTAGGCATAATAAGTAGATTGTACAAAACAATATAATTAACAAATAGCGAAATGAGTAATGACATTTATCTTTATTTCTCTAAAACCCTTGCTGTTTTTCATATAAGTCAGGATATGATTTGAGACAGGCCCACAAGGGCTTTGATGTTTGAGTATATTGCCAATCTGTTCATGCTATGGAAAAATACTCACCAGGACAAGTTCCTCAGCAATGAAAAGAAAATAAGAGCTAATACTTAAAAAGTGAGTACCATGGGTCAGGTACTATTTTAAATATGCCATAGATATTCATTCACTGAAGCCTCAGGAAAACCCCAAAACGTGAATACATGCATGTTATAAACGAGGTTGAGAAAACTTGACTAAGATCTAAGAAGCAGTATGTGGTTGATTTGGGATTTGAACCCATCACTGCCTTCATTAACAGATACTTGGTTAGAGAGGCCACCAGACTCAGCCCCACATTGTTATAATGAGGATGGCCATACATTTTAGGTAAATGAGGTTTCAGAGGTGTTTCTCTTCATAAAGCTTCAGTAGCTTTTACTTGTAAAATGTGAATTTTCTTAAACTAATCTAGTCTGTATTAATATCAATCCATTATATAATACTAAATTAATCTATAATCTAGTATATATCTGTTATAATCTATTAGACTTCATCTTTTTTCCCATTTCAAAAACTGAAAGCTCTTCCAATCCATAGTTTGAATATTCTCTTGTCCATTTTCATGTCATACAAAGATGTCTTCTTAAATTTAAATTTTCTGATTTTTGAAATAAAAGCATGCCATTACTCACATAATTATTATTAATAATTTTAAAAGCTAAACTTTTTGTAGACTCAATCTGCCTCCCTTTTTTCTTTCTTTCTTTTTTTTTTAGTCAAGCATTTATCCAGTAAAACATTTGTCTTGAGAAATATAGAGACACTTCAATATCAGGCCATATGTAGCCAGAAATGTATTCTGATGAAAGAAAGGCAATATACATAAATTATCCCGCAAGAAAACATTCCATTAACTATAGACAGCTGACCTTCATTGCGTACAAAATGATTTATAATGTAGGCTGTTTTTGCAAAAGATGCTAAGAGAGGCAACAGTTGTCTAGATCTTGGCAGTGGTTTGGAGTCATTTTGTAATTGAGCATTAGATTTATGAAGTCAATAACATCAACAATGTATTCTGATTTTATCCTAATTGGATGCAATTAGACCTAGGTGTGCTTTTCATAAAATTAAAGATCTGAAGCACAGCAATATGAAAAACGCCAGTGTTCTTTGCTTTGCTAGATGAAACAAATTGAGCTTTTATATGCTACTGGGATTTCTACATATTTATGGAGATAAATGCTAGGAAGTGGTGCATATTCTGCTTGATTTTCCCTTCTCAGGATTTACAAGAAGAAAAAAAATATATATATACATATATATATACATATATATGTATATATATATAACTTGAGAATCCAGTTTTCATTCATTTATCCAACAAATCTATTTCAAGGATCACTAAGTTCCAGGCACTAGCCTATTCTTTAGGGATACCCGGTGAACAATCCTGGACTTTCTTGAGGTTTGGGGAAGATTGAAAATAAAAATATAGATTAATATATAGACAATATAATATAGAATATAGAATATTTTATGTATTGCATCAATACATAGGTACTATATATACATTATATATGCACACATGCTATATATTCTATGTATAGTCCCTGCTTTGAGACCCCATGGTAAAGGTGTTTAGCAATAAAAAGGAAATTCAACTGAAAAACACTGGAGGGGGAATAGTCGAATTTCAGTTGAAGTTAGGAGATAGAACTAATGTGTTTGTGAAAAGGTAAATAGAATCGAGAAACTTGCTTATCAAGCAAGTTTCCGTAAAGAACAATGAACACAACTAAAGTAAGGTTAACAACAGACTGTTAGGTGAGGGACAAGCAAGCAGAGAGCACTTGGCAATTAAGACTGCTATAGAGGTTAATGAGCACTGGGTGATGTATGGAAGTTTTGAATCAGTACATTGTACACCTGAAATAATATTACACAGTATGTTAACTAGCTGGAATTAAATAAAAACTAAAAAAAAAAAAAAAAAAAAGAGTGCTATACAGGTTAAGAAAAATGACCAGAGAGATGGGGCTGATAGGTGACTTAATATAATTCTCACAATTCTCTATCAGAGAAGCAATAGAGTTTCCCTCTGAACATAATTTTCCTAGGATAACATAAGGTCTGAGATTTGACCTCTGTTTATGTAATTGTGAGACACAGAGAGCATAATTTTTAAAGAGTTGGCTTTAGATTCAGACTAAATTCTGTATCCACTACTTGGTATAAAAATTTGATCAAGTTTCTTAATCTCTGTACCAGCGTTTCATGATCTGTGAAATGTGGCAATAATGGCACTTATTACAAGAAGCCTTTGTGAAGATCAAATTGGTAATTCATTTTATTTGCTAAGAATAATGTCTGGAATGTCATAAGTGTCCAGTTGTATTTAGCTGATGATCTTTCCACTAATTATAATCTCAGCCCTACCTATGTCTTCTAGTCACATGAGGAAAGGAATCCATGCCATGGGGAAAAACAAATCATGCTCTGCCATGAGAGAGGGGCTATTACAGTTGGTTCTGCCTGGGTTGTTTTTGGGTTTTTTTTTTAAAGATTTTATTTATTTATTTGACAGAGAGAGCGATCACAAGTAGGCAAAGAGGCAGGCAGAGAGAGGGGGAAGCAGGCTCCCTGCTGAGCAGAGAGCCCAGCGTGGGGCTCTGGGGCTCAATCTCAGGGCCCTGAGATCATGACCTGAGCTGAAGGAAGAGGCTTTTTTTCTTTCTTTCTTTCTTTTTTTTTTTATGATTTTCTTTTTTTTTCCCCCCAAATACTTTTATTTTATTTTTTCAGTGTTACAAGATTCATTGAAGGTACGGGCTTTAACTCAGTGAGCCACCCAGGCACCTCATCCTCCTGGGATGTTAACAGGTAGATGTTCAGAAAGAGAGGTAGCTGATAGTTTGTCAGAGTCTAATTGGCCAGTTAGTGGTAGTTAGGTTTACTGATGATTGAAAGATGAACACCTTCTGTAGCATTTCGCCCTTCCACATGGTGGGAAGAGCCAGCGAAGGCCTGGACTTCAGGGTAGAATAGCTATCTTTACCTCGTCTCTCTTTCTGTATTCCTCTTTCGTACAGCCTGGTGAATGGTTATTAGATCAGGTCATTTTGTTCACAACTCCTTCCCTACCTCCACCTTGTTAAACTCTGTTTTATTCACTCTTTTCCCATGGGCCCCAAGACAGTGTGTTGAAATCATATGATCTAGATTTAGGCTCAAGAAAAGGTGGATTGGTTTGGGGCCACCTACTTCTACGCAGCCTTGAGATAGCAGCTGGTGGTGGAAATTTGACTCCCATTTTAATATTCCTGCCTGTGTGTTCAGGATTCATAGAAACCCCATGGAGATGGGAGACACAGGCAAGGTCTTACCTACCCCTCTCAGGCTCCCACTCACTCACGTCCTGTATGTGTGACAGTGTCTCCCCACCGTGGGCCGACCCTGTCAAATTTCATCTCTCTTTCAGAGTGCCTCAACTAAATAAGCAAATTACCACTGAGGGAAAAAAAGTTTTCAAGAACATTTAGGTGTGTGTTGGAACTTTAATTGAACAGATTTCTGGTAAAATAAGAGTTTTTAATAAATAACAGTTTATTATTTGTAATTCATTTATTTTTTATTTGAATATTATTATTTATTTACCATACAGTGTGTGTGTGTGTGTGTGTGTGTGTTTTCTTTTAAGCATGTAGCTACAGGGTTTTCTTTTTCTTTTTTTTAAAGCATCAGATTAGGGAAGTTGGTTTGTCTCTAAGTTTCTCTTGACTTTTTTTTGTCTCCTCAAAGTTTAAAATACCCTTTTTATGCATCATCGTCAGAAGCAGAACTATTATTATCATTAGCAATTACATTTAAGACAATCTTCAGTTCCCACTCTTTTCATTTGTAACACAAATTCTACATGTACCCTCCAAATCACCACCCTTGAGAGAATCTTCTGTAGCTCTGCCTTAAAAATGTGCAGTTCTTTCCTCAGAACCACTTATGCTAACCAAACTATTAGCACCTGCTGAACCTCCTCTCCATCAGTCATCAATCATCAGCAATCAGGCAGCTACTTGATAATTAGTTGAGAGGGGGGAAAAACACTTCAAAGAACTAAAAATATTTTCCACAGTGACTTTGTGCATAAAATAATTATTTTTCCTCTATTAATCCACTTACATGTCTTTGTGCAAGAGGAAAATTTAAAAATGCTGTGCCCATGCATCAATACAATTCAATGTATCATATGCTTGTTTACTCACAGTTACTAGGAAAACAATACATAACAGATGCAGACAATTCCAAGGTATTATATATGAAATTGAATTTTTTTCTTTTTATACATATTGTTTTTATCACCTTTCTTGATAAAAGAAAAGTTTAAAAAACAAAACGAGGCACATAGGCAGAAAATAGCTAAGAGCTATTTGGTGCTCAGTGCCAAGCACTACACTAACATAGTTACATATATTAACTCACTGAATCCTCATGAATATCCTTTGTGGAAGGTACTATTTTTATCTCCACTTTACAGAGGAAATCTGAGACAGAGAGATTAAGTGACTTGCCCAAGATCATACAATTGATAAGTGGCATGGCTGAGATTCCAACTCAGACAGCGTGGCTCCAGATCCCATAATCTTGACCACAGGGGACAGGTAAGGTAAAAAATACATGAAATAATGGACCTACACAGGCAAATCAATGGGAAACACAATGTGGCTTTTTTTTTGTGTGTGAGTGTCCACATAATTATAAGCCTTATACATATTTTCACAAAGAATCATATATGAAGATGACCTCTCACAATAAGATAATAATAACTACAAAAAAGTAATAATACTAAATGTATTAATAGCTAATAATTATTAAATGTAACTCTGCTCAAGATATTATGCACTTTCTTACACGTTTTATTTCCTGTGACAGGTTACTGGCCCCAACACAGAATCCAAAGTTACATTCTTTTTTTTTTTTTAATATTTTATTTATTTATTTGACAGAGAGAGACACAGTGAGGGAGAGAACACAAGCAGGGGGAGTAGGAGAGGGAGAAGCAGGCTTTCCTCTGAGCAGAGAGCCTGATGTGGGGCTCAGTCCTAACGCAGACGCTTACGGACTGAGCCACCCAGGCGCCCCACAAAGCTACATTCTTAATCCGTGCTCATTACTTACAGTAATGAATAAACTCATTGCCTTTCAGTCATCAATTTTCGAAAATTATCAAAAACTAGGTGAACTATTTCCAGTATGACTAGTTAAAATATTATTTCGCAATCTTTTATTTTTTGCTGGGGCCTATGTGTTTCTAATTTGAGAATTTGCCCACACAGAAGTGTCTTTACAGAGTACCAAAAATGCGGAGAAGCCGTTGGTATAAGAATCTTTATGCTTGATTTTTCTCCGCACTTCACTAACAATTTTAATTGCTAAATATATTTATACACATACAGATATATCTGCTTTGCACTTGACAACTGTAGAATCCAGTGCATGTACTGGATGATAATATATAGGTACGTGTGAGGTGTGAATTAGAAAATATATAATGAATATATATACTTCACTTCATTGGTTCCCATGACATTAGAAAAGTTGAGCATGTACTTTAGCTGTCTACCCTAAGGTTTTAATAAACTTTGCTTACCCAGCAGCTGTGCAAGCTTGTCTAATGTGGCCATTTATTTCGGCAACCAATATCTTTTACAAAGAGATGCAAATGAAAAGGGAGCAGAAACTTGGAAAGGGTAGAGATGCATCTCACACGCATATGGCACGCTACTGTCCTTGCGCTTAGAGCTTAAATGGGTCATCTTTCCATTCTTTGTAAAGGAACACAGCCTTTGCTATACTCCTTTGTGACCAGTAATTATTGTTTTTTTTTTTAATAAACAAACACAAAGGTGCTAACACAATAAAGTAAAACACTGCCCTGGGAGAAAGAAAAGAGGAATACACTGTGCTGTATCACACTGATACTTTTTATTCTTTGGCTTGTCACTTATTTTTAGAACAAGAGACTTTGAAAATGAAAGGTCTTTAAATATTTAGGCTTGGAAGTCTAAGTAGGAACCATTTCCAAAAGTGGAACTTAAAAAGGGAAAATATTGATTATTTTTTGTTTTGTTTTCTGAGATCGGAATCACTTATTTTTTAACCTTAAATATGTGTGTCTGTAATTACACCGATCCAGAGGCGGATTTTCTTTCTTGGTGTATTTACATGCAGAGTAGTTGCAAAATAAAATCTTAAGGCAGAATTTAAGGGGAAAAAGGGGAAAAGAAAGAGGAAGAAAAGAAATGCAGAAGGGGAGAAATAGTATGAAGTCTTATAAGTCAAATACTTATACTTCATTCATATATACATTATATGCAATTATATATATCAAGTATATATATTTGGTAGCAACAAACCTGGAGGGGAGTCTCTTTTACATGCTTTAAAAATGGCAACAGGGTTCATAAAACTTAATTCCGTACTTACTAAAAATGCTACCAGATTTTTTATAAAACCACTCAGATAAAGTAGCTTTATAACTGCATTTTTATAACTCATATAAAGATCCAACAAGGTTAAGAAGGGAAGAAAAATGAGACAGTAACAAAAAATCAAAGGAAGCACAACCAACAATATACGGAAAGGGAGAGCAAGAGAACCACCAAGATTGGGGAAGAAATAAAGAAATACACGCATTCCAAGAGATAGATCAACCTTGGGGAAACAGGGAGGAGTAAAATGCACATATGCATTGCATCTGACAAGTTCATCTCTTACTAAATGTGTACTGTTTTGTGATGTGTTTATCTGGGCATCATTTTCTAATGTGATAATAATTATCTTGAAGGGCTTAAGATAATAATCTTAAAGGGTTATTGTGAGAATTAAATCATATAAATATATGAAAGTATATACATACACATAATATACAATTATTTCATGCTACTGATTCATAGAAATGAAAAAATAACACCTAAAGCCATGTCTAGAGAAAAGACTCAGAGAGAGCAAAGAAACATGAAAGATGAAGAAAAAAAAAAATTTGTAAATTAGACATAAGTGTAAAGAGAAAAAGACACAAAGTTAATTTTAACTCAGGGGATTCAGTATTGAAATCACAGAAAATCAGTATTATCTAACTTTACGGAAGTCGTCTCAGAAAGTGCAAATTATTCTGACAGGATTTTGAATATACACAATTTTAATGTTTGTTAAAGCACTGACAGGCCAAGTCCAAAGTCATTTTCATTTTATTCCCTACAGTTAAAGGAAGTTAAGTTCCTTCCGAATAAAAAGAAAAAGTCAGTTTTGCAGGAATTTGCCAATAAAAGTTCCTGTCTTCACACCTGTGACCAGGAATAGTTGAATAGTCAGAAAATTTTTCTTCTTGTTGATAGTAAAATACTAACATTCTCTGTTTTGCGAATTAGAACGTGTGGTTTGTTTCCCCAGAAAATGAAAATGATAATGTTTTCATAGAGAAGTCTTCAGGCTATTTCCACTAAAGGCCTTTAATTTACTCTTCATTTGCACATTTATAAATCGAGTTCCTCCCATTTTCTAATTTTTGTCTCACAAATTGGACTAAATTAAGCCAAGAGTTGAGTTGAGTTCAACATTCACCAGTACTGGTCTCTCCATTAAAAAGTTTGAAGTTTTAGTCTTTTTTGAAATGTTTAATATTTTTTAAATTGATCGCTAGTACATAATCTCCAAATTTTAGGTGAGAAACTATATAAATCACGAAACTAAAAATTTACGAATATTCTTAACTAGTGTCATGTACTGAATAGATGATGAGTAAACTTTCTGTGATGATACCTGTTTAAATATCATATAAATGTGGAAGCATAGGCATACGATCCACAACAGATTACATTTAAGTACATAAGTGAGCCTAGAGAACATACTTAAGAATTTATTTTATTAAAGAAAGGTGAAAATTTATTGAGAGGTATTCTATGAAGTTGTGAGTTAGAGTTAGACTTTAATCAGAATCCTAATTTCAGGTAGTATAACGTGTTGGATGAAAGGGAGAAGTATTTACCAGAATTATTCTTGCAAATAATGCATGTATTAATTATCCAAACTGAATGACAGGGGTAATTCATTTCATTTTTCTATTCAATATGCATGTTTTTCAAAATGCCTATTGCACTGGGGTTTTGGCAATAATGCCCAAACATTAATTATTTCCTAGAAGTTTCATTTTATTTGGCCACATGTGAACATTCAAAATAGCCCAACTCTTGTAACTAATATCTGCATAATGCTTCCCTGGTTTTAAATTGCTTTCACATACATTATTCATTTGCATATCTTAGCAAATCTATAAGCATTAATAATCCTTTTTGGTGGTAAAATGTTGTATCAAAGTAACTTTAAGAGACTTTTGCAGAGGGGCGCCTGGGTGGCTCAGTGGGTTAAAGCCTCTGCCTTTGGCTCAGGTCATGATCTCAGGGTCCTGGGATGGAACCCTGAATTGGGCTCTCTGCTCAGCAGGGAGCCTGCTTCCCCCTCTCTCTCTGCCTGCCTCTCTGCCTCCTTGTGATCTCTCTCTCTGTCAAATAAATAAATAAAATCTTAAAAAAAAAAAAAAAGAGAGAGACTTTTGCAGAGAGTAAGCTGAGGGGCAAGGCCTTATCTTCAGTCATGATTTTATTTTTTTATTATTTATTTATTTATTTATTTTCAGTTATGATTTTAAATCCTGTGTTATTTCCACTATACTATGCTGATATAGTGATTTAGATGATAGAGTCTGACACTTTACCAGCTCGGTTCAAATTCTTCCATTATTTACTACCTGTTTAACACTGAGCAAGTTAATTAATCTCTCTGGGTCTTAGTTTCCTCATCTGTAACATAGGAATGATAATAGTGACATATTACTACAGGGCTAGTTGAATAATAAGCAAGATTCATTACACAATGAAAATGTGAGGCCCCCTATTTGACAAGCAGGAAAAAGTTATCGTTAAAGGTACTAAAATATAATATTTTTTTTCTTTTATAATCTGTCTCTCAGGACTTGTCTGGATATTTTTTATATCCTGTATATTATTTTAAGTACAGAAAAATAAAAAATTTAAATTATTAGCACAAATTATATCACTCATCTTTACGGCATGCAATGCCAGTTTATATACAAATTTGAGAACATTTAACCTGTGTATGGATGGAATCATTGATATTACACAATTTTTATTCCATAGCTCATACATGTATATGTATTTTGCTCTTAGCCAAAGACTAGAAATATGGCACAAAACCAACTCACCTGTTTTTATTTTATTTCATGAGAGACACACATTCTACCAAGACTCTCTAGCTATAGCTTACTGATGAGTAAGGAAGACAAAGGCAAAATGGTTTGTCCTATCTTTTTTCTTCCTTCCTAATATCATCTTTTTAGCATAAATGGTTAATTAATTCAGGAAAGTGACATGATTAAGAAAAGATAGTGATAGAGTTCCTTGATTGTTCATGTTTGTTGAAGTACCATTACTTTCTCTCTGGGTTCAAAGTAAGTTTTGGTTTGAAGAGAATGCATGGCCTCTCATTGCTATCAGTACCTCTGCTCACTCCATGATAGATGTAACCTGCTAACCTTGCACTTGGTTTGAATCTCCCTGACCTCCCATGCCAGTGTGGGTCCACTGGAATTGTATACTCTTAGGACATCATGAATGATATAAGGTAGCAAAAAATGGGATGTGCATATTACAAGTACCTCTTCTGTTCTTGTGTATGCTTCAATGTCCTATCAGCCTTTACTTAAAAGCACATGTTCATTGATAAAATTATTTAGAATATCAGAATGGTGATGCCATATCATTACACCAAATCCAGGCCCTTCTGAGCATGAAGCTCTATGCAACAGCATAGGTCATGTGTGTCTGTGAAGCCAGCCCTCTCTGCCTTGAAGAATTGTTGGAAGGACTTCATGAGTTAATACAGGCAGATTATCCTGAAGAGTTCTTCATTCTTAGTCAACTCTTAGCAAATTAGCCTATTATATGGTAAGCAGAGGCAAAGTAAACAGGGTAAGTTATTGCTCTATTATATTAAGGATACCTAAATTAAGTTAATGAATTTATATTATCTGGAGGACCTCAGATGAGATGGGTGACACCGGATTGCACACAAAATAAAAAATAATAGGCCTGTGAAAAATGTATGGGAGTCTCTGAATCAGGAGTCCATTCAGGGTTCAGCCACACACAGAAACCATTCTAGATTGCAGTCTAAAGGTCTAGCATGGAGGTTGAAGTGCATGCTCAGGAGTTAGACGAACCAATGTTCTTAACTTGCATAACCTTGGTTATATCCTGTATAATCTTGGACATCAGTTTCATGGGCTGTAAGATGTCATAATAATTAATGATGAGATTTGTTTGAGAATTAAGTCAGGTAATGTGTAAACCATTTATTCAGTTATTCATATTGTTATTTTTATAATCATCATTATTATATTTAAACCCTGATAATTAGCGTCTATATCATAAAATGCATTTTACTGGGAGAAGGGAGAGGGCAATTACAAATAAATAAATACACATACAGGAATATAGATTTCTAATTTATTTTTATCTTTGGTTCAAGAAATTTGCTGGCTATAGAATGACTGGCAATAAATGCATCTTTATTGCTTCCAAAATTCCTAAATCCTACATATTCCCTTTCTGAGCAGGGCTCCCAGTGCCCACAGAGTTCAGCCTTTGTCACTGGAGCAGAGCCAGTTTGGTGCCATTGTAATGCAAAGCTTTGTTCCACTCCGAAGACTTCAGGAATGAGGGATAAAGGTAATTTATGCACCAGAGATTATATCAAGTTTTAGGAAAAGAACTTAAAAAAAACAACAACCCTGATGTGTATCTCTTTTGGAATATATATCATCTTATCTAAATTCATTGATAATATTTTAACTATTTCTCCAAGTAAGAGAGAAAACAACATTAAAGTATTCAAATTATTTGATTTGTTTTTTGCTTACTCTCAAAAGAACTCTTTGGAGAGTCTTGTGTACAAGGCCCTGTTCTCGTTTCTTTTTATTCACCAGTGATACATACTGTTTCTTTACTTTAGATCTGTATTTTGGTATTCTACTCAGGAAACTTCCATTTGATCTGATTTCTCTCCACCTTTCACTCAATCAAGTAATGTTCTCATTTTGAAATGCTAATGCTCAGCTTTATATAGCAGTTAGTTGAGAACCTGTGACAATTCCATTTAGCCTATGGTAAATATTTTAGGTTTTTTTTTTAAAGGTCCCTCGCCTTACAGCTTAATAAACAGTCTCAGCTGATACGAAAACAAAACACTCAACAGTTTAAAATCCTTCTATTTTTTTTATTTTGTGTTTTATATTATTCATCAAT
Organism: Potos flavus; assembly: GCA_028534135.1. Lineage (NCBI taxonomy): Eukaryota > Metazoa > Chordata > Mammalia > Carnivora > Procyonidae > Potos > Potos flavus. The sequence goes on along the minus strand of CM052899.1, from coordinate 80,649,541 downwards.
ATTCAGAGCCTTTTCCCCTAGATCTGAGCAACTCTTACATACAGTCATATTAGTATCCCCAAATAAGCGCCGACTAAATCAGTCAACTCATGAATATTTTAAATAGTAGATACCTTAAGAAATATTTTGTTGAAATAATTTTTTAGGCTCAAGATGGAGCTGCTCCTGCCCAGCGATGCCACTTCAGCAAACTAAAACTTCGATAACTTTGTGTCCCTTATAAATGCTCTGCTTGACCGGCCATCCCTATGATGAAGTTTTAGAACCTAAGTGAGGTTCAGTGGGGTGGAGTCCAGAGCCGAAGTTCAAGAAAGAATTCTTGCGATGTCTTTGGTGCAAAATGGTGGTTTATTAAAGCACGGGGACAGGACATGGGCAATAAGAGGTGCTGCCCTGGGCTTGCGAGGGGTGGCTGGTTGTATAGGATGGAGTTGCGGGAGGTAAGGAAAAAGGAGGTTTCAAAAGAACTTTCATATGCTGAAGAGGTCCTACAAGATACCAGAGGCCTTGAGGCCTTGCCAATGTCAGGGTAAGGTTGTTTTCTCCCCTCTAGCAAAGCATTAACATTAAGATAGTTGGGAGATTCCGAGAAGAATGTCACACCTTTGGGGTACCTGGGTGGCTCAGTGGGTTAAAGCCTCTGCCTTCAGCTCAGGTCATGATCTCAGGGTCTGGGATTGAGCCCCCCCCCCCCCAATCAGGCTGTCTGCTCAGCAGGGAGCCTGCTTCCCCCTCTCTCTCTACCTGCATCTCTGCCTACTTGTGATCTCTCTCTGTCAAATAAATAAATAAAATTTAAAAAAAAAAAGAATGTCACACCTGTCCCACCCAGGAGGGCGGGTGGGGGGAAGTTACAGGGTATCAGCCCTTGCTGTCCTCAGCAAGCCTTCTGTTCCCTCATCACCTAAACACTGAGCCAACTCTGGGCTCTAGACTTTTTTTCTTGTTCCTTCTCACCCCAAACAAATTTGACCTGACCATGTGACCCCGGCCCATCAGATGTCTTCCATTTTTCTCTCCCTTATTCTTTTTTCTTTATTTTATAAAAGCTTTCTGCCTTCCACCCATTTTGCAGTTCTCCAGATGGAGTTGTCTACATCATGAAATGTCAAACGAAGTTTGTAGCACCTAAATTGTCTTCTGTAATCATTTTTAACAATGTTTACATTTATCAACCTATAAAATGTCTAGTTGTAAGTTTATGTCTAATTACAAGTTTCTTCTCAAGGAGAAGTTAGAAAGTTTAGAGCACCCACATCTTATACTATACCATGCTAGAATTTTTTTTTTTTTTTTTTTTTTTTTACCATGCTAGAATTTAAGCATTTTAATAGAAATGCAGGATCCATCATTCCACTGGAACTTACTTCATTTGTTTATTCAACCTTGTTTCTAGACATCTACTAGGTGTCAAGTATTATCATAAACACTGGGTTTAGCAGTGAACAAATCAGAAATATTTCTTTCTTTATAATGCTTGTTTAGAATTGACTCATTTATTCTTTCTAATCACCCTTGGGTTATTTGAGTTAATTCATTATAAGCCCTTTTATTTGACATTAATCATACAAATCATGTAAAAATGTATACATAGATTTTATTTATTTATTTATTTAGGCAATTCATTTCAACCAAAAATGCATTAAGGTCAAATCTCTGTTCCAAAACTGGTACTAAAACTGTACGTTTGTGAAAATAGAAGGAAAAGGAAAAGGAAAACAACAACAATAAGAGTGACATAGCACAACAGTTCATTTAAATTTCTTATTCCTAATCGTGTTTGTGGTTATTCGATATTTTGATACGAAAATATCCCTTCTTTTATGGCATGGTTGATTTGTATATGTGTAAATTAAGCTTATGGCTAGTCCATTAAGAAAAATAATTTTCCTTGAAATTCAAAGCAAATAGGATAGTAGTTATCTCATTAAGAATGAAGCAAATAGCTCTGTAAGGTAGAAATTAGTCTGTAAATTGAATCTCTATTTTACAGATATGTTTATGTGTTAGTGCCAAGGACATTGTTTTATTAGTGCCAAAGTTAAGGACAAATAAAATATCTTGAGGTACTGACTCAAATTAATGTTCAAACCCTAATAGCTTAAGTCAGTTTTACTGATACATACGCTCACGCCAATATTCTCTTAAAATAATGATAATGAGGACACTAGCAGACCAGTCATATTTAATTAGGCATATGGTCTTGATGGGCTATTTGGGAATTTGAATACTGGCATGTTTGGTTGGCACAAAAGATATGGGATAAAGCCAAGCTCTTTTCATACACATGAAAAGTGCCACATTCATGATCTCTACACCGTCTGTCAGATATTACTGAGATGGAAAATAGAGCAAGGTTAAATGTTTTTCTCTCAAATTAAAAGAACAGTAAGCCAAACAAAAGGTCTCATTATCCCTTGAAACAACATCATTAGAAAGATTTATGCAAAAGCACAAGATATTCTATTTCAAGTAAAAGGTTGACATATATATTAGTGTGAAAATTTACCATGATGCATGCAAATATACTATTTTAGAAATTTAAACGACCACTTAAAACTCCTTTTCTCATAGAGATATACTATATTTCTATATTTCTATGATTGTAGCCAAATCTTTCTGAAAAGGTTTAGAGTGATAAGGATAAAAAGTAAAGAGGAACTTTACTCTAGAACCTGGTCATTGCCCATATTATAAATTTCAAATTTACAAAATGAGTCATATGAGACAACTCCTTGTACTATTTTTCTTAATTTTCACATTCCTCAAACATTACTTTTCTATTTTCTTGCTTCAGTAGCTTTGATAAGATATGTTATTATATGTGTATGACTAAATTTTTATTTTAAACCCCTTGGCTCACTTCCCCTTAAAAATCTTATTTATTAGCAAACTGACCTCAAGATTTCTCCCAGAACACAGCCTCACATTTCCCATTTGTACACTCCTCCCTAATTTTTCTTTCAAGTTCCTTTTTGTTTTGTTTTAAGATTTTATTTATTTATTTAGAGGAAGTGCACAAGCAGCAGGAGGGGCAGAAGGAGAGGGAGAATCTCAAGCGGACTCTGTGCTGATCGGGGAGCCAATGCAGGGATTGATCTTACAACTCTGAGGTCTGAGCCAAAATCAAGAGTTGGAGGCTTAACCAACTGAGCCACCCATGTGCCCCTCTTTTAGGTTCCATTTCAACAGATTGGGAGACAATGGCATATAGTGGTCCTAATGTGAGAATCCCTGGGTTTGAAACCCAGCTCTGTTACTTACCAACTATGTGATGTGTCAAAATCAGTATCTTTGTCCATAAATTATAGCATGAGGTTTACAGTGAATAATAAGTGAAATAATACAAGTAAATGACATAAAGCAGCTCCTGGTGCACAATAAATGTACTAAAAGTTTAGTAATTATTATTGTCTGTTGAGATCCTACTTATCCTTCAAGCTCTCATGAACACTGCTTTCCAGCACCACCAACTTGATTGTTCTTCCTGTGTCCCAAATACCATTGTACATTCAACCTTGTATCATTGTTATTTTTGTCCTAATCTTTTCTCCCTAACAGATCGTTACTTCCTGGGGTAGAGTTTTTATCTTCGGTCTTTATAAAATTCTAAGGTATATTCATGTGAGCAATATACGGTCACATGAAAAATTGAAAGGCCAATATATGCAATGTTAAGATGTTGAAATCTATGGTGGCGTATAACCTACTATTATTTGCTCTGGCGCATATGTCATTATTCTCTTTCTTTGGTCCTATGGCAGAGAGGGCAAGTATCTTGTTAATTGTTTTAAAGTTGTGACAGATTTATACAAGTTTGCAAGACTGCAAGATTATAAACTGATGGTTTTGCAAGGAAAGAAATGCTTTTGTCTTTTAAGATTTTATTTATTTATTTGATTATTATTATTATTATATTTATTATTTATTTATTTGATTATTATTATATTATTATTATTATTTATTTATTTATTTATCACAAATAGGCAGAGAGGCAGGCAGAGAGAGAGAGAGGAGGAAGTAGGCTCCCCCATTAGCAGAGAGCCCAATGTGTGGCTCGATCTCAGGACCCTGAGATCATGACCTGAGCCAAAGGCAGAGACTTAACCCACCGGGCCACCCAGGTACCCCAGGAAAGAAATACTTTTAAGATGGAATGGGTGCAACAGCTGCTGCAGATATGGCCAACTATTTCATGGTCAGAGCTGCTTGTGCACATTACTGGCTCTCCTCCTTCTGGCCACAAGTTTGGACTTTACTTCTCACTGTTTTGAATTTAAGCTTTGACAGGCAACCTACTGTGGTCTATGAAATATGAGCAGTTACAATGTCTCATGTCCTGGTAGAAGTTTTAAAAGTCACTATGTAGGGGCATCTGCATGTCTCAGTCCATTAAGCCTCGGACTCTTGATTTCCACTCAGGTCATGATCTGAAGGCCGTGAGATCGAGCCCTGCATGGGGCTCTGCACTGAGTATGGCACCTGCTTAGGATTCTCTGTCTCCCTCTCTTCCTGCCCCTCCCCACTCACACACATTCTCTCTCCTTCTCTCTCTCTAAAGAAAATAAAAAATAAAAGCCAATATGTACCTTCAGCCATCTCCTGCCAGCAAGGAAGTATTCATTGAGAGAGGGCATCTGTGACCCTGAGTCCTTGGCTGATTATTATGATCAGGATCTTAACCCCTTTGCCCAGGCACTTGTATTAAAATACCATATGAGCAAGGAATAAATTTTTGATAAAACCACTGAGGTTTTTGTTATTCATTTTTCTGTAGCTTAACCTAATATCCTAACTGAATATCAACTTTTCTCAGATGCTAGGTGTTTGGGGCAGCAGGCATTGTTACTGCCCCAGTAATACTATGCCTACTATTTCTGACACAACCACCACCATCAACTACCTCTGGCATCTGTTTTTGGAGTGCTTGCTATGTGACAGGCACTAACTAGTTCTTTGAGACAAGTTTTTCCCAAATCCACGAGGTAAGTAATTTTCTAAACAAATACTCCTGCCCCGTTCGGCACCACCGTGCTATTAGAATGGGATTGTGATTGTCTTCCTGAAATTATGGAAATGCTTGGAAAGGAAGGCAAGGGGGTCCTGTGGCAGGTAAATTAGTGTATGTTCACCTGGAGAGAGAAGTCTTGTTTAAAGTCCCTTGTGGAAAGCATTAATCACCATAACTTGAAACAAATTTTCTCAAAAAGAACTTGGAAACTAGAACACAGATGTAATCTAAACATTGCTTAATAGCAATAAAATGCATATTACAGAGATATGGGCAATTTTGTATTTTATGGCTACAAAGTTATTAAAAATATTATATCATTACAAATCAAGAGACTAAGTAAATAAACTCTTAGATTCTGATTGGCTTCTACCACTTGTTTTTATTGTAAATTGTGAGGTCAGGATAGTTTGTGAGTTTGGAAGCTGGGGTTTGGGGTTAATTCCTAGTTTTCTCCTTGTTAGCTATGTGAATTCAGGTCTTACTTGCCTTTCAAATGATAGTTTCATCATCCGTCAAATGAATATAAAAATTCTTATTTCATAGTTTTGAGGTAAAGGGTAGAAGAACTTGATTTAATTAAGATGATTTAGCTTCAGAACTACTACCTATCTGAAACTCCCTCATTTAATTATCTAGTATTTATTGAGTGCTTCTTCCTTTCCTCTCATTCCTTCCCATCCTTTTCTTTAAGATTTTGCTAAGTGAGCTTTCCCGAATCATTCATACTACTGCTGATTTATTATTTGCCAAGGCGGATCTTGTATTCTTAAGCAAAATCTCACAGCAAAGCATGAAGATGGCCAAGTTTACTGTTGAGAAACATTTTCTGGCTACACCAATATGCAGATATATACTATATTAGAGTGCAAAAATTCATGTAAATTCAAGCCAGATGGAAAGAAAACATTCCCAACTGTGTGTCTTAAATGCACACACACACCTCACACTAGGACCTATGGATAAAAACATGTTGATTATCTATCAAGCCCTCTCCCAAATTTCTATGACAATTTTTTAAAAACTTTGGCAGGATATACAAGAGATGTATTTTTAGCAGTTTTTAGGTCTGCTTATTAATTTCTCCTTCTTTATGGAAGAAAATGATGATTGAAGCTATAAGTACTTGTGAGTTAAAAATAAAATAGTGATATTTTATATCATAAATAAGAGTTATGAATGAAGTTAGGTTCACTATTATATCATATAGCTTGGACTTTCTCTATCTTTGCTTTGTAATACTATTGCATCCTTGAACAGTCCCACTAATATAATTAGAAATGCACATTTTCTGTCTCCCCTATTACAGTAAATATGAAGGAGGATGTTATATGTAGTACATAATATAACTAAAATAGAAAAATTGTGTATATATATGTATGTATATGTATACATATATATATATTTCAGGAAGTGTTTCTTTGCAAAGGCACAAAATTTTTGTGATGAAATTTTTTGACAATGTGACATTCTCAACATAGTGCTTAGCACTCAGAAGATATATGAAAATATTTGTTTAATAACTAATTAAGGCTTTTAACTCTTGTGTTATACTTGCTATCTTTATATGAGGGTTAAAACTCTACAAAGGAAATTGAACAGAACAGAGAAGCAGGACAGGAAAAGGGACCTGGTCATAGCAAATGGCTCAGCCCAGGAATTCTCCTTGAACCCACAGCCCAAGGCTTCCCTCACCCACACTGAGAGAGGCAGGGAGAACCAGAAAGGGGCCCAAAAACAGTAAGCATTGTGATTCAGGAAGTCTCCCATCCCATGGGCCTGAGAACTTCTTTCTCTGCCCAGAGACACTGAAGCATCTGGGAAGCATTAGTACAGGGATTTCAATACCATCCTGAGAAGATACCCTTGTGATATCTTCCCCCACAAAGATACTCAGAAGTCCACACTTGAGAATCAACTTTCATCACTATAGGCAGTAGCAACAGAGACCAGTGAGACTACAGTTGTACCAGATAAACCCAGGAGATCCAAATAATGCCTTAAATGCTCTGAAAATTAAACTGTCATTGGAACCACAGCCCACAAAAATAGATCAAGATCTGTGTGCTAAACCCAAAGAGGATAATTGCCTATTTGGTATGGACTAAATATCTGTGTTCCTCCAAAATAATATGTTAAATTCCAATATCTAGTGTAATGGCATATGGTGGTGGGGACTTTGGGAAGTGATTAGTCATGAGAGTGGTGCCCTCATGAATAAGATTAGTACCCTTAAAAAAGAAACTCCAAACTGCTCCCTCACCCTTTCTGCCATGTTGAGGACACAGTGAAATTATAGCTGTTTATGAATCATGAAGTGAATCCTCACCAGACACTGAGTCTTCTGGTTTCTTATCTTGATTTTATCACCTTCAGAACTGAAAAGTAAATCTCTGCTATTTATAAGCCACCGAGTCCATGGTAATCTGTGATAGCAGTCTGAACAGACTAAGGCACCTATTAAAATACAAGATTTTAATAGAAACTAAAGACTTCTAAAATAACAGAGAAAATGCTCAGTATACAATTGAAAATTACCAATCATACCAAGAACCAAGAAAATCACAACTTGAATGAGAAAAGACAATCAACTGATGATAACACCAAGATAACTCATATGGTGGAAGTATCTGAAAAATATTTTAGTATATGCTCTGCCAAAGTGAGCACTGAAAAATATCTTAAATTAGCTATCATACAAGTAATTCAACATTCAATTATAAATTCCCTTGAAACAAATAAAAGAAAATTTCAGGAAATAAATAGAAGAGTCAAATGGAAAGTATAGAATTAAAAAAATACAATAACAGAAGTAAAAATTTGCTGAATGGGCTCAATAAATGACTGAGGATAGATTCAGTGAACTTAAGAATTCTACCAAACATTTAAGAAAATAGACAAGGAGATAAGTCTTTCCAACTCACTTTAGAAGACAAATATTTCTTTGACTCTGAAACTAGAAAAAGATAAGGCAGAAGAAACACACACACACACACATTCTCAGAAAACTACACACCAATATGAATCAATCCTCAACAAGGTATCAGAAACCAAATCAAGCAATGTATAAAAAGGATTATATAATCAGATCCACTCGGAATTTATTCCAGATATTTAAGTCTGGTTCAACATTTGAAAATCAATTAATATATTTAATAATATCAACAAGCCAGAGAAAGAAATCATATTATCATATCACTTGACACAGAAAAAGCATTTGAAAAATTTCCAACACATATTTTTAATAAACATCCAGAGCAAGTTAGAAATAGAAGGGAATTAATAACTAAACACGATAAAGATCATCTACAAAAAACTTAAAGCTAACTTCATACTTAATGGTGAAAACTAAATTTTTACTACCTATGATTACAAACAAGGCAACCATTTTCTCTCACCACTCTTGTTCAACATAGTACTTGAAGTTCTAGCCACTGCAGTTAAGTCGAGAAAAAAAGAAAGAAAAAAGCAGATGGATAGGAAGCAATAAAACTTCCCCTGCTTACAGATGACATGGGTTGTCTACTTAGAAAATCCTAAGGAGTCTACAGGATATTACAGTATATTAAGTGAACTCAGGAAGGTCACAGGATACAAGACCAACACACAAAAACTAATAACATTACTACCTACTAACAATGAATATACAGAAACCAAAAATAAAAATATAATACCACTTACAATGGCTCCAAATAAAATGAAATTCTTAGGTATATTTAACAAAAGATGTACTGACTCTGTATGATGAAATTATAAAATTAAAAAAAAAAAAAAAGAATATAAAAAATACCATGCCTAAGGATTAGAAGACTCTATGTAGTAAAGATGTCAGGTCATCCCAAATTGATCTACTGGTTTAATGAAATTCTTTTTTTTTTCTTATTTTTTTGTTTCTCTCTCTCTCTTTTTTTTTTTTTTCTAGAGAGAGAGAGTATGAGCAAGGAGGAGCAGAGGGAGAAGGAGGGAGAGAATCTTAAGCAGGCATGGAACCTGACTCGGGGTTTGACTTGGGACTTGATCTCATGACTCAGAGATCATGACATAAGCCAAAATTAATAATTAATAATTTGAATATTAATAATTCAGACACTTAACTGACTGAGCCATCTAGGCACCCCTGAAAAAGTATAGATCTTTGAATAACTAAAATAATCTTGACAAAGGAAAATGGAAAGAATCTGACTTTAAATCTTACTATATAGCTACAGTAATTAGGGCACTGTGGAATGTTATTGGCTTAGTGTTAGACACATAGATCAGTGAAATAGAAAAAAGAACCCAGAAATAGATGAATAGACCCATATAAATATGCTCAACAAATTTTTGACAAAGGTGCAAAAGTAGTTAAAGGAGGAAGAATAGTCTTTTCAACAAATGATGCTGGAGCAATTGGATCTCCATAGGAAAGAGAGAGGAAGAGAGAGAGACAGAGGAACTTAGACCTAAACCTGCACCTTGTATAAAAAATAACTTGAAATGGATTACAGACATAAATTTAAAATGTAAACTATAAAACTCTCTAAAAAGGAGAAAATCTCCTGGAACCATGGTTAGACAAAGACTTCTTTGTTATTTATTTATGTATTTATTGCCATATAATGTATTAGTGGCTTCAGGGGTACAGGTCTGTGAATCATCAGTCTTACTTGACACCAAAATCACAATGTATAAAAGGAAAAAAAATGATACATTTGATTTCATCAAAATTAAAAATTTAAGCTCTGCAAAAGCCCATCTGAAGAGAAAGGAAATTCAAGGTATAGGTCAGGAGAAAATATTTGCAAACCTCATATCTGACAAAAACCTAATATCTAGAATATATAAAGAACCAGTAAACTCAATAGAAAAATATCCAATTAGAAAATGGGTAAAAGAGCCACAGACATTTCACTAAAAAGGATATATAGATGGCAAGTAAGCACATGGAAAGACATTCAGCATCATTAGGCTTGAGGAAAATGCAAATGAAGACCACAATGTAATATCACTATAAGCCTAGTGAATAGCTAAAATAATAAATATTGAGAATATTGAATGCTGGTGAGGATTTGGAGAAGGTGAATCACTCATGCATTGCTGGTAGGCATGTAAAATAGGACATTCTCTCTAGAAAATAGTTTAACATTTTTGTATAAAGCAAAATAGGCACAGCAATTGTACTATTGGTCATTAATCCCAGAAAATGAAAACTCATGTTCACTTGAAAACCTGTATGTGAATGTTAACAGCATTATTTGTAATACTTGTTTTTTTTTAATAGCCCAAAATGAGAATCAACCTGAATGCCTTTCAACGGGGATTTTTTTTTTTTTTTAGATTTTTATTTATTTATTTGATAGAGAGAGCACAAGCAGGAGAAGCAGCAGAGGGAGAGGGAGAAGCAAACTCCCCACTGAGCAGGGAGCCTGATGTGGGACTCAATCTGTGGACCCTGGGATCATGACCTGAGCCAAAGGCAGATGCTTAACTGACTGAGCCACCCAGAGGCCTCCCCAACAGGTGAATGTTTAAACAAACTGTGGGACATACACACCATGGAACACTACACAGCAATAAAAAGGAATCAGCTGCTGATTCACATGACCATTTTTATGTATATTCAGGGAATTAGCTGAGGTGAAAAAAGTTGGCCATCAAAACATATACCATATGTTTCCATTTACATAACTGTTTTAAAATGACAAAATTTTATAAATAAAAGAATAGGGGTTGCCAGGTATGAGGTAGGTTGGGGCAGAAGGGAGACAGGTGCAACATGAGGTAACCTGTAGCAACGGAGCTGTTCACTCCTTCACTGTGGTGAGACATGAGCGAGCACATGTGAAAAAACTGTATACAACTAAATTTGCACACACACACATACACACACAAAGCACTCAAAGTGTAAGTAAAATGAGGAAATGTGAATAGATTTGTGGATTATATCAATGTCAATATAATGTTGGTGATATTCCACAATTACTACAAAATTTTACCATTAGATGAAACTAGGTAAATGTACATGGAATATCTCTATATTATTTCTTATAACTGCATGTGAACCTACAATGATCTCACAAAAAAATTTTTTAAAGACTTTATTTATTTATTTATTTGAGAGAGAGAGAGCATGAGATGGGGGAGAGTCAAAGGGAGAAGCAGACTTCCCACTGAGCAGGGAACCCAATGTGGGACTCTGGTCCTGGGACTCCAGGATCATGACCTGAGCCAAAGGTAGTCACTTAACCAACTGAGCCACTAAGGTGCCCAACAAAAATTTTAATTAAAAAAATTAAATGCATATTGGACAGGCAAAGTACTATATCATAAAGGTGTTTTGGAATTCAAGTATTTATTCTTTTTTTTTTTAAGATTTTATTTAGTTATTTGACAGAGAGAGACACAGTGAGAGAAGGAACACAAGCAGTGGGAGTGGGAGAGGAAGAAGCAGGCTTTCCGCCCAGCAGGGAACCTGATATGGGGCTTGATCCCAGGACCTTGGGATCATGACCTGAGCCCAAAGTAGATGCTTAATGACTGAGCCACCCAGACACACCCAAGTATTTATTCTTAATACATATTTCTATAAACACTATTCCTAGAAGGTGAAAGAATATTTTTTGCTATGATTTACATAATTACATTAGAAATACTTTAAAATTTACTTCATTAAGAGTAACTTCTATAATAAACTAAAGATTATTATTTTTAATGATATTATGCATTCTATAAATTCCCTGATACAGAATAACCCAAAATATTTGTGGAATTTTATTTTTCTATTTTCAACAAGGAACATGTTTACAGATTAGTGCAAAATGTTTTTATTAATGAAAAGATGTGAAGTAATTGACCTTTCATGAGAGAGAGGGAGAGAGAGAGAACATGATTTCATTATTTGATTTACCTTAATTCCTAATTTTGCCTCTTGCAAAATGTGGCTTAGGAATATAAGACTATTTTATATAATCAGTATTTTTGAAATTTGTATCTAAAAAAATTAAGACATTTACAACTAATAAATACTGAAGGCTGTAGTATAATGGCCCTCAAACGTTATCTCAGGAAAAATCCATAAGCTGAATTTACCAATAATATATACCATGAATACAACTACTTTATAAATTTGTTCTACTGATAAGAACATACAGTACAAGTATATCTATATAGTCATGTATAGATATACATATTCTTCTTCCTTCGGAAAGTTATTTTGATTTTCAACTTAAATTCCCAGCTTTCAAGTAGAATGCTTAAAAATAGATTTTGCCAATGCTCCTTTACCCACTTCATTTATATGTTCATTTTTACCTGTTTAACCTTTGTACTTAATCAATTTTGTCTTTTTCTACTCATAGCTCCTAGTTTTTTCCCTAAGTGTGGTGACAAAATTTAAGTCTTCTTTTCTCTTTAAAGACTCAATTGCATTCACATAGCATACAGCTGAGTGATCAGAATATACTGAAACAGAAAAAAAAAGCCATTTGTTGCAAAATGCTGTGATTATGTGAGTATTTGTTCTGCCTACAAAGAGCTGCTTTGATAAACTCTTGTGCAGAGCTTTTGAACTTATGTATTTTCTTTTGGAGTCCTGAATCAGCTCTAGGGAACTCAAAGCTAAAACGGAGATTCAAACAAATTAGAATAGCTACATTAAAGCAGAACCAGTCCTGTATCATGAAAAGAAGAGTTGAAAGTACTGAGAATGTTTTACCTAATGGAGAGAAGGCATCATGGAGGGTGACCGTACATCCCAGTTTTCCTGGGATAGTCCAGATTATCCCTGTTATTCTGGCATGATTTTTAACACTACTTCTTTTACTCACAAAAGTGTCCCAGTTTTGGCAACAAATTATATGACAACCCTACCAGTGAGGTACATAATAACTGCCTATTGTTGTTTGAAAGATTGTCAGATGGAGAAGGCTTAAGTCTAAATTTTCATGAACCAGGGATAGGAATAGTTCAATGATTAGAAGTTTTAAGAACCCACGTATTTCGAATCAGAATAAGAAGGATAGTATAAAATTTGGAAATAGCCTCTCTTCAAAAGAGGAGGAACTACTGTCACTGGAGGTATTTAATGTAGAAGAATGACAACTTGGCAGGTTTTGTCAAGGGAATTCAAACATCAGATAAATAATTGGAATTAGCGATCTTTAAGTTTCCTTACAAATTTCATAGTCTCTAAATAATTTTAATGAAGAAACCAAAGTTCAGTGTGGTTAAGGAACTTGCCCAAAGTTACTATCAATCTTGCAGCAGTAATTATATTAAAATCCTGGCATTCTGGTTCCCAGAACTATGCTATTGACCATATTAATCATCATTAATATGATCAAAATAATAACATACATATTTATAATATTAATATTCTGTTGAGTACTCACTGTATCCAGGTACTCTGGTAAACACTTTTTATATCTTCTTCTTAGAAGAACCAATGAAATATTGATCAGGACTCTCTTGCATGCAAGTGATGAAATCCAATTCAATCTGGCTTAAAATGCTAGATGTGTAGATCACAACTGAAAGCCCAAAGATAACGCTGGCCTTGAAACTACTGGATTCAGTGCTCCAAGAAGATTGGCAGATATCTATATTTCTTTTTTTTATCTCTAGATTCCATTTTACTCTATATTGGCATAATTTTTAGTCAGGCTTCTCCATGTATGGCAGAAGATCTCTGACAATTCTAGATTTATGTCTTCTTCACAGGTAACAATATCAGGAAAGGACAGACTGCCCTGCTGTGGGTTAACATTTATTCCTGGATAATCACTATATTCAAGTATGTAGAATAACCTGATTGGCTGGCCTAGTAGCATGAGTACTACTCAAGGATGTTGAGGGAACAAAATTGACAAGTCCACCAGAATCCCACGGATGCAATTCCTTAAAGGAAATATGTCTTCATCAGAAGGGGAAGATATGCTGGATTGGACACCAAGAATATTACATATACATTCGATGAAAAAATAATTATCACACCTATTGTATTGATCCTAAGTTATCTGCCCAATGCAATGATGAGTTTTGAATTCAGGATTTTGTACATTTTTTTTCTCCTATACCCACTTGCAACTACTTTGCAATGTTTATTAATATCAAGGTAGAATTGTTATTTAATATGTATAAGTTCTACTTAAATTTTTGCACAGGAATTCCTCTATTTTTTCTATTTTACTTTTATAGAGTTATTATATAAATGGAAATAAAATACTGTATATTCAAATTGTATAAATTGATAATTGACTTGCCCAAGTCTTTAGCTCTAAAAATGAGAGTATAGGGTCAGATTAGTTAAGCAACAAAGAAACGAAAAAGAACCCAACCAAACCAAGACAACAACAACAAAGAACGCCAGTGATGTCTGGAATACAAACTGGTTTAATTTTTAAGGATGGCAAAGGTTATAATTAATCAAATATTTGATCATTAGTCAATGTTTATATGGCATGCAGATTTTATATGCCGTGCAGATAGAAGCATACATTGTTCTCAAATTGTACTCTTATTTGAGTTCTCTTGTTTACTAGCATATTGAACAAATATCTTTTATATGATCTCTCTTATTTTGAGTAAACCCACAAATTGTTTTCATTTTTATCAAGCAAACAGTTGCCTTTGTTTTTCTAATCACTTTTGAAAGTCTTTGTAAATGATTCATTCTTCTTTTAATAAAATATAAACTAGAAAATTTGCTTGAAGTATGGGGAGCTTCCGGGAATGAAATACAAGTAAATCTCTTTCGAAGGGATTTAATTCCTTCTCTCTTTTAGAAATGAGAAATACTTGTCCTAATTCTACCTTTCTTAAGTCTAGTGAAGGGAAAATTAAGATTATAAACTTGAAGGCGGAAAGTGTTTCACATATGATATGTATATAATAATGTTGGATAGAGAGTTTTGAGATCAAAATCTCAAGAAAGAGACAATAGACACCATGATTTAATTTCCAGAATGAACACTTAAGGGTGACAATAAATAATCTTGTCTGACTGTCCTTGCTAGAAAGAAAACAATAAATTAATTGAAAAACTTGAACAGTAATAGGAGTAAAAGTAAAACATCAAATACTAAAATTAGAAAAAAGAATTTAGAGGGGTGCCTGGGTGGCTCAGTTGGTTAAGCATCTGACTCTTGATTTCAGCTCAGGTCATAAACTCAGGGTCATGAGATGGAGCCCAGCAGGGGGCTCCATGGTCAGAGGGGAGTCTGCTTGAGTTTCTCTCCCTCTGCTGTCCCGCCCCCAGCTTAAGTGCACTTTCTCTCTCTCTCTCTCTCTCTCTCTCAATAAACAAAAATGAAAAGAATGAAGAATCTAGAGTAAATCTATAGTTACACACTGTTCAACATATAGTACCTATATTTGAGTGACTTTCAAGTGACTTTCAGTGAAATTGTTGGGACTAATAGATCTATTTATCTTCTTTATGGATAAAATATTTAGATGTAGATATAGATTGAGTAAATCTTTCTAGACTATTATGCACCTAAAAAAAGCTTCAAATGGAAAATCTTTCAAAACAAATAATTTGACTCAAAGACCACAGACTTATAATCATAGACAGCCCTTTTTTCTTAGAAACTAATTTCCTATTGATTTAGTATTTTTATAGACAAGTCATCTCAGTTAAAAGCATGAGAAAAAAAAAAAGAACACTATTCTGCCCTTCTGGAAATGTGTTCTAGCATTGTAATATGTTTTTATATACCCATTTTCTGTTTCCTGCTTACCTCTCTACAATGTGGTTACACAGGCATGCCAGGGTGCCTGAGTTGATTAAGTGTCTGCGTTTGGCTCAGATCATAATCCCAGGGTCCTGGGATCAAGCTCCCCTGCTTAGCGGGGAGCCTGCTTCTCCTTCTCCAGCTCCCCTTGCTTGTGGCTCTCTCTCTGTCAAATAAATAAATAAAATCTTAGGGTGCCTGGGTGGCTCAGTGGGTTAAAGTCTCTGCTTTCGGCTCAGGTCATGATCTCAGGGTTCTGGGATTGAGCCCCATATTGGGCTCCCTGCTCAGCAGGGAGCCTGCTTCCCCCCCCCCCCGCCTACTTGTGATCTCTCTCTTCCTCTGTCAAATAAATAAGCAAAATCTTTAAAAAATAAATAAATAAATAAAATCTTAAAAAACAAAAAACAAAACAAAAAAATGTGGTTACATAAAGTGTGTGGTTTATACAATCACTGCATGACACTCAGATTGCTTCTTCAATCCCCCTGATTTTGGAATTCTAGTTTATTTGTCACTCTAGTTTCAACAAAATGTAGAGGATTTTGAGTGCATTCAAAAAAAAAAAATCTGTAGCAGTGGGATTCAGTTATAGACTGAAATCCTAAAAGATAACAGCAATATAAAAAAATAAAGAAATAAAAAGTCATGTGGTAAATAAAGTTGAAGACTTTAATGTTGTTTTATCCAGAAAAGTGAGAGTGCATAGTGATTCTTTGGAATATCCCTATTTAGGTTTCTATCAAATTTCTGACAACTTTGGTTCTAAACCTTTGATTTGATTTACTCACTCCTATCTTCTCCAAAGCATCTCAGTAGATGATCTTGCCTTCTGTGTTCTTCTATATGGACATGTAGCTTACCAGAAGGAGCATCACTCTACTTTGCCAAATATAAAATCCTTACCTATGCTCTTAAACCTATCATCAGCTGCTCCCACCTAAATATAGCATTTTATTTTCTATCAAGTGCTATTTTAATCTTGAGTTTTTTATTTTGAATGATTGTGTCTTATCCAAAGATCTTTATCCTGTGTGATGTCCATTAATGCATCCACACGATTTTTCCAAGTTAACAATAACACACTAGTTTTTTTCCTTACACTTCGCACAAAACTATCAAACTTTCTTTTTCAAAGACAACATACGCAGGGGTATTCATTACTCCACCAAAATAGATCTGATATTTTGGTACCCACAATTCTCCATCTGTATGCCAGATGCTTGAAGCCACGTGGCACCACACATATTTTAAACAAATAAATGTGAAATATACAAGATGGGTAAAGGGCAGTGTTAATGCTTTACACGTGTGCCACCATTATTCAGTACTATATTAATCTTCTCTGAGATTTTAAATATCATTTGAAAAAGGAATGCTGCAATCCTGGGGAATAGATGCAGAAAATAAATCAACATATTTAACTGCTCAATACTAACCTCATACATAATAACGTTGGGAGTCTTTTTAAAGGAAAATAATACATACTTTAATTATATTGAAATGAAACACAAAATGTAACTGGTCATTGAATTGTGGACACATTTCACAGGAAGAATTGACTTCTTGATCTCAGTGAGACTTTTTTTATTATTTTTTGGAATACATTATGTTAGATAAAAGAAAGATTTTGATAAAACCAATTTCAAAATTTGTCATACAAACAAAATCTTAGATCAAACATATATACATGTGGGTAGATGTGTCTTAAAGTCATTGTATATGTATATCTTTGTATATCTATTTTCTTACTTTTTTGTTCCATGTGCATGTTGAGATTTTATGTCCTCTGCTGATATCTGATAATAAGCACCGTTGTAAGGATAAGTTGTTTATCTTATTTATTTCTTGTACACCTTTACTGCTTTCTCAATTCATTTTCTCTTTGTGATATCAAAATTCTACTATTTAAATATCTTCTTAAATGGTTTCCCTGCCTGTAGATTTCTTCCTTTCAGGGAATCCCCCATGGATACTTTATTATCCTAATATATTACTATTTTTTCTTGCTCCCTGTTTCAATTAAACTTCAGTGGTTTCCTGTTTTCCAGAGATAAAGTGAAACATTTTAACCTAATTTCCATATTACACTAGATTATGGACAACAAACTTTTCTAATCCTATTTTTCACTGTATCTTCAAATCACAGGTTACTCAGTATGTTTAGAATTTCTCTTGTTCATTTTATTTTTAGCATCCCAAAGCATGGAAGACACACATATCTGTCTTCTCAGACAATACTAACCATCTCTGATGTTTATCAATATCCAATCAATGTTTATCAATATTTAAGTTTAAAATGATAAGTTTAAAAATTGGAGGTAAGTGTATTGGTTGTTCTTTCATTCTGTATGAAGCAGCTACATACACACATACAGGAAGGTGTTTGCACACACAAACACATATGTATGAAAGAAATATACAGAAAATCTATGGGTCTCTAGCTAGTATAGTGATCTATGAATGTTACGTTTTAAATAACACTGCAAGTTTTCCTAACTTAATATCCATTCAGACAAAAAAGAGACTGTATGAAAATATAGAGAAACCAAAAAACTTTGAAAGATTCTTTCCAAAATACCTAACACTTTACAGCTATAATTAATTCAGTAATTAATTATGTGCTTTACAAGAAAATCTTTCTGTGTTCTTGAAAGTTATTTGTGTTCTTGAACTGATATTTAAATCCTCTATTGTTCATTTTTCATGTACAAATCTGGTCTCCACAAATAAATTGTTAGATCCTTGGGGAAGGTGACTTTTTTTTTTTAAGTTCTTCTAAACACTTAAAAGTAACTCACAGAGCACTCTACATAGAGTAGGAACTCAGTAAATGATTTTTTATTTGATACAATTTGATCTTTTTATTATCTTCTATGAGGGTTCGGTTACTAGTATATATAGTTCATTGTTCTACCTTTTAATGTATTGGACATAGGTCAAAACCTTATCTTACTTTTGCATGTCAGAATAGGAAATCTGTAAATTTATTTCTGTGAATTTAGAAAATGTCCTGTGGATTATGGATTTATTAAAGCCAGAAGCTCACCACACCAACCATCTTTTCTCACCAATATTGTGTATTTAGCTTAATTCTCAGGGGTAATAAAGGAATATTTTAATTTCAGTGAGAAACATAAGTAATATATATTCCCATAATACATAAATTTAAAGTTTCATTTTAACACCCTTCTGTCATGGCTGAGATGGAAAGCTCTATAAGTTCTGTAATATTCATAGTTCAGTGTCTGGTAAGGTGGTGCTTGGTTCATGGCAAGCACTCAAGCATTATTTGTTGAATGTATAAAATCAGATGACTCTGGTATCCTATCTACAGGATCCTAGAGCCAGAAAGTAAAGACAGTCTTTCCTGCTTGCTCCTGCAGAAAAATATTGAAAAAGGGTAACTACAAGCCTTGCCCAGTTGACATCTTTACTCCCCAGGGTCGCTCCGGGCTATGAGAAAGTTTTATCAGGGAGAGCAGCTGGGAAGTCATATCAGAAGCCACTGGAAACTATTTATTGTAAGATATATAGAGCTATGTCTCTGTCCTTTAAGTGTTTGTTCAATAACAAACTTAAACACAATAGTAAAAATAAAGACAAAAAACTTGGTCAGTAGCACAATGTATAGGTAATGCAATTTTTCTTGAGGAAAAGCACGTACTGCAATCTCTCAGCAGGAGAAAATTAATTCCGATTCATTTGAATGTTGTTCTCCACACTGTCTCTCTGAATCCCTACGCCTCTCATAAAAGTATTAGAGTCCTCTCCTCCAGTACTAATCATTCCTCAAAGTTTCCAGAACTTCTGGTGAAATGGTATAGTAAGTAAAGTTTCAAGTCATGTGGCAGATACCTAATGATAAATCTAAGCTACAATTTTCACCCCAAAATACGTTATTTGATTTCAAGTGGCATTACTTGCTGTAATGTATCAAAACTGGATGATCTGTTTAGTATTAACACCGGGCTACAGAAAGAGGGAGACAAATTGGAAAGCTAGAAAGCAGTTAGGCTAGCTCTAGGAACAACACAAGCAGAAAAGATAAGGACTTCAATTCTATGTCTTAAAAATTATCATTCTAAAATGAAAGTATATGTTTTCCAAATCTTTCTTCCTATTCCTTCTGTACTTCCTAAACTTTAATTACTACTGAAAAAATCTTTTGTTGTTATCTATGGAATGATTTAGAAATGAATGTTATTTTGTTGTTATTACTGAGTCTGTACTTGTTATAAATATGACAAATTCTTATTATTCCATTGAAAAAGTCATAATTTAAATTACTCTTCACACATTTTAATGCTGTTCTGCATTGTTCTTAATGAAGGTCGGGCCTGTGAGATAATATGCTATTATTGGCTGAATTCTAGCTATTTTGTATGCATTATACATTTGACAAGAATACAGCTTCAGAAGAAGCAATTCATTTACATAGAAAATGTTTTCCTATAAGCAAACCAAAGCATGCCTGCATCCAAATATAGAAATGTGTTGGAGGATTGATAGTTTTATTTTGTGGAGAATATATATGTATATATATAAGAATATATATTTTATGTGTATGTATATGTATATTCTCTCAGGCTCAGATGATGAAGATCAAATGTATTTTGTAATTGAGGGTATTTACCTGTCATTCTCACTTGCTCTTTTGTTCATTTATTTTTTGATGCATTTCATAGCTATTTAATTATTTAGTTGATCAGTACTTAACAAGGACACTCTACTTAGCAATCCATAGGTATTTTCTTACTTAAGCCTAATAAAAAATGAAAGATGAATTTTGCCCTGTTTTACCTATGAAACTAAGGTTTTGAATCTCTGTAGGTTTTTAAGTGAAAAAGCCAGGCTAAATTAGCATACATCTCCATATGCTGCATTTCCTACCCCAGAATGAAGGGATGAGAAAGACAGGTCCCATTTTTCTTGTTCTCTTTGAAATTAAATAATTGAAATTATGTCCATAGTTTAAAGACTTGTCTTGTTAAGCTTTATTTGAATTTCATGCCATTTTTTGGGGCATATAAAGAAGCATGCCTTAAAAAATATACAACTTTTACGGTGAAACTGAGAGCTAGAATAAATTGTTTTATATTTTTAGATTATGTTTACACATATAGAAGAAATCTGATACTTGAATAATTTTCCTATTTAGCCAATCAATACAAAACAAATCTGTCAAAGAAACATTAAAATTCTTCAAGTTAAAATTGATATGGATAATTGATTTAATTTCTCATTTTAACCCTTGAAAGTAGCCTAAATCAGGGTGGAATTTATAAATTGAATTCTCTTTGAGTGAGGGTAGACATCCAATCCCAGTTCTTATATTTCATTTCATACGGATAGATATTTCTCATAGCTCCTTAAATTTGTTGTCTTTCTTGATCCATTTTGATTTTTAAAACTGAGCTTGATTGACTTCAATGTGTTCTCAAAGAGCATGGAAAAAGAAATAGTCTTAACTTTTATTCATTATGGCCAACTGAAACTAGAAAATCCGTCTATTGCTACCCAATCCATGACCACCAACATTCACTGGTATATATTTTTTAGATAGAGAGAGGAAAAAAGGAAATTCTAAAAAGTTTAGATGAATTGGTTTAGAGAAAAATTGTTGGGAATAATAGTTCTGATTTCTCTATTCAGCCCAGGCACACATGCCTTTGCAACTCTAGGAGATAGTACAGTCGTCAATACTGCAGTTTGCCCAAGAGTCATGAATAAAGAGATAAAAGTTATTTTTAATAAAGAAAATTTTAAGTACTATTACTGATGCATTCATTTCAATTTTTACACTCTTGTCTATCTTTTAATTGGGACATATTAAAGTATGTATAAGAGAGGAGATAAATTGAAAATAATGTGTATAAGAGAGAGAAGTCAGGGAAGATGTATTCGGTGCTCTCTGCTCCCACTTTTCGCTTCAGCTCTGAGGGGCCACAAGTCCTGAAAAGTAAGAATAGAGTGACGCAGAGAGGCAAGGAAAGAGAGGTGTTTTGAATGGGGGATGAATAGCTTTAGTGTGGTAAACACATTTTATTCATCTAATCTGTGAGTCTTATACACTCAGTATCAGAAATTAAAGGACACAAAACCAGGATTTAGATTGAGAAATCTTTTTGTAACTTAATTTTGACTGAAACATGAATGAGAAAACCCTGCTGGGGTACTGAGAAGTTTGAGAATATTTCTTACCTTTTGATGCTCAGAATCCGCATTAGACTGAACTCACATTGTATTTATCCACTGTCTTTTTCTCATAAGAAATCTATACAAACAGATAGACATTCACAGCATATTCTAATTTTAACAAATAGCAGGGTTTTTTTAAAAAGCATATGCTCTAAATACATTAAAACTCTTTTTATCTTTAGAAATTAATACTAAAAGTTATACTTGTAGTTCTCTGGTGTCTGATGAAGAGGATATGTTTCCTTATTTTTAGTCATCTTTGTTTCACAATTGTCTTGAAATTCTCCTGTGCAAGATATATTTCAATACCCATTCATTCCAAATCGAGAGACCATAAATAAATTGAAGTGTGTTGTTGAAAATAATACACATCTATAGCCAATCCAGGTAGAAATCAGCTCCTAAACTTAACAGTTTTATTTTTGATCTTCCAAATTTATCATCTGGACAATGAATTACCAGGTGCCTAGAGAGGCCGTTATTGACCATTCATCTAATTTCTTCTTCTCTTGCAATTCAAACCACAAAAAAATATAATTCTGATTGCTCTTCTGTTTGCAGCTGTACTGAGGTTGATTACTGGAGCTCTCACTTCCAGCTTCATCCATGCTGGCAGGCCTGAAGGTGAGGTCGCTCTCCAATTCTTTGAAATGCTCTGACAAAATCTGTCTTCTAGTGTGCTGTCCACAACCCCCTTTTCCTGGTCACTTATGTCATCTTGCTGCTGAATATTTTATTTCAAAAAGAACACAAGTGTGTGTATGCTTTTAGCCTTATCTAGTCAAGTGTTCTCTGGCTTTTCGTTTTGCAATAAAACTTAGCAGTAATGCACTCGCTGGCAATAAAGAGAAGTGTTTTCCTTCCTTTTTTTGTCATCACTTCTACTTATTTCTGAAAATACTGAATGATCACATTCCCTTGCATTCTGTTTTATTAATAATTTCCTCTTATGAACACATATATATATATAAATGGTGAGGTTCAAATATGTATGCACACAAAATAAGGATTATATCTTTAAGAGAAAAATGAGATTTCATTTTACATGCGTTAAGTAAGTTTCTATTAGGAGATATTCTGATACTTCCCCATTTCCCATCTCTTTGCAAGAGAAATAAATAGAGATGGCAGGCAGTGATTATGAGCACATGCTGGAGCCAGGTTCTCTGGATTTCATTCCAGGCTCTGCCATTTATTTGTCATGTGACCTTGAGCAAGTTATTTCAATTTTCTATCTCTCAATTCCTTCGTTTGTAAAAGCAAGAAAACTATCAATCTCCAAAGGTTAAATTGAAGCGTAAATTAAGGAGTTGAAAAACTGAAGGTAGTCCTGGGCACCTATCAAGCATTAAATAATTGTTAGATACTATGCCTGTAATATTGATAAGCTTCTAGCAAATAAATGCTGATATCTGAAGAACATCGTTATGACTGAATGTTCCTAATAGAAATGTACTAAATGTGAAGAATATGTTTGCTCTGTTTACTTTTGCTTTTTCTGGGATCTAGAACTGTGCTTAGACAAACAATTGATGCTCAATATATATTTTGTGATTGAGTGAATGAAAGAATGAATGAATGGTGGGTATTATCTGAAAGGGAGTATATATAATTTATTTATATTTAGTATATATAGATCATTTATATTTTGTGAAAAATAGTTCAGCAAAATTATTAACTAATAATTGATTAGCTACTTTGGTTTGAAAATTTGAGCACAGGGAATTTTGAGCAAAGAAATTTAGGGACAGGCAACTAAGTGTGAGTTAAGAAATCAAACACCTTAAGAGGACTTCAGGATCGGGGCGCCTGGGTGGCTCAGTGGTTTAAAGCCTCTGCCTTCCGCTCGGGTCGTGATCTCAGGGTCCTGGGATCGAGCCCCGCGTTGGGCTCTCCGCTCGGCGGGGAGCCTGCTTCCTCCCTCTCTCTCTGCCTGACTCTCTGCCTACTTGTGATCTCTCTCTCTCTCTGTCAAATAAATAAATATATAAAATCTTTAAAAAAAAAAAGAGGACTTCAGGATCTGAAATGCAGATTTGTGGAAAGGATATTTAAGCAAATGCCATAAGGCCTGGCACGCTGATCCTAATCTGCTGTAAGATCTTAGTTAACGCACTTAACAGCTCTGAAACTCTGTTTTCTATTATATAATCTGCTGATTTCACTGGCTTGCTGAACTACGTATACAATTGTAATATTCTTAATAGATTTCTGATGATCTAGAATGAAAGAACTTCTTTTGCATCTGCACTTACCCTGCTTGCCAACAAATTTTCAGTGCTCTTCTCTATTCTGAGAGTCTCATAAGATTGTGGAAATCATACATCTGCTGGGCTTATCACCCCTTAAGATCCAGGTTAAGATAGACTTGAATTTTTTTTTTAATGAAAAAAATTTTTTAAAGATTTTATTTATTTGTCAGAGAGAGAGAGGGAGAGCACAAGCAGGCAGAGCTGCAGGCAGAGCACACAGAGGGAGAAGAGGGCTCCCAACTGAACAAGGAACCCCACGTGGGACTCTATCCCAGGACCCTGGAATCATGACCTGAGCAGGAGGCAGACACTTAACTGACAGAGCCACCCAGGTGCCCCAAGACAGACTTGAATTTTTATCCTATTATTTTCTCTGTAGAAAAGCCTTAAGTCCTTCCTAGGAATTGTACATACTCCTCAAACAGTGGTGTTTTGTGTTTTTTCACTCAGTCCTCGCTCCTCTTGTGTCCCTGTCTCCACTCCTGCCCCTTGCAGCAGTTGCTTTCTCTGCAATTTGGTGTCAATCCAAATATGGTCTTGGCTTCTTTCTCTGAATTCTCACATGAGATTTTTGTGAGATTGTTCAAAATTTTAAGGGAGTTAGAAGCCATGAGTTACAACAGGAACATGAGCTACTTAATATTGAATATTTGATATTCTTGTGTTAAAAAACTCTTTTTATCTTTTATGTGTCTCAGTGAATCCCTTTCAGCTTTTCTATTCTCCCCATCCCCAGATCCCCTTTCACTGGTAATGCCCATCAATGTAATTGCTTCTTTGGAGTCTTTTTTCCCTACTACTCCAACCTCACAAGCCAGTTCCCTTCTATCTCAAGCTCCTTATCAAGACATTTTCTGGAAGATGACAATTTTTCTCCCTAAAATATTTTATTACTGACAAGAATTTTGTACCTCCAAAATTATATCAAGCAAATTGACTTCTCTATGCCAATGAGATAAGAGAAAAAGTGATGTGTGCACCATCTTCTTTTGTCTTAAAGTAAATGGCTATGATTTCTCCTATTTCCTTTTTCTCCTTCCTGCACTCTTATTGACCGTTGCAGTGGTCACTTGTTTTAGATGTCATAAATAAAGAAAGGTATACAATAAGATCAAAAGATCTCAAACCTTGATGGTTTTGAAAAGCAGAGCGATGTACCATATAAGCTTAGACTTTCTTATTAAAAAAAAATAGGTTTCTATTTTAGTCAACTGCCTATTAAGTTGGGTCCCTATTGGGTGTAATAAACTTGTGTCTTTTTAAAAATATTTTATTTATTTATTTGAGAGAAAGAGAGAGAGGAAAAGCACGGAGGGAGAGAAACAGGGAGAAGCAGACTCCCCGCTGAGCAGAGAGCCCTATGTGGGGCTCGATCCCAGGGCCCCGGGGTCATTACCTGAACTGAAGGCAGACGCTGAACCAAATGAGCCATCCAGGTGCCCCTGATCTTATATCTTAATTGATAAATTAATCATTTTTCTTTTTTTTTATTGTGTTATGTTAGTTATCATACAGTACATCATTAGTTTTTGATGTGGTGTTCCATGATTCATTGTTTGCGTATAACACCCAGTGCTCCATGCAATCTGTGCCCTCCTTGATACCCATCACCAGACTCACCCATCCTCTTACCCCCTCCCTTCTAAAATTCTCCATTTGTTTCCCATAGTCCATAGTCTCTATTGGTTCATCTCCCACTCCGATTTCTCCCCCCTCATTCTTCCCTTCTCCTAATGTCCTCCATGCTATTCCTTATGTTCCACAAATAAGTGAAACCATATGATAATTGACTTTCTCTGTTTGACTTATTTCACTTAGCATAATCTCCTCCAGTCCCATCCAAGTTGACGCAAAAGTTGGGTATTCATCCTTTCTGATGGCTGAGAAATATTCCATTGTGTATATGGACCACATCTTCCTTATCCATTCATCTGTTGAAGGGCATCTTGGCTCTTTCCACATTTTGGCTATTGTGGACATTGCTGCTATGAACATTGGGGTGCATATGGCCCTTCTTTTCACTACATCTGTATCTTTGGGGTAAATACCCAGTAGTGAAATTGCTCAGTCATAGAGTAGCTCTATTTTTAATATTTGAGGAATCTCCACACTGTTTTCTAAAGTGGCTGCATCAATTTGCATTCCCACCTACAGTGTAAGAGGGTTCTCCTTTCTCCACAACTTCTCCAATATTTGTTGTTTCTTGCCTTGTCAATTTTTGCAATTCTAACTGGTATAAGGTGGTATCTCAGTGTGATTTTGATATGAATTTCCCTGATAGCTAATGATATGAACAGTTTTTCATGTGTCTATTAGCCATTTGTATGTCTTCTTTGGAGAAGTATCTGTTCATGTCTTCTGCCCATTTTTTGACTTGATTATCTGTTTTTTTGGGTGTTGAGTTTGAGAAATTCTTTATAGTTTTTGGATATCAGACCTTTATCTGTAGCATCATTTGCAAATATCTTCTCCCATTCTGCAGGGTACCTCTTTGTTTTGTTGACTGTTTCCTTAGCTGTGCAGAAGCTTTTTATCTTGATGAAGTCCCAAAAGTTCATTTTCGCTTTTGTTTCCTTTGCCTTTGGAGACATGTCCTGAAAGAAGTTGCTGTGGCTGATATCAAAGAGGTTACTGCCTATGTTCTCCTCTAAGATTTTGATGGATCCCTGTCTCATATTGAGGTCTTTCATCAATTTAGAGTTTATCTTTGTGTAAGGTGTAAGAGAATGGTCGAGTTTCATTCTTCTGTATATGGCTGTCCAATTTTCCCAGCATCATTTATTGAAGAGAATGTTTTTCTTCCATTGGATATTTTTTCCTGCTTTGTCGAAGATTAGTTGACCATAGAGTTAAGAGTCCATATCTGGGCTCTCTTTCCTGTTCCATTGGTCTATGTGTCTGTTTTTGTACCTGTACCATGCTGTCTTGGTGATCACAGTTTTCATAGCTTGTAATCAGGCAACTTGATGCCCCAGCTTTGTTTTTCTTTTTCAACATTTCCTTGGCGATTCGGGGTCTTTTCTGGTTCCATACAAATTTTAGGATTGTTTGTTCCAGCACTTTGAAAAATGCCGTTGGTATTTTGATTGGGATGACGTTGAAAGTATAGATTTCTCCAGGCAGCATAGTCATTTTAACGATGTTTATTCTTCCAAACCATGAGCATGGAATGTTTTTACACGTTTTTGCGTCTTCTTCAACTTCTTTCATGAGTGTTTTGTAGTTCCTAGAGATCCTTTACTTTTTTGGTTAGGCTTATTCCAAGGTATCTTACGTTTTTTGGTGCTATTGTAAATGGAATTGATTCTCTAATTTCTCTTTCTACAGTTTCATTGTTAGCGTATAAGGAAGCAACTGATTTCTGTGCGTTGATTCTGTATCCTGCCACATTATTGAATTGCCGTATGAGTTCTAGTAATTTGGGGGTGGAGACTTTTGGGTTTTCCACATAGAGTATCATGTCATCTGTGAAGAGAGAGAGATTGACTTCTTCTTTGCCAATTTGAATACCTTTTATTTCTTTTTGTTATCTGATTGCTGAGGCTAGGACTTCTAGTACTATGTTGAACAGCAGTGGTGAGAGTAGGGGCATCCTTGTCATGTTCCTGATCTCAATGGGAAGGCTCTCATCTTTTCCCCATTGAGAATAATATTCGCTGTGGGTTTTTCATAAGTGGATTTTATGAAGTCGAGGAACGTTCCCTCAGTCCCTATACTCTGAAGAGTTTTAATCAGGAAAGGATGCTGTATTTTGTCAAATGCTTTTTCTGTGTCA
>CM052899.1:80591884-80621090 GCA_028534135.1 Potos flavus | reverse complement strand
CACCAATCAAAAATTAAACAGTGGGTTATATATGTCAATCTGCTCATCAGAACTAGATCTGAGAGGACGAAGGTGACAACATTAAAGTGGGCTGTGAGAAGGGATGTTACATTTCAGGCATCATGTCTTGTCAAATGTGTGTCATGGAGAGTGCTCTCATCATTCAAAAAGGAAAATAAAAATCATGCCTACAAAGAAAGTATTTCTGAGATGTTTGCTTTTTTTCGCAGCTAAACATTAAGACATGCTTAGAAAACCAAAGGGTAAATGATAAGGAACAATTTGTAGTAGTAGCTACTAGTTCTGTGGAAACTATAAAACATATTCACACATAAAACCTTGTAGGAGTCATGGGAATTGGGGAGTACAGATCTAACTGTCATGAGGAGCCACTACCCCATAATTTCTCTTGATTTGCTTCACTGTGGGAAATAGTTGCTGAAGTGGTGACAGCAGAGGAATGCTCTTGGGAAAAAAAAGGAAGTCTACCAAGTCATATGTAAGACTTAACCTCAGACCTCCCACTTAGTGTCTTTTGAGAAAAATACAAACTGCATATTCATTTCAAATTATGAATATGTTAATATGCTAAAATAATTAAGGAAATTTGAAGAGACAAGTTGAATGTTAAAAAAAATGCAAAATTTTACAGCCTCTGTTGGCAAAGACAGGGAAGCCATAAGGAAATAATACACTGAGATGAATTTAGATCTGGAGAAGTAAATGACTGAGGTAAGATGAGATCATAAAGACACTCAAGATTTAAACGTATAATTACAATTTACTTTGAGTGCTACTAAGTACAATTAACTCTTCCAAAATAATCAATGATTTGAAAAACAAACTTGAAAACTTTTCAAAATGTGACAGAATGAAAAAAAGATGAAAAGAGAATGATTATAAAAGATGAGGTCAAGGAACAGAAATCCAGAGTCAGAAGGTATTTCTCAAAAGGAGAGTTATTGATAGAGGTTGGCATAGTTCTGATCCAAATCATAAAGGTATATACTTTATTTATTTATTTATTTATTTATTTATTTTTAAAGATTTTATTCATTTATTTGGCAGAGAGAGAGATCACAAGTAGGCAGAGAGGCAGGCAGAGAGAGAGAGAGAGGGAAGCAGGCTCTCTGCTGAGCAGAGAGCCTGATGAAGGGCTCGATCCCAGGACCCTGGGATCATGACCCGAGCTGAAGGCAGAAGCTTTAACCCACTGAGCCACCCAGGCACCCCTAAAGGTATATACTTTAATTCACCTAGAAGGGCCTGCCAAATACATTTCTATCTGCCACTGGCATTTAGAGCACCATGACTGTAAAACCCAAGTGGCAGGTCCACTTTTATGGCATTTAAACTTGTTGAAAACCCCTTTCTTGTTTTGGGCCCCCTTAAAATTTGCAGCCTTTAGGTTATTTGGTAATGAGATCAGAGTAGC
Source organism: Potos flavus (assembly GCA_028534135.1). Lineage (NCBI taxonomy): Eukaryota > Metazoa > Chordata > Mammalia > Carnivora > Procyonidae > Potos > Potos flavus. The sequence continues at coordinate 80,619,655 of CM052899.1, read as the reverse complement.
ACACCTGAATGATATATATGCTGCCTCCAAATTCTAAAAATGGCTGAGAACTATTATGCTTCATTCTTAGTTCTAAGAGGCACCAAGTGCAGTATCTTTTCCTTTACTTGAGATTATATTAACATGCCCCAGAGAACTGAACCCCTGAAATTTCACTGAATTAGTAAAAACCTGAGTTTTTTTTTTAAACCTGAGATTTTATGGAATTTATTTTCTACAAGTTGGTTCACATATATCTTACCAAAGTGTCTGAAGTAGTTGCTACTCACCAGACCCAGTTGACTGAAACCATAGAGGTTGTGAACCAGTGTGATGTCTTGTAGGAGGGAAAGTTGATCAATTCCTTGCAGACTAGGTTATGATATGGAGGTGGGGAGCTGAGATGGCCTTGAAGTAGGACCGTGAATATGCATTGTTATCCATGCTGGCTGGAAAAAGAAAAAGAAAAAAAACAATTTCAGAAGATCTTTATTAATAGATATAGAAAAAATTAAAAAAAAAAAAAAAGAAAAAATTGCTTGGCCAGATCAAGAGGTGTATATTGGATTATGGACATGCATACAGGCACACATACACACACATCTCTAGAATATCCAGAACAACAGCTGCTATCACATTGTTAAGTTTATAATAACCCATTGCCCTTCTCCAAATAATTCTGTCTTCTGCAAAGGCCAAATAAGCAAGTTGTATGGGAACATGAGGTAATCAATACTGTTGCATTTGTCAAGCCCTATACAGTAACACAGATCTCTGGTATGCCTCTGGAGATATAATATTGCTTTGGATTTACTATTTTGATAGGTAGAGACTTTTACTTGGCCTTTCCTACCATCACAGTCCATACTCCATAGTTCATGCAGCCAATGTAGCAATTCTGCCATTTGCTAAATATGTCCTTTTCAAATCTGTATCCTGGAACTGGGGAAATAACCACATACCATCCATGGACAATGATAATTACCCAGAAAACATAAACAATGTGTATATTTCTCTTCTTTCTGTTCCTCCATTCCTTAAGTTACTTTTGTCTTAACTATCAAAAGAAAGAATTCTGTGTCTTGATTATATTGAAAGTTATATCACCATCAATGAGTGTGTTAAATATGCAAACCAAAACATATTGAATTTTACATGTTATTTATAAAGCTACTGACAAAATTTTTATCTACGTATTGACACAATGATATAAATGGCATTCTAGGCTTAAAATGACAGTTATCAGGCTTAAACATCTTCCTAGAATGTGCCTTCAATTTAAAAAATACTATTTTAATATTTGAGCATCACCCAATATTCTATTTTTATTTGAATTAAATTTCAAAGAAGAGTATGAGTATAGAGTTTAATTTCTGTTCTAAGATACTATTGTTAGTTAATTTAGAGTCCTTTCCATCATCATTGCTAACTGCTGTAGTCTGACAACCATTCCCCAAATGAAATGTGACTTTGATGGATAAACTCAATTAAAGCCCAGGCATTAGATAAGTCAAACAGAGAATTGGACTGATCTTTACCAATCTACCTTTAAAAATACAATAAGTATTTGAAAATGAAGCAGTCATAAATTGTACTGAAAATATGTTAGTAAAATTGGATTGAAATTCAAATCAATTACTCTATGTAAATTTCTATTGCTTAGAGAGTAACATCTCTTTTTTCCCTTAATATTGTATCTAATAGATACTTTTAATAAACAAAATCAGACAAATGCCTGTTGTCTTTTATTGCTTAAAAATTTCTGCCTCTCATGATATTTAAGTTTGTTAAATATCTAGTTTTAAGAATAACAATATACATTTCATCATAATCCCAGAAACCTTATAAGTAACTATATTTAATTCTTTAATACTTTTAAAAATGACTTAGTGAGTGTCTTGTCTATGACAACATCTAATCTTAACATTTATGTCCTACTCATTTATTTGTTTAATCATTAGAACTAATTAATCATTAAGTAAAAATTGTAGCTTCTCCATAATATACACAAAAAAAATCAGGTTTGGTTGCATAGGTAAATAAAACATGTACAAAGAGATAAGTAAAGAAATAATTTGACTTGATGTGATAAATTGTTTATTAGACACATATGTAGGTTGTAAAAGGAATACAGAGACAAAGACATCTAATATAACCAGGGAAATTGGTAAAATCATTGACCCACATCATTTTAAATTTAGAAGACCTTTAGAATTTATAAGAATTTAGAAGAAACTTTAGAGTTTAAAGAATCTTTAGTTAAATCACATCCAATTTCACTATTTTGAAGTAGAAATAATGATGAAAATTTGATGTTTTTTTCCATCTTCAGTGTAGCCATGTAGATAGTATTTGTAGTAATTAAGGATTTATATTTGAGAATCTGACAACTCTGAATTCAAATCTTAGAATTCTATCTTGAAACTACTAGACATGTGAGCCTTGGATTCGGTTTTTCATCTGCCAAATGGGCAATAAAAACTAATTACCCCATGGTGTTTTGTTGTGAGCTTTATACAAGACATTTAACGGAGGAGCCATCCCACTGCTTCATACTACCTTTAGGGTTGTTGTTAGGATTAAATGAGTTAATAATTGTTAGACAGTTAAAATACTGTCTGATCTTATGAGGGTCTATATAGATGCAAAGTACTCCTATTCTCTTGTTCTTAGTGTTGGGGTTATGTTTTGTTTTATAATAACCTAAAGTTCTATTCCTTGAAATTTCATATAGAGAGCAAGTCATTCATTGCTTTAGAGAAGAATATTAAGACAGAAAACATTTACAAAATCCTTTTCATTTTAAAATGTCTGGATTTTCAGAGCTTCTTGAAGAAATACCTAAGTCTAGGGCTGGGGTAAGGACTATAGAAAATGAGCCTGGAAGACATTGTAGTGCCAGGAAGTGAGAAAGTTCTCAAAAAAGAAAAATGCAACAAAAATGTTTAGAACCCACAATGACAGGTATATGTCAACAGGACACAGGAACCAATTGAAAGAGCTCCTAGTGAGCAAAGCTGGAATAACGTGAGCAAAAAAGCACATCGTGCAGTATTCTATTATAACTCAAGCTTAAATAAGCATCCGTGAGTTTGATATAAATAAATAAGTGGCTGAATAAATAAATGGGAGTGAATAGGTAAATCTGTGCAGAAGAAAATTTATATAGATATTCTAACAAAAGAGGGTCAGCGTAGCTCCTCACTCCTTACATGTCTTTCTGTGAACAGTGACTTCTTTTTAAAGATTATAGTATGAGAGTGCCTGGATGGTTCAGTCAGTTAAGCATATGATTCTTGATTTTGGCTCAGGTCACAATCTCTGGGTTGTGAGATCAAGCCCTGTGTTGGGGTCCATGCTCAGTGGGGAGACTGCTTGAAATTCTCTCTCTGTCCCTCTGCCTCTCCTGCCCTGCTCTCTCTCTCTAAAATAAGTAAATAAATGTTTGTTTTAAAAAAGATAACTATGAAAATAAAAAAACAAGAAATCTAATAAATATTACTCACCGAAATGATCAAGATTAACATCCACAGTGACATCATGTTGATAGTGTGTACACAACAATAACCCTGGTCTCACAATCAGAAAAAATCAGGCATATTTCAACAGAAAGACTTCCTACAAAATACCTTAATAGGACTCCATAAAACTGAAAAGGTCATTAAAAACAAGGAAAATATACAACTATCACAACCAAGAGGAGCCTAAAGAAATACGATGACTAAATGAAATGTTCTTTCCTGGATGAGATGTTGGAACAGAATAATGTATGTGGTAAAAACTAAATAAATCTGAATAAACCTATTGATAAAAATGTTTCAGTATTGGTTTATGAGTTGTGACAAATTTTAACAACATGAGAAAGTGACTGTGGAGTATATGGGAATTTCTCCTTAGTGTGCTCACAATTTTTTCTGTAAACCTAAAGCTATTCTAAAATTTAAAAAATTAAAAGTCAAATATCAGGTTTCCTACTATTAAACTAGGTCCATTTTTCCAAACTAGTTGAGAAGAGAAATCAAGATTTCATCTCCAATCGAGAGAGAGGACACTTTTAAAGCTCTGGGCTACTTAGGTACACCAGAGCCTTTGGCAAATCCACATCTCTGTCAATCTCTGCATATGATTTTGCAGCTAGATGGTACTAGAAAAAAAATACAATAATACTGATAAATTTTATGTTAAATATGTAGCCAACATTGATTCCTTAATTCTCCATGAAATATTATCTTCCTCAAACCATTAAGTTTTCCTCTCCCTATGACTATATCTCACCTTCTCCTCTCCCCTCAAATCTCTAACACATCTTCCCCTATTCTTATTTTACTGACTTCTGCTATTGGCCACTTTATTCTTCTAGCTCTTTAGGCTTTGGTTCTGAGAATCTTCACTCTACTCTCTTTACACTATATCAAATTCTCTCTGCCTTATGTTTGAAAAAAACCTAGACTCAGAAAATTTCTTACCATCTCTATCTTTACTACCCTGGTACAAGCCACAATTTCCTTTCACCTAAAGTTTTGCACTATCTTCCTATTTGCTCCCTTACCCTTTTTTTGTCCACACACAACTCATCATTTTGTACGGACATAAACTTAATTATGTTACTACTCTTCCGTAAATGCTCCAGTGGCTTCCAATCTGGTCTCATTGCAATAATTTTCCCCTATCGACATGGTCTCTTTCACACATCTACCTACCCAGATACTTCCTTTTGTCTGGTGTTCTCCATAAGGACTTCTATGTAGACCCTCTTTAAATTGCCATTCTTCCATCATTTTACTTATCTCCTTGTCAGTTTTTTTTTTCCCCCTTTAGGACACCTCACCGTTTACTATTCTACATAATGTACTAATTTATAATTATTTTTTTCTCCTCTGTTATCATCCTCCTCCCAAAACTAGAATGTAAAATTTAGGAGGTTACAGATTTACTTTGATTTGTTTTAGTACCTTCTAAATGCTCAGCTTTACAAATAGCAGTTGATTAAAGTAGTCACATGAAAAAAACTTATTGAATGTTAAATGACAGGTGTCTTTCTCTTCTTCTTCCTACTTGTAAAAGATCCATCTTAAATTAAGCCTATGCTTATACACATTTCACTCCTTGTTTGTTTACATAAACTTAATCCTCAGCATTAATTACTCCTTGCTCAGACTCCTCTTTTGGTTTCGGAGTGCTTTTCAATAGATATGAAATATTTCTGCTTATAATTTTGCAAACTTTGGTCATATCATCTTAGAACTTGACAGAGTCACAAACTGTAGGCTGTATCAAACTACAACTTAAGAAATCTTATTGAAAAGTTTCCATTCATTTAGTATTGCATTTGTAGAATTTGGGATATTATAAGAACATAAAACTGATGAAATTCTTCTGGATCTCTGAAGGCAACTGCCTTTTAAGTAAAATATAATAAAAGAAGTGCTAGTCTTTTGCATGAGGGAGGATTATTAGAATATATTTTGAATCACTCAAAGTTTCTAAACTGAATAAATTATTTTGTATCTTCTGGAAAGCAAACCCAAGTTGTGACAATAAACTAATGATGCTTTTAGATTCAAAATCATAGCTCATATCATTTCTAATACTTTTTCACACAGACTACTTACTACATATAAAAATAAAAACATTGCTTGTTGAATGATTATCAAATGGCTACAAGGTGTTAGCTCTCTCCAGATCTACTATATCAGCACTGGAGAGTCATGCATATTTTTATGATAACTACCAACTTATGAATTGTTTATTTATGAAACACTATATTTTTATTCTTTTGATTGAAAATTAACTAATTTTAAAAGTATAAACAGTTCAAAGGTGAAATGGGTGGAATAATAGTTACATAGGATAGTCTGACAGCAGCCCATTCATGGTGGGACAGAGACCACAGTTGAATACATAGTAATTCCTTCTTTGAAAGAGAACTCTTACTGATCTCAGTTATTGTGTTACAAGGACTCTATTTCTTCAAATCATCTCTTTTTATAGATTACAGAGCTATTGGAAAAAGTGGTTGCTTGGATATCAGTTTTATATTATTGAGTCTTGCAATATATTTTGGTTTCATGTGCTTGTGTTTTTTCTAAATTTATATTTAACCTTTCTCTTACTTGTTCAACTACAGTGAAAAAAAAAATTGAGGGAAACATGCTTTAAAGGATTCTTATTTGTGTTTTTTAAAAATTTTTGGAAATGGTAAGAGTGAAAGAAAGAAATACAGGAATACTGCAATATGTAGTCATATGGTAATCAAATGTAAACTTCTTAATTTTTCAGAACTTTCTTTAGATTTTAATTTCAAATTAAATTTGAGAAACATACATTGATCTAGAGTAGTGTGTTATAGTTCATGGCTTTCTGGAGCTCCTAAATATATAATAATTTTCCTTCTAAATGTCTGATATTTCTTAAAACTTATATTAGACTGTAAACACTTTGAGGCTATGGTCTTTTGTTCAATTTTTTTTTTCATTCTATATATAGAACTTAGACAGATGCCTGACAAATGTTTGAATTCAGTAAACGGTTTTTGAATGCATAAATGAAAACTAATTTATAGACCCATTAACAGTGTTTTATCTATGATATCAGTAATTACATTGCCATAATTAATTCTATGTAATAAACATATTTCTATATCTTCATCTGTTTAAGAATATATCTATTTAATAAAGAATTGTTCCATTTTGTAAGACATTTATGTGTGTAGAAAATATTTTTACATGTTGGTGCCAATATCAAAGTCAACATCTACATCGGCATCTACATCGGCATCTACAATGTGTCCAGTACAGAGGCTATTATCCTTGGTGATGTCTGCTTGACAATCCCAGGGGAGGTGAAGCAGAAAACTCAATATCTTGTTAGGTAGAGCTATATACTACCTAAACAAGGATGTTTCTTTACTATGAAAATCTGCTTATTCTTTATTTAGCAATATTTACTGATTGTCTACCGTATACTAAGTACTATGTTGAGTGATACTTTAATTTATCTATTCTAATTTGTAGTGTTTTTTCCCCCCAGAAACATTTCACATGCACTAAACAAACAAACAGAAACTGCTGTCTAAATCAACCTTTCCACGTTTTCATGTATTGTATTTTCTTTATTGGACTAATAATTAATAAATAACCACTACTATATGTCAGACACTATTTTAAGCATCAGGGTTATACCAATAACTAAAAGAGACTAAGACTTGCTGTGGAAATATATTTCATCCTAATAGAAAATATAGATATTAAACAATAAGCACCCATAAAGAGACAAATTGTAATAATCTCAGAAAAGGATAAATGTTTTAGAAAAAAGAAAAAGTCAGAACTTCTGCTTCTGCTACTGGCAAGTTGAACAATGCTGAAGCACCCCTTCCACTGAGAACAACCAAAATATTTGGACAACATATTTGTTTAAAAATAAGCTCAAAGACATGTGAAAGCTAAATACAGTAATGAAGAATTATGAGTCTAAAATGCAAGAGGAGAATCCAGAATAAGAGCTCAATGTTTAGTTGAACTTTTTTTTTTTTTTCCTAAAAGTATCTAGAGGAGATAGCCAAAGGTATTGAGAAATCTTGAGAAAATCTTTTGTCAGTCTTGCAAGGCAGGTGAACAGAAATTGGAATTCAAGGCCTTCTTAGGAGAGGAACCTGTCTTCAAGTTCCAAAAACTTACAGCTAGTATTACCTTTAATGGTAAGAAATTCAAAGCTTGCCCATTAAGGCCAGGTACAAGGCAAGGATGTCCCTGCTCACCGCTCCTTTTCAATGTTAGAGGATCCCATCCTCATGACCTGGTCTAAACCTAATTATTTTCCAAAGACCCTCCTTCCAAATACCATTACATTGGGAGTTGGGGCTTTGACATATAAATCTTGATGGGACATAACATTCAGCCCATAACAGAGAGTAAATGAAACTGAAGTTGCATAAAACAATGTCAGGTAATATGAACTTTAACCGAGGGAAATTAAATAAATCTAAATAATATTTATAATAAAGCTAAAATAACTAAGACTGTAATATCTGTGTAAGTATAGAGTCTAAAAACAGACCTATTCATATATAAATATGATATTTCACTGTGGTATGGAAATGACAATGTAGAAAGTAGTCAATATCCACATAGAAAAAAATTTATGACCCTAGATCACTTCATACGTAAAAATTAAGTCCATATGGATTTTAAACATAAATATAAATATAAAGGGTATAACAGTAAAAATCTTATAAAATATTATTTTCAGGACTTTGGGATAGGATAAAATTTCCTAAACAGGACACAAAAGCACTAAACATGAAAAAGTAGACATCATTAAAATTAAGAAGGCTTTTCTATTAAATAAGACACAACTAAGACATTGGAATGCATACCACAGAAAGAAGATATTTGGAAAACAAGAATAACAGAAGTTTTATATCCATAAAAATATCCAAATAAAAATTACAGACAACCCTATACAAAGAAGGGTAATATTTGTAGAACCAATTCACAAAGGATAATGTGCAATAATCAATAAAACTCATCAGCTCCATACTTAATTCCATAACGGTATACTACTTTATAAGAACAAAAATGAGTAAAATTTGCTTAATTTCACCATGTTAAACCATCTTTGTATTTTTTTAAAAAACTATTCATCATGTATCATCCTGTCTATATATTGCCACGTTTTATTTGCTTACATTTATTTAAGATTTTTGTATCTATATTTATGAAAAAAATGTTCTGTAACTTACCTTTATTGTAATGTCTTTGTCAAGTTTTTAAGCTAATTTATACTGTTCTTATAAAAGATTTGGAATCAGGATCTGTTTTGCAGATAGAGCTGACATAATTTGCTCACAGATCTAAGTTATGAGACAGTTTAGAGTTACAATAAATCCAGAATTTTTAGTATTTTAAAATGATTCAGATAACTGGGGTGAGCTTTGTGAAATCCTCTTGTATGTTTTTCTACTCCTTCAGTGAAATAAGGAGTGAGATTATCAGCTAAGAGTGTCTGTGACAGTGTTACAGATGAAGGTGGAGAAGTATGGCATCATCACCTTGAAGACTGGTGAGTTCATTGAGTAAAGAACTATGAAAGAATAGTTATAGTGATGAACGATGTAATTCAAAATGTGTGGGGGAGGAAAGTCTTCAAGGTTAAGTGTAACCTCCCCTGGTGGAAGAGAGGAGGAATCTCTCTTGGAGCCTCTTTTATAAGAGTTTTGACCTTATGAACTAATCACCTCCCTAAAGGCCCCAACCTCCAAATTCCAGCATATTGGGGATTAGGTTTCAATATTTCAATTTTGTGGATTCACAAACATTCAGTCTATAACAGATGGTGATGTTGAGGAAATAGGAACACTTTTCTTTGTAAGATAGAGAATTTCTGTGGTGTTCATCTTAACATTGCTATGGTTAGTGTTTGGAGGCAAGGAGTAAGTAGCTTAGCTATGACCTCTCAGCTTGCCTAGTTATATAATTTTTATTTATTCAAGTTGTTACATAAATTAACTTCAGGCGATGTAATAAATCTCTCATTCTTAACCCATTAACATACACATCTACTGATTTCTGTCAGTCATATATTATTTTTGTTTAACCAAGTTTTGCTATATTTTGTTTCTGTAAAACACTTTTTTTTAATGTTATCCTAATTGATCACTGTAAGTGCTGAAACTTTCTAAACAGTATTTAAGCTATCTCTATGTCAACATTTTTATGATTAAACTCCAAAGTAAAGGAAATGTAATCATATGCCACCAAATCTGTGCTACTTGGAAGTCTGTTTCAAGTATTTAGGACAAATAAAGTCTCATTATTTATATTTTATAAATTGATTAGAATAAAGCCATTCTTCAGATTATTTCATAAGTAGAACAAGACTATATTAAAAAATTCATTTCTGTGTAATATCTAATCATCTTTCTTTGACAAAAAATAGCATAGAACTCCATATCATTAACATAATTTTATTTTTAATTCTATAATAGGTGATATGAGTCATGTCATATTTAATACATTTCTCATAAAATTCCTTGACTTCTTGTTTTAATTACTCCTGATTTAAAAAAGATTATATCACAACTTACAAATCGGAGATTTTTCAATTATATTTCTAGGATTTCCACTGTGGAATCTCTTATTTTTGTTATATTATATTCTGTTTTCAGTCTATTGAGAACATTCTATGGAAATCAATCTCTATTTATTTTCTTACTTTTCAAATGTCTGTAAAAATGTTTGTTGAATAGTTTCTTTCTCTTATTATTTATTTTGAAATCATGTTAGATTACAACTTTGTATAACTATAGAATTCCTTATTCAGAATATTCTTTCCTCAGAAATCTGAGGTGTGGTTATTGTCTTTTTGTACCTTGACAATCCAATGTGATACCAATCTTATTTCTTGTTAGGTAACAACTTCTCTCTCTCCTTCCTCCTCCTCCTCCTCCTCCTCTTTCTTCTTCTTCTCAATGAATTGACTTCTAAACTTTCACCAGGGTGGATCAAGGTGTTGACTGCTTTATTGTTTATTTATTATGGGTACTTCTCTGTAGAAATCTTTTCACTCTGAAAATCTGGCCTTCATTTGCCCAAGGAACATGTTTCATTTCCTTTTCTTTCTTATTTTCTGCTTTCCCTGTTTCTCCCAGTGCCTATGGAATATGTTTTACATTTGCTAAACTTTCTGTATTCTCCAGCTGTTTTCTTGACGTTCCAATATTTTGACCGCGTTGTCATAGCTTATTTTAATTCTCCCTACAATCTCCCAGGGTGTATCTCCCTGGAACCCAACCTAGACAATTGGCACCAGCCTTCTTGGCAGTTTTCTCCAGATGTCCTTTTATCTGTTTCCTTTATCTGTCAATATAATCCTACTTACTTTCAGTTTTCCAGAAATCCATTGATATCTGTGGCCCACTAATGGATTGCTCTTTTGTTACTAGCATGGCCAAAGATTTTCTTTTTTTTTCAAAGCTGAATAAGAGGATTGATCTGTAATTCATAGGCTGTATTTTATTTGCATAATTGTTATCTGTGTAATGATAAGTTGTACCATACAGAATAGATAAAAATACCTTTAAAATATGCCCGTTGAATTAGAAACAAAATTGTCAATTGAATAAACAAGAAAATATTGAAGTAAGAGTACTAGGTATTCTTTAGGTCACTTTCATAATAGCGTAATGTAACTGGGACATTAATTTCACAATTCTAGCAAAATAGATATAATTCAGGGACTAGACAAAGTATTATTTATTGTTCAATTTCTTATATAGCCCATATATGTGAGAAATAACCCAAACTGTGGTTATAAATTGTAACAACATTTTGGTGGTTGGGTGTCTTTAAATATAAACTGATAAAATAGTAGCCTGTTCCTACTTAACCTTATGGATACCTATAGGGAAAATCCTTTTGTTTTCTTGATGTTTCAGTGGGACAAGTGAGTAAAGTTACTTTATTAATGATCCCCAGGGGACATATACTTGATGTGTGCATGTGAGTGAGGGTTTGTGTGTGTATATGTATATAAGTAAGTGTGTGAGCTGAGTTTGAGAGTTTAGAATTTCTTTAATTTAGGGAAAGTAATTTTAATAATTAAGAATTAAAATAATGTCTACTTTCACTTCTTTATCCAAGCAATATGAAATATTTAGTTTAAGCACTTAATCTTTATATTTTTCATAGATATGAATTAATTGTTTGATGAATGTCCCAACTCATCCAGTCATTTTGGTTTTATATATGTGAGAAAGTTGTGTGAATGACAGGAAACAAAGGCCCATTTTTTCTTTACAAACACAACTGTATTATATACTTAGTCAGTAGACTTACTGAAGTAACAGTGAACTTCAATTCTCTCTTTCGGAAACTAAACCTATCCAAGTTTACATTTCTTTCCTATACTGCATTACAGCCTGGAAAAGCAGCCTCAACATCTTTCCTTGCTATAAAGTTATATAAACAGAGAGAGGAAAGGGTTGTTCAGGATGTTGGGAGCCCCATCTGACAGCCTCCTTCCTTACAGGGAGATTACCTGCACTCCATGATGCTGTCCACTAACTGAGGAAGGATAAATCGATATCAAACTGAAAAACAAAATAAATATTAAAATTAATACACTACAATCTCTGTGAAAGATAAATAATCAAAATTAAGCCTTCATGGACTTATCATGACTATCTGATAAAAAAAAATTTTTCATCATAGGTAAAGGGCATTAAAAAAAAAGCAAAAGTGATGAAAACAAAATGTGCATAGAACAATCTAACAGAAAAAGAAATCCAAGGACTGTGCTTTGTTTTGCCATTTGTTTTGTTTTTTTTTTCTTTTATAATACCTACTATGTTTGGAAAACTAAACTTCTTTATATATCAATATTCAAATTAATATTGAAAATTGTGAAAATAACTTCCAAATATTTTCAAATTGATAACATAAGCTGATAAACTGATAATATCTTTACATAAAATTTGTATATGTATATTTACATACATACTCATATATGACACACATACCTATAGGCACATGCAAAAGCATCTTGTCTTCTTATTTTAATGACTCCAAGTTTTTGTGGCTTCTACAGTGTATTTGGAATATTGGTGATATTAATCAAATCAATTATAGTTAATCCTACTAAAATATAATTTTTACCCTATTTATTCCTATGAATAATGATATATAACTTATTTCTGTCACAATCAAAAGTAAAAAGCATGTGTTATAATGTTCAATTGCCTCATTAATTGGGTCCTCTTACAAAAAGCTGCTTTTGCAATTCACAGGACTACAGACAACAAATTAGTCCCTAAAAATTATACAAGAGATTAGATGTAGTAAATGTGGTAGATAAAATTTACACTTCAGCAAAAACAAAAGCAAAAACATTAAATCCATTCTCACACTATTTTTAAAGATTCATCAGTCCCATTGGGCCAGTCTTTATTTTGTGTGTGTGTGTTTGTGTGTGTGTGTGTGAGAGAGAGATTGGTTGATATAATTAATAAATTCTACTCTATTGCTATATTAAATGTCTATTTCCTTCTTATAAAAATTTTCTTGTCAGAAAGACAAGCACAATTGAAAAATCATGAGTAGAGGTATGTATTGTCATTTACTAAATAAATTGCATAAACTAATATGTGTATATGTAATCTTTATAAAGATGAACTACTACATGACACAGTATTGGCATGCTATCACAGTAAAAGAAAATTATCAAAAAGTCCTTTTAAATTAACTTTAATTTTGTTAATAGTTTCTTAAAGTGAAGAGGGGATTATATTTCAAATACCACACAATTTTTTCTAAAATCTTCTTTTCCTTGTTGACTTAGTTAAAAATGTAAACTCTGGAGTCAGGTGTCTGGACTAATTTATTGTGGTGATCATTGTGCAATATATACAAACATTGGATTATTATATTGTGCATCTGACACTAATATAATGTTGTATTCTCCATGAAGAATTTTTTATTTCACCAAAGTAAGTAGTTGTGAGTTTGTGTACTTTATGTAATTTCTTTGGGCATCCAATTTGTTATATCAAAAATAGGAATAAATATACGTATTTTAGGATTGGTCTGAAAAGTAAGTGGCTTCCAGCATGGAAAGTACTTCAAACCAAGACAAATAAGCATCCCATAGATATTGGTCACTATTACTTCTCACATCAGTCCAGGATGAACTTGATTTTTTCTCTCTTCCCTTATTCTCATTTTTCCATTTTTGAAAATGTGTTTTTTTTCTTTTCTGTAAATTCTTGCCTTCTCATCTATATTCTCTCACTGTGTCTATGTTCCCTTAACCCCCTCTCTGAGCTTGCCCAGTAGCTTTCCTTCTCTGTAACTTAATAGATTCTGCCAAATAAAGTGTCAGGATTCTATCAGGCAAAGACTTAATTTTTCTTAACTGAGAGCTTCAGAGGCCAAGGCTATGTATGACTGTAACTAGAGAATTAAAAATTATAGAGAAAGAGAGAACACCAATTTTCATTTAAGTAAATTATCCATATGTTGAAAGTATCACATATCTTTGAGAATCACATCAGGTTGAAGGGCAGACCTTCTTTTTGATCACTTTGCTGCATTGTGAATTTTTCAAAAGGTCACATATAAGCTAGATGCACAATTCATTCAATTTAATGTTCTTAGAATGTAAATAAATTTAGATACTTTCCATTCTCTTAATTACTTATACAAGGTGTCCTTATGTCAGGAACTTAAAAGGAAATGAAAGAAGTGTTTTTGAAATATAGGAAAATACAATTGTGAACCATGTAAGCAACTGAAATAAAGTAGTTTATTACTAACACATCATAGACATCATTTTTAAAAGATTGTGGGGGAATTAAAGATAAATATATTGGGTTAAAGGACTGCATTAAAAATGCGGAATGCATTACCAACTGAAGCACACTTATCTTTGCTCCAAATCCTTCCTATAATATCAGAAGGTCTTAAAAATACATGATAACACTCAGAAATGCATTCGTAATTTAAATTAACATAATCAGAACTTGAATTGGCAAATATTCAATTTTGCTTTTAAGAAATTTTACTTATTAACTTTAACAGAGTTATAAAACTGTGGGACAATTTTCTATTTCAGGAAAAAAAAAAACAAGCAATCAGCTCCCAATTATCTGACTAAAAAGTACAAAGTCTTTTGCTTTCCTAATAAGATATTTCATATTGCAGAAGGATAATAATTTAGGTGAAAGCATAAAGACATATAAGCAAAAGAAAATAGTATCTAATATTGATCTTCCAAATTTAAAAGTATAACCTAAGCTGGTGGTGGGTATTGAGGAGGACACGTATTGCATGGAACACTGAGTGTGGTGCATGAACAATGAATCTTGGAACACTGAAAAAATAAAATAAAATTAATTAAAAAAAATAAAATAAAAATACAACCTAAGCTAAGTTTTCCTTCTGTGTCTCAGTATCATTGTTTGAAAAACAAAGGATTTGGTCTAGTGATTCAGAAACTCTCCATTCTCTTGAAAATAAGTAAGTTCTATTATAAGCTCAATTACCTCATTATCTTTGATGGTCCAGAGAAAGTGTGACTAGCAAATATATGAAATGTTTTGAGTTGATTGTAGATTGGGTCTTTGATTAATTTCTCAACTGGGCATGGTATCTAGAACAAAGTAGAGTATGGTAAGGCCTGTGAAGTAGGCATGAGGAATGGGAAATATAAGAATATTAATAAGAATTTACAGCAAAATGTGGAATGTGTGTTTCCTCACCCATACTGTATCTTGTGTGATTCTGTAAGCATTATTATATGATATTAAAGAAAAGTTACTTAAATTATTTGTTAAGATCAAGAAGTCACACACTGGTTATCCAATCTTGTGGAAAAGCAATGGTATCAAAACTTGCATAATATCATATCATTAGACAGTGATGCATAATGTGATATAGAATATCAGTAATCAGAGATCCAGCTACATGAATCTGAAGATATTTTTCACCATGTTCCTAAGATCTTTTTATAATTATAATACTTCAAAATATTGAGATAAATAAGAGATATTTTTATTTATTTAGGAATTAGATGTCTTAGATAATCAAAGTTTTGCTCAAAGCCATTCTGGACACAGCCCCGTCGAACACCTTCTTAATGTGTTTTTGTATTTATCAAGAAGATTCAAGTCTTGTCATGGTCTGTTGAGCTGACTGACTTTAAATCTTGAAGCCTCGTGGGTTTCCCTCTAAAAAGGAAAAAGAATGAATTCAGTACCGTACCTCCCTTGAAATCCAGCCCTTATGTCTAATAGCTTTAAAATTAGCAATGAGCCCAAGGGAGTCATTTAATGCTGCTCCAAATGTTAAAGCATGAAAAGTCTTTTGATTTGACTCTTAGGAAGCTAAAAAATTTTGTTTTATCTTAATATGAATTCAAGACTTTATTTTTAATTTGACAAATATGAAAGGCACAATGCCATTTCTTGTCAACGACTTCTTACAGATGGTATACCATAGGAAACAAACTTCCTCTGCGTGAAAAAGTTTTTTATATTTCTTAAATATATTTTATATTTCTTATTTCTTATATATCTTTTTTTTTTTTTTAAGTAAGAGCATGTGAAGCTGACTCAAATCAAGTATGCCAAATCTGTAAACACTCAAACTTGACCAGATACATCTTGGATGCTCCAACTCCTATTCTGGTATTATAAATAGATCCTGACTTATTTCTGTGAATGACATGAACCTGAAAAATAGTTTAAGGAAAATGGAAAGGTTATCACATTATTTAATAAGTGTTAGGTTCAAGGCACTGAACGTAATATATCACATATGTATCTTGCTTATAATTCATAATAGTGAAGTAGGTATAGTTTTCCCTATTTTATTAGCAAGGAAACTAAAATAAAGAAAGTTTAGGTAACTGTCCAGATACTTACAACAAATTTGAGCCTGATCCTCTCTCTGTAAAATGAAACCATCTATATCTTCATCCCTGAATTGTTATAAGGGTAAAATAAAATACCATATATACATTACCTAGCATGTAGTAGACACTCAAAGTGAAGAGTAGTCATGTGATACTGTTATGGTGGCCATAGGAGGTGGGGGTGCAGATTGGAATTCGAATCTCTGTAATTTTGAAATCCCTTTAATCTTCATGTAATATTTTTTGAGAAAACCTGAGTTTGGTATCTTCTCATTAATATGGAAATTATGTGTGAAGGTTTGATTTAAATTTTTTATAAGGAATAAGAACAACACTAAAATGGAAATTGGGCTTATTTTAATACAGTTGTAGTTTATAGTATTGTCTTATAGAAAAGAAACTTCAAAAAAGTTTTACAATTAGATTTGTCTGTAGTTAAGTATGCTTTTCCTGAATTTCAGAAAACTGAAGATTGACTCCTAAACTACTGAGTATGGCCTAATGAATTCTTAGTGAATTACAAACTTTGCAAGTCAAAATGTGCTCTCATTCTTTTTATTTAATATCAACCATAATTAAATGTTCAAATCATGAATATTAAAAGCATCTTTAAAAAGAAATGACTTTTCTAAAATAGAATACCACTTGAATCATACTGATGACCCAAAATAGTCTACCTTTTTTTTTTTAAGTGCAGGTTGATTGATTTTCACTGACAAATAAAAATTACCACATGCTGATCTGAATAGGTAATGAACACAGGCATTTATTTAAGAAAGATCAACTGCCCTTTTTGTATATTAAGTTTCTATGGGTATGTGTTCTAATTGACATCATCCACTTCTTGTTACCTGCCTCTCCTGCCACACCACCACCATTTGTTACTAAGCTTCATATACACACATGTGCAATGTTGATAAACTAAAGGGAATGTTCTGATTTCTCTCTTTATTTTTTTCTATGAAGAGTCAATTAAAAGTGATGTACAGAATTCCTTTTCATGCCTAAGTTATATACTTGAAATAGTCTCCTAATATTTTTTATAGGGTTCTCCAGAGAATGGAACCAATATTATATATGTATATCATAATGGTAGCTCATGCAATTGTGGAGACTCAGAAGTCTTAAAACCTGCAATAAGCCAACTGGAGACCTAGAATGAATGTGTAGTTTCAGGCCAAGGTCAAAGGTCTGAAAACAAGAGCTGATGTGCCAGTATGAACACCAGCAGGCTTGCCACCCAAGAGCTGATGTTTCCATCCCACTCCCAAGGCTGGAAAAGTTCAGAGTCTCCCCTCATGCAGTGAGGCAGGAGGAATTTCCCCTTATTAGCGCTTTTGGCTCTATTAGGTCTTCAGTTGTTTGGCTAAGGCTCATTCACATTAGGAACTGACATCTGCTTTACTCAGTCTATCTAATCAAGTGTTAATTTCATCCAGAAACACACAGAAATAACCCAGAATAGTGTTTGGCCAAATGTCTGAGCACCTTGAGATCCAGTCAAGTTCACACATTAAATTAATCATCACAATTTTTAAAACAGTTTTTGATTAAACTTTTTATTTTGAGATTATTAGAAATTTCAAATTCAATAGTAAGAAATAATACAGAGAAGGAGAACCTGGGTGGCTCAGTGAGTTAAGCATTTGACTCTCGATTTCAGCTCAGTTCCTGAGCTTGGGGTCATGAGTTCAACCCCCGTGTTGGGCTCCATGCTTTGCATGGAGCCCACTTTAATAATAATAATAATAATAATAATATAGAGAAATCCCAGAGATTTGCCTTTGCCCAGTTTCCTCTGGTGGTAATGTTGCGAAACTATAGTGGAACATCACAACCAGGGTATTAGCACAGTGAAGACAAAGAACATTTCCCTTCAAACTATAATCCCTCTTATTATAATTTTAAAGCACACCTACTTCTTTCCCTCCACCATACCTCCCAAATCTGTCAATTATTAATCTGTACCTATTTTTTAAGTTTTGTCTATTTAAGACCGTTCTATGAATTGAATCATACAGTATGTAACCTTTTGCTTTACCTCTCTCACTAGCATAATTCTGGAAATTCAACTAGGTTTTCGCATGTATCAATAGTTCATTCTTCATTCTTTTTTTTTCTTTCTTGCTTTTTTTTGGGCAGAGTATTATTCATTGGTATGGATCCACTACAGTTTATTCATCCATTGAAAGACATCAGAATTGTTTCAAGTTTTGTCTATTGCAAATAAAGTTGATATAAATTCTTGTATCTAGCTTTTTATTTGTAAACAAAATTTTTCATTTTCCTGGGATGAATGTCTAGGAATGCAGTTGTTGGGACATATGGTAGTTGCATGCATAGTGTTTTGTTTTTCTTTCAAATTGTTTTCCAGAGTGGTGGTGCCATTTTATATTCCCATCAACAACATATGAATGATCCAATTTCTCTATATCTTAGCCAGCAAAACCTTAGTATGGATTGGTTTGGGTTTACCCTATTTGGGATTTGTTCAGTTTCTAGAATCTGTAGATTTATGTTTCTTTTCAAACTCAGTTTTCAGCCATAACTACTTTGACTACTTTTTTCAACTCTACTCTCTTTCTTCTCTCCTTTATGAAATCCAATTACATGACTGTTGAATATTTTGTTATAGTCCCACAGATCACCACAGCCGTATTTTGTTTCTGTGTTTTTATGATAGTCTATTTTCTTTCTGTTATTCAGGTTTGGCAATTTCTCTTATTCTTTCTTTTATTTAACCTATTCTTTCCTATCCCCTCTGTTCTGCCCAGTCAATGAACATTTTTTATTTTAGTTATTATATTTTTAAAATATAAACTTTTTATTTAGTTATTTTTATCTTTTCTACTTCTTGTTTAAGACCTTGTATTTCTTTATTGATACTTTAGTTTTTTCTTTTCATTTGTTTCAAGTATGTTTATAATTTCTTGAAATTTATGATGGATGCTTTAAAATCTTTATCAAATAATTATAATATCTCTAGAACATGGTGCTATTATCTATTGATTGTCTTTTTTCATTCAGTTTCATTTAACTAGATTTTCCTGGTTCTTTGTGTCATGAATCATTTACAGTTGAAATCTGGACTTTTGTTGTTGTTGTTACTTGATGAGACTTTGGTTCTGATTTAGAACGTACTTTCCATGGCTTCCTTTGGCATTGCTTGGGCAAAGGAAGTATGTATGCTGACTCATAATGCCAGGTGGAAATACAAGTCCTGACTCCCTGTGCTGCTTTTTTTTTTTTTTTCTGACCCCTGTGTGTAAGAGCTTCTTGTTTCAGTTGGGCAGGATTGATAGTTCCAGCAACCCATCAGGCCTCCAGTGACAACATGATAGTGGTGGCCTCATTACCACTAGGCAGTAGTGAAACTCCCTACTTTCCACTCTCTAAACACCATCCCAATAGGATTGAAGGGGTACCTTGTTTCAGCCTCCAAAGAGTGAAAATCTAGGTCGTTCATTCATTCTTTGATGGTGTGTATGGGTATAGGACCATAGTTTTTCTGTGGTGTTTGGCTGGAGCAGAGCAGTTATTGTCAAAACATTTTCTTTCTAGGAATTTTCTGGTCATTTAGATAGAAAGAGCAGGTTTTTGTTGGGTCTTATTTTGGTCCATTCCCATTCGTGTTTCTAGTTTCTGCCTTCTTGTGCTCCAAGTCTGGAATATTTGAGGCAAAAAGAAAACCCAGAGAGTCATAACTATCTTGTTTCATGGATCATGAGGTCTCTTATAGACCTACATTCTTCTTTTCATCTTGCAGATTTTTATTTTTTTAATATTTGTTTTATATATTACATCCATGGTTTTTAGTTGTTCTTACCAGAAGAAATATGGGAAAAGATTATATCTACTCCATCTTTCTGGGAGCAGCAGTCTGTCCTAATAGTTTTATTTTTTTTTAATTCTGAGATCAAATGATCAAATTATGAAATGAGACATTTATGTATACGAGAAATAAATATTCTTAAAATCATGGAGTATGCACTCTTTTCTCTCTCTCTCTCTCTCTCTCTCTCTCTCTCTATATATATATATATATATATATATATAGCTGTGCTGATATATCGTTTACCCTTCTTTATCCATATCATTTTGTATTCCCAAACTTTTTTAAGTTTAAATACTTATATTTACACCCACATCTATATTTATGCTCAAACCAATTACCTTCTCATCATTATTTATATCCTCCTTCCTTACCTGTATAGGTCAAAAGAGAAATCTATTTTATATGTGGCTTCTTTAATATATATTTGCTTTGTATTGGAAACCAATGCAAAGCCAGTTCATTTTGGAAAATGAAATATATCAAATGTTACATATAAATTTGAATTTCTCAGCTATTATTTACACATTTAACAACAATCTATTAACATCCATTTGAACAAGAAACTATGCTACGAATTGAATATCAGTAGTATACAAGACAAACGTGGTCTTATTGCCACAAGATATATATGTTATTTTATATACATGTGTATTTTATGTCCTTTACCTACCAATACCTTCCTGCATAAGTATACACACACATGTACGCACACACACACACATTAACACACAGAGTAACACAATTCAGATGAAAATACATGTTGTAGTAGTAGAGTCTGTCATTTGCCAAGGATGGGAAGTGGCTAAGTTAAAATGACAATTTTCTTTGGTTGACTAAAGGGCTAATTAATACTGTCAACTTCATTACTTGGAATATTTCATAGTTCTGGCTCTGGATGTCTCTGGCTTACCTTTGTCTGGTTTCATGACAGGGCATATTTCAAAATATCTTCCTATTTTTCAGTGCAACTTGAAGCTGCACAATATTTTTAATGAAAATGAGATCCTTAACACATTCTCTCCTTTTTTTTCTCTCTCTCAACCCCCTCACTGTCTCTGATTCACTAGTGAAATGAAGCTGTAAAATAAAGCATGTTAAGGATAATTTTTTCTTAATAGGATATAATATTTGTTTAATCGTGTAGGTAATCTTTCATTCGTTTTCAAAGAACAAAATTTTGAAATATATTTGATTGTCTGAACACTTCCATAACTCAAAAGTCAATCGTATAGATTATAGATTACATGCCTCTCAAGAACAAAGGTTATCCTTCATTCACTATTTTATCACCAGGTCCAATCACTGTGACTCATGCTCATTAGATGATGGTTGAGTCAAGAACTGAATGTCAAGAAGTCAGCCAAGATCTGGTGGCAGAGTGTTCCAAATGCAAAATGTCAAGGACATAGGAGAGAGGATGATGAGCAAGAACCAAGTATGTAATATAAGGACAGAGAGGAAGAGATTGTAGAAGAGCTTAGGAATGAGCCCTGGAATGTTTCAATATTTGCAAAAAATGCATTAAGCACACAATAGTTCTCAAAAAATTTATGAGAATAAATACATTTACTTAAAAAGTATCTAGAGAAATATGATTTACTTTTAAATCACTTTGTTTATGTAAGTAATAATAAGCTAAAATACAGAAGCAATCAGCCAATCCCAAATTATACTGGTATGTATACGATCGAGTTTAAATATTCCATGTTTGTTTTTCAGTAACACTTAGGTCCTCCAATTATATTAATAACTTTTCCAAAAGGAATAATAATAAATGTATACTTTGGAGTTCTTTCTTTCTCACTTCTTTTATGTTTTTAAATAAATAAAAGTGATGCCCTGAGTCTGGTGGAGACGGAGTGGGAGGGCGTTGACAATGGCTGACACCATGGCCTTTATTATATCTCTTAGTGGTCCTTTCCTTAGTTTGACTGGTGGGGATGGGGCATGAGGTCGCATTCCTATCTTTCTGCTGTGCCCTACACTTACTCTCCTCAGCAGGGGAGTTGAGAGGAAACAGGTTTCTGCCTGAGAGTCTGTCTGACCTGCTGTGTTTTTCCAAGGAACAAAAATAGGTGTTTAGTGTCACAGTGCTCATGAATGGTCATGGAATTCTGAGATGAAGGAGAAAGGGAAGGGCCATTACTTGTTGGAATTTGTCTCTAAAAAATTAGTGCTAGAGAAACTTTGTAAAATATTAATATGCTACTAAAATTAAATAGCACATTTGTAGTTTTTAATCTCAGTTGTAACTTGAAACTACCAACTTTCTTCCCTGCCAGGCTCTGAGCTCTGCTGTTTCAGCCTTTGTAAACTCCAGCTGTAGTCTCAATGCCTGGGCAACTTGGAAGTTTTAAAACCTTCTGTGATCTTGTGATACATTATATCAAAACATGACACTTGCGCCTCTGAATTAGCAACCCACTGGCACTCTTTCAAATTTCTTGAATGGCTGCTGGTAATTCTCACAATTGTAAACTATTTGGTGCAGACTTAGGTTGTTAATAGCCATCCTTTGGCTACTTTTTAATTCCCCTTGATTTTTAAAGAATTTAGTTTCCTATATAACAACCAAGTTAGAACAAAGACTACCTAAAGGTGAGAAGTTTAATACATATTGCATAAAGCTTAAGGGTCTTAGGTCCATAATACTGTCAAAACTGAAAGTATTACAATTCTTTATGAGTGGGTTGGGGTCACTGATAGATGGAAGTTGATTGTTAGAGCTGTGCCTGTTCAGTTTCCCAGTTTCCGTCATCTATCTAATTTCTTATTTTAGGCTATTTGTGGCCAGTAAAACTCCACTTAGAAAGCAAAAGATAAGAACGGCCCTGTTATTTGTAGTGCTGGGCTAAATCAGAAATGAAAACATGTGCTCTTTGTCTTGTGTCATGTTGGCATTCATGCTTTAATTCTCCTCAAAATAACTGGAACTTTAATGTCATTCTGTTCTGCTATGACAGGACACTTTATGGGAATTGTGTAAAGAAAGAAACACCAGATCTCTTCTCAGTGAGTGCAATTAGTTATAGGCAATTAGTTATTAGTTATAATAATTAGTTATAGGCTTAGAAATTAAAACTGCAGGTTTCCATATTTTCATTGTCAGGAATTTCATCTCCTCAGGCTGTCTTTTTTCCTAATTTGGAAACACTGCTAACAAATCAGTGATTTTTAAATATGCCAGGCCCTTGAGAGGGATAAGAGAAATAAGATCTCACTTTAGAGGGAATAGATCTAAATGAGAATGCTCGGGAGAGATAGTATCTATCACTATTTTCTGATGATCTAGAATCCAAGCAAATATCATGATCAGATTCTACCATTCCTTTGAATGTGAACTTGGAAATTATTTTGTAACTCTCCACTAACACATTAGTGATCAGAACTTTGAAGATGCTAGTAAACTGCAGTGTTCAGGCTGATTTTTACTATGAAATGTTTCACAGAAATAGGTATCATGAAGAGGTTTGGTAGTGACACATACTTGAGGAAGAAAGGAGTGCTCCTGATCTCAAAGCCTGATAATGAAGATGAGAGATGGACGTTGAGAAGGTTGACAAGGAGGTTCAAGATTAAGAGCTAGTACCACTGTCCAACCATAAACAAATTATAATCCCACCTATAATGATAATTCAACTTCTTTATATCAGCAAGGATAAGCAAAAACTTAGAAAATATTTTTTGCACTCCTTGCTCACAATCCTTCATATTTAATTTCTATCAATAGCTATATAATCGTGCCATTTAAGTTAAAATGTGCCTATGTTTCTGGCATAAAAATGGAGGAAACTCTGAGGATTGCTGGTTGCCAACCTCAACTTCTTTTTTCAAACAGAAAAATCAATGGCTTTGGAAAGAGAATTCAGGGCTTTGATCTTCAATTGAAATAAGGCTACCATACAGTAAAAAACAAAACAAAAAATGGAGATTAAATAGATCAGAATTATTTTGAATTATTTTAGGAAAATTTCTGCTGTTCTTAAAGCACCTCCAAAGAAAGATACAAGATTTTTAAGTAACACTATTTTCTGACATTGTCTACGCATCACTATTCTCCACAATTAATGAGAAGATTATTAGTGATAACTCATGTACATTTAACTCAGGGCAACAAACAACTGAGTTTTAAAATACATCTTCTAGGCTTATAATGGTGCTTTCGAATTAATGGCAGTATTTGAAACAAGCATGAGATGTACATTTCAGCAGTCAGTACAAATATCTCCAGTGTTAGAGAAGCATTACAGAGACAGATTAAAGATGGTTTCAGTAAGAATCACTGTAACTGCTTGGTTCAAGAAGAGTGGAGGTTGCCTTCCAATCCAATGCCATCTCAGGCTTGTGACACTGAGTATTTGGAGACACTTGGATATCTTTTTGTGTTTTGCCAGGAATCATCTTTACAAATAGGCTTCTTGAGTAGTTCTGCTACAATTATATCTCAAATCTGAATTTCAGAGAGAGACAACACAAAGGGAAAGTTGCATAAAAATGGAGATAGCTTTCATTTACACCCTCAATATCACAATGGAAAGATTCAATTTTCATTTCAAACTTTAAGAATATGTAAAATGTTGTTGTAATTTCTCCCTTGCCTCCAATAAATATTACTTTGTAATCAGTTTCTCATCCTAACTTTCTTCACAATAAATGGCACTTACCTCCTTATCAAAAAAGATTATAGTATGAATTACAACTGAATGCTAATAAAAAATTACTTCATGAAATGTAGGTTGTTCTTTAGAGAAGCAAACATTGTAGTTGTAGATGAGCTTTTAAGCTTATAAATGTAATTTAAATTGCAAATGCAAACTATCAGAAGGAAACACCTGTAAGTTTTCAATCAGGCATCCACTGATTTTTAACCAAATCAATAAATTGTAGCAGGACAATGTATTTGTACCAACCAATCAAAACAAATATGAAGTATCTTCTTATTATCATAAAAGCAATAAAAAAGGCTTGCACAGCATTCTTCCCTTAATTTCTCTTTCACTCTGCACCATAAAGATAACAAAGTGCTGCATTTCCAAAGAACATATTGTTTTACGCTGTATGTTTTTCATCACCGAAGTCTAGAGAGTATTGTTTTTTAATTTGCTGATGGAATCCATCAATTAGAATTAGTTTAAATGTTGTGGGAAGATAATGACAATAGGTATGAAAGAGAGGGGGAATGCATAGTATGAATTAATGGTGCTTTTATGGCACTTCTCGTTGGATTCACGGCCGGGCTTATCTGATGAGTAAATAACTTATGGTTATGTCAAAGCTGGCAAAGGAGAATGTGGTTACAGTCATCTGATTAGAGACATTCATGTAAGAAAGATGGAATCAATGTCTGTGATTAACTGTTATTAAAGCTTTATATATGAATATCATTTTTTAAATTGCTGACACTGTTTTCAGTTCCTTGACCTCAATGTTAACTAAGCAAAGTTTTTATTCCTGTCTGCTGCTAACAAGCTATATCACTTAGAAACATTCTAGGTAGTGAAATTTACATTTTCCCTCATGAGAAAAAAATCTTTACGTTTTCTTCCAACTTTAAGGCTCTATGATCCCAGTCATTCTAATGTTAGTGATCCAGGTGACCAAAGTTCACTACATTCAAGGCCTAACTACAAGTTGACTACCCTGTGTGGTGTCATGAAGATGCAATGTTCATTACAAGGTAGATTGATCTGCTTTCAATGTGGCTCTCTAAATTGTAAGCTTAGACAGCTGTCTTTGGTGGAGTTTGGAGTGAAGCTTAACACAACTAAATTTTAGATATTTTCCCACTGGCTTCTGTTCTGAACCAGAAAAATTATCAGCAATAATTAATTTGATAAAAAACGATTGTTTCCTGCTACACATAATTGGCACACAAGTGTGGGTCAGGGTAGGATGTCTTGGATAATTTGTCTCTGGGACATGAATTACTGAAAACTCAGTATCATTGGTGGGCAAGATAATGAAACTTGGTTTTGGAAAGGTAAGAAAAGATGAGAATAAAATCTAAAATGCTTAGTCATCCTCTAGAGAAGGTCTAGCCTAATATAAAATATGTTTCTGTACAGAACCTCTCAGCTTGGCCAACAAATAGAACAGAAAGGAACATGAGCAAAATCTTGTCTAAATTCAAAAAATAAAAATTAGATGCAAACATTATTATTTTTTCATTTATTATGTCTTAGCACAGGCCTTCTGTGAGCCACAAGTAGTCTTTAATTCATAACCTGGAGAAAATGCCTTATAAATATAAATGAAATGACTATATGGTGGCATTTAACAAACGAATTAGATCATTATTTTGCATTTTTACATAACATGTCAATAATATTTAAAATCTACTATGAATTGTGCCATTATTTCAGGAAAAAAATAGCAAAGTTTGGTATATTTTAAGTTCATCAAAAGAAAGAAAAAATATTTCTGTTTCGACCAAGTATGGCAGCATAATTAAGTCAGTCAGATTGAATTAAAACAGCTAAATTAACTTGAAGCCCTTTCTGCTATCCTCTGTAAGTCTGCAATTTTTAATTAATGTTTAAAATGCAGTTTGCTTGTAGTTGATATTTAATTTATAGCTATAAACAAAATATGTAAGTTTATGGTAATTTGAATATTTTCCCCATGAAAGATTCTTTTGGCTTTAAAATGATAGAAAATGAATACAAATACAATTTAGCTCTTTTGTAATTAAATGTTTCGCTCTCTTGTTGTTTTACTTTTAAGTAAATTAAAACTTAATATACCATAAGCCCAAATAACTGGGGTATTAATTGTCTTTAAAATGTGGCTCAACAATGTATGGAGTCTGAGCTAAATGGTGGTCAATTTCCCAAGCATCAATTTTGAAATTCTTTGGTAATTCCATATCATCTTCTATAATCAATTATGAATAAAATGATGGACCTTTAGGGGAAAATAAATTCATCAAGATATATAGAATATACAAACTGGGCCTTGTTTCTTTGAAAAACGGTCTATGAATTACTTAGATACTTATTATAAAAACTTCATTGTAAGCAAAATATAAAATTCAGTATTAAAATCTACATTTAGTTTATATATTTTAAAGGAAACGTAACATCTCACTGTATCACAATTTTATACATATATGCTGGATTTTTATATGTAGGAATAAAGAATGATTTTTGAAATAAATAAATATAATCTGTCTGGAATTTTAATAAAATAATTATAGGAAAATCAAATGCTCAAAATCAAACTGAAAAGTGAGCGTATAGCTACATTATTGTGTTATTGGGCTCTGTGAAATATAAAATAAAAACATGGAAATCTTGTTTGAACTAATTAATAATCTTTGGAAAACAAGCAACCTCTCTTTCTATATTATACAAAATATTAAATTTTGCTGAAGCAATTCTGCAGTGAATGAAATAATATGCTTTAGGTACTGTTTGTTTTTTTTTTTTAAGATTTTATTTTATTTATTTGACAGAGAGAGATCACAAGTAGGCAGAGAGGCAGGCAGAGAATGAGGGGGAAGCAGACTCCCTGCTGAGCAGAGAGCCTGATGCGGGACTACATCCCAG
>CM052899.1:80571884-80591384 GCA_028534135.1 Potos flavus | reverse complement strand
CCATATTCATCAGGGATATTGGCCTCAATTTTTTTTTTTTTTTAGTGAGTCTTTGTCTGGTTTTGGAATCAGGATAATGTTGGCCTCATAGAATGAGTTTGGATGTTTTCCTTCCATTTCTATTTTTTGGAACATTTGAGAAGAATAAGTATTAACTAATCTTTAAATGTTTGGTAGAATTTCCCTGGCAATTCATCTGCCCATGTACTTTTGTTTTTTGGGAGATTTTTGATTCTTGTTTCAATTTCTTTGCTGGTTATCAGTGTGTTCAAATTTTCTCTTTCTTCCTGTTTCAATTTTGGTAGTTTGTTTGTTTCTAGGAAGTTATCCATTTCTTCCAGATTGCCCACTTTGTTGGCATATAATTTTTGATAGTATTCTCTTATAATTTTTTGTATTTCTGTGGTGTTGTTTATGATTTCTTCTCTCTCATTAGTGATTTTATTTATTTGGGTTTTTTCTCTTTCTTTTTTGATAAATCTGGCTAGGAGTTTATCAGTTTTATTAATTTTTTTTCAAAGAACCAGCTCTTGGTTTCATTCATCTGTTCTACTGGTTTTTTTGGGGGGGGGGTTTGGAGAGGAGGGGTGTGTGTTTCTATATTATTTATTTCTGCTCTAATCTTTATTATTTTGCTTTATCTGCTGGCTTTAGGCTTCATTTGTTGTTTGTTTTTGTTTGTTTGTTTGTTTGTTTTTCCTACTCCTTTAAGTGCAGGGTTAGGTTTTTATTTTATTTATTTATTTATTTATTCATTTATTCATTTTTAGAGATTTTTTATTTTATTTTATTTATTTTGACAGAGAGAGAGAGATCACAAGTAAGACAGGCAGACAGAGAGAGAGAGAGGGAAGCAGGCTCCCTGCTGAGCAGAGAGCCTGATGTGGGGCTTGATCCCAGGACCCTAAGATCATGACCCGAGCTGAAGGCAGAGGCTTTAACCCACTGAGCCACCCAGGTGCCCCAGGGTTAGGTTTTATATTCGAGATTTTTCTTGATTCTTCAGGTATACATGTGCTGCTATATGGTTCCCTTAGGACCACTTTTGCTACATCCCAAGGTTTTGTCTTGTTTTCACTTTCATTTGTTTCCATAGTGTTTTGTTTGTTTCTTCTTTATTTTCTTGGTTAACTCATTCATTGTTTAGTAAGATGTTCTTTAATTTCCATGTATTTGTGGTGTTTCCATTTTTTTTTTCTTGTGGTTCACTTCAAGTTTCATAGTATTATATTTGGAAAATATGCATGGTATGTTCTCAAGCTTTTTGTACATGTTGAGGCCTGATTTGTGACCCAGTATGTGATCTGTTCTGGAGAATGACTTATATGCACTTGAAAAGAATGTACATTCTGCCACTTTAGGATGAAATGTTCTGAGTGTATCTGTTAGGTCTATCTGGTCCAGCGTGTGATTTAAAGCCATTATTTCCTTGTTGATTTTCTCCTTAGATGGTTTGTCCATTGTTGTAAGCAGGGTGTAAGCCCCCTACTATTATTGTATTGTTATCATGAGTTTCTCTATGTTTGTTATTGTTTTATACACTTGTGTGCTCCCACGTTGAGGGCATAAATATTTACAATTGTTAGATCTTCTTGTTGGGCAGACCCCTTTATTATGATATAGCGCCCTTCTTCATCTCTTGTTACAGTCTTCATTTAAAATCTGGTTTGTCTGATAAAAGTATGGATACTCCAGCTTTCTTTTGATAACCATTAGCAAGATAAGTGGTTCTCCATCCCCTCCCTTTCAATCTGCAGGTGTCTTTAGACTGAACTTTGAAATGAGTCCCTTATAGGCAGCATATAGATGAGTCCTATTTTTTTTTTTAATCCATTCTTCTACCCTTTGTCTTTTGATTGGAGCATTTACTCCATTTACATTCAGAGTAATTATTAATAAATAAGAATTTAGTGACATTTTATTACTTGTTTTGTCATTGTTTCTGGAGATTTTCTGTTTCTTTCTAGTCTGTGTGGCTTTTGGTCTTTCTTTTCCACTCAAAAGTCCCCTTTAATATTTCTTGCAGGGCTGGTTTAGTGGTCACAAAAACCTTTAGTTTGTCTGGGAAACTCTTTATCTCCCCTTTTATTCTGATTTATAGCCTTGCTGGACAAGGTATTCTTGGCTACAGATTTTTCCCATTCAGCATGAATATATCATGCCACTCTCCTCTAGCATGCCAAGTTTTTGTGGAGATATCTGTTGCTAATCCTATTTGTCTTCCCTTGTAAATTAAGGCCTTCTTTTGTTTTGCTGCTTTTAGGATTTTTTCTTTATCTATATATTTTGCAAATTTAACTACACTATATCTTGGTATTTTCCACTTTTGTTGATTTTGATGGGAGTTCTCTGTGACTCCTGGATTTGGAAGTTCATTTCCTTCCCGCAGTTAGGGAAATTTTCAGCTATAATTTCCTCAAATAAACCTTCTGTCCCCTTTTCTCTTTCTTCTTCTGGGACTCCTATATTATGAATGTTATTACACTTTATGGAGACACTGATTTCCCTAAGTCTATTTTCCATATAATTAGAATAATCAATAGACAAATGGTGTTATTTTGTTTATAGTTTCATAAGCTTCTGGGAAACAATCATAGTGAGACCATTTTAATTAAATTACTTCTTTCATACCAAAAAGTTAGTGTTTAAAAGTATATATATGATAATTTTAAGAAAAAAATGCACAAAAATTGACTTATTAATTGTTATCTAAATTAATCCTTAAGAATTTTTAGTTACTGTTTTATAATCAGTTTTCACTGAAAGGGATCTCAGATATAGTGTCCAACAGCCTTATTGATATATCTATAATGAATTATTTATAAGTAATGATAAAGTGGCTCCTGGGTGACTCAGTCAGTTAAGTGGCTGCCTTTGGCTCAGGTCATGATCTCAGGGTCCTGGGATCTGGCCCGACATTTGGCTCCCTGATTATCAGGGAGCCTGCTTTTCCCTCTCCCCCTACTCCTCCCCTGCTCATGCACTTTCTTCTCTCTCTCAAATAAATAAATAAATTCTTTAAAAAATAAGTAATGATAAAATTAATAATAATTAACATGTATGTAATAATCAATACCTTCCATACATTTTTATTTACTGCCTACTCTGTGTCAACTGTTGGTCTAAGAACTGAAAATTCAAAGGTTAACAAGACAGATCCTTGCCTTAATTGAACCAAAATACAGAGGAGACCTACAAAAACCATCCAACAGACCATTAGTAAGATAATTATTAATATAATTATTAATATGATAAGTATATAATGAGGGTTATAAAGAAAATAAGCAAAAAAAAAAAAAAGGGTGTGAACAAAGTACCTTTCTGAAATGACATTTAAGAGAGTAAGTTTGACACCCAGAATCAAGAAGCAATTTTCAACGTGGTCTGTTACTTAGCAGCTAAAGCAGGGTTGTAGTCCCAGTTTGTTGATTCAGATTAATTTATATTTAAAATAAAATTATTTAAAATTTTTGTTACTGTAACTCAAAGTGGATAATATCAGAGTAGAATATCTGATGTTAAGGCTATTATCAATTCATCAATACAAAAGTATAAAAATTCAGGGAAAGAAAATTTAACTAATTCTAGTTAATCTCTCTTGTGTGTAAATAGAGAATTTATAAAGTCTGTGTAGTGCCATTTGTAGTGCAGTTGCTAAGGAGTTTCAAAGTCATGGCTGAAAGAGTTTGATGATTTGTCTGATGAAATGAATTTTCTGATGAAATGAAAATTCCTTTGGTAATATTAGGGTATTTATTCTATCTTTGAATTTAGGCTACTTTTTATTTTTTGGATTTTAGATAATGTTATCAGGCCCTTAATTTCAGAAATTATCTGGATATAAAGTTCAAAAAGCTAAACATTTGGTGCCATTATCTTGAAACTAGAAATGTATGACTTTCATTTGGATTTTCTAAAGGCATTTTCTCTTTCTTTCCTTCTTTCTCTCTTTCTTTCTTTCTTTCTTTCTTTCTTTCTTTCTTTCTTTCTTTCTACAAGAAAGCAGCAAAGAAATTGTAAAAGAAAAGATTATGAAAGGAATATTTCTATTGTCATGCATTTGCCTTTATTGCTCTTCTTTAACAATACCTCTCCCTGTACTCCTTTTGCCTTCTCTTTCTTTAAACCAATTATATTAAAAGCAACTCAATAGGATGACTTTCAGCCAGGTATGTCAGATTAAAAAAAAATTATTCTCCTCCTTTAGTAGCTGTATGCCCTATATGGTTTGTATTTTCACCGTAAATTCTCAAGGATGATCTTCCATAATGCCCATCATGACCATTAACACACTAGGTGTAGAGTAATTGAGAGAGAAATCCGAAAGTTAACAAAAGATTGGATGAAGTACAAAAGCTTCATTTCATCATATCAGGAAAAATAGTACCCTTAGGAAATGTGAAGCCATACACTAAGGCAGAGTTGTCTACATTTGTAGCACACCTTATTTTCTCAGCAGGCAGTTCAGTTATTTTAATTTTTTTCAAAGGAGAGGAGAAATGCAGACTGGAGAATAAGTTCTGGAATATGAATAACAGTACCAAAATAAAGTCATACATATTTAAGATGACTTATATCAGTAATGCTTGCTCATATACATTGTATATAACACTAATGCAAGACTGATTTCTTTTTTCCTCATGAGTCCTACACTCCCAGAATGGGAATATTGCTTCATTAAATTATTTGAAGTTTGTCAAATCCCATATAGAATGGCATCATAACCAAAAGTAGTATCTCTGTGCTGGGAGGAAGTGAAGGGTTGCATTATTATGATTCATTCTTAGAAGTAGGTAATGCACTGAGATGCATCATGCATACATCTGTTAGAGAGGTAGAATTACTCCACACAGAATAAAGAACCTTTTGAACAGGAGTGTAATGTAATACACACAGAACTTTATAGCTAGATGGCTAAAGCTAAAACTTGGCTGACGTTTTCCTTACCAACTTTGTTTTTCTAGAACTTGTAACTCGGCTTTAACCAATAAACTCAGAAGAAAAAAAAATCTGTATCTAGGAAATTTTAGAAAAGGTAAAAATTTAAATACATTCATATAAACTGGATTAAAGACAGATTTCCAAGTAGAAATTAATCCATATTTTAATTGCTTAGGAGACAGCACACCAAACAAAATGATGGCTTTGATTCTAAAACTGAACAGATTGATGATTCCAACTCCGTTTATGGTTGCTGTCTAGTTAGTTTACTAGCAGACCAAGAAACAGAGTAAAGGATGTAATTAGAAAATAACTGACATGAGTTGGCACAGCTTCCCAAAATCTCTGCATGGCAGTACACTTAAGTTTGGTAGTCAATGCAATGCAAGCATGTAAAATACCTTCCAGGCCAGAGGAATTCAGGGCTGAGTAGGCAGGAGAAAGGACAGAAACTTCTATCTTCTAACACAGTACTCTTCAATATAGTAGGATCTAGCCACAAGCCACATGTGGCTAATTACATTCAAATATATTTAAATTAAATTAAAGATTTAGTTTCTCAGTTTCACTAACTTCATTTCAAGTGTTCAATATCTATGACTGGTTAGTGGGCCATTTGGCAATACAGATAGGACATTCCCAACATTGCAGAAAGTTTTGCTGGGCAGTACTGGTCTAACATAAGGCAGTTCTTGCTATGCCGTAGTAACTTGCTCCTGTATTCTGCTTTTTAATGGGCCATTTGGTCTTTAGTAGGTCTGAAGACTTGTAAAGATATAGTACTGATGAATATATGAAATCTATGCACATTGTTTAAATTTTTTGTGGGAAGCACATGCCTTTCTTCTTTTTGTGAATTAGACGACAGAGTCATTCTACTAATGATCCAGAATAACAGAAACAGTGAAAGATTTAGGAGAGTAGTAAACATTATGAAGAATCACATGGGAAGTGAGAGGAAGGCAACTCAAAATCATTGAGAAAAAAATTCTGTGTATCACGGGAGTTCAAACAGATATGTATAGACCATTTATTTCACATGAGTTGTCTCAATTTATAATATAAAAGGACATATTTTATGGGTATTACACTTTATTTGTCATTAGCCTCCTGATTCTAGGGTTTTTGCAAAAATAAATTCTGCCCATTATCCAGAATCGTACATTTGTAAGAACATTCAAATTATGTTTATGAGACTTAGCATAGAAAAGGCATTATAAAGGACATTAAGTATGCAGATTGTGATAAAGCAAACAATAGCTCCTCCAAAAATGCTCACTGTCTAAACCCTGGACCTTGTGAGTATGTTGTAATAAATGACAAAAGGGACTTTGCAGATGCAATCAATGTTACAGACCAAAAATTTGATTTTATTCTAGATTATATGAATGGGTCCAGTTTAACCAATTAAGCCCTTAAAAGCAGAGAAATTTCTGCAGTTAGAGGCAGAAGAAATGCAATAGAAAAGATAAGCAGGAGGATGAAACAAAAGGGAAGGTCAGAGAGAATAGAAATGTGAGAAGGACCTGATGGTCCATTATTAACTTTGAAGATGGAGAAAAGGAGCCATAAATCAAGAACTGAAGGTGGCATCTAGAGGCTGAGAACAGCTCATGGCCAACATTCAGCAAGGAAATAAGCATCCAGGTCCTACAAGCATATGGAACTGAATTTCATTAACAATATGGATAAGTCTGGAAGTGGATTCTCCCATAGAGCTTCCAGATAAGAACCCAAGCTGGTCAGTATCTTAATTTTAACTGTGTGGGACCATAAGCAGTGTACCTAGACAAACCTAGTGGACTTCTGACCTATAGAACTGTAAGATAATAAATGCATGTTGTTTTAGGCTGCTAAGCTTAATTTCTCATAGCAACAAAAGAAGATTAATACAGATTTATGTATGAAAGAATAGAGTCTACCAATCGTGTTTCTCATGAGTCGCCTCAAGCATGGCAACCTTCCCAGTTTATTAAGGACAAAGAATGGACAAGAGTGTGGAAGTCTCCTGTTTCTAGTTGTCCATCTTCTTATTTGTAAATCCTTCAACCTCTATAGCTACTTTCTATTCTTACCAAACTTGAAGGATTTGATTCTCATATTTCAACTCTTGTTCAAACATTATCATATTCACAAACATTATTGAGCAAGTGGAGCTTTCCGAGTATTTTATACGGGGATGAGACTTTTCTACCATACCCATTTTTAATCATTCCCTCCCTACATGTACCTGCCACCAGTCAGTCTCTAGCCACATCACCAACCTCATTCTCTTTCTTTAACCTTCAGCACACATTATTCACTATCCCTGGATCCAGCATTTTCTACTCATATCTGTCTGCAGATCTCTCTGCCTCTTCTTTCTAAATTGGAGATATTCATGTTTTACTTTTTATTTTTAGAATAGCATATTATAAGACATATTTAAGGACTAGACACCAAAGAACTGAGAATTTTTCTTTGTGGCTTTTGTATGTCCTTATTCTCCATAGTTTTTTCTCTCCACCACTTCCCACTTCTTTAAAAAAAAAAAAAAGATTTTTTTTATTTATTCTAGAAAAAGAGAGGGGGAAGAGGGAGAGGCAGAGGGAGAGAAATCCTCAAGCAGACTCCCCGCTGAGCATAGAGCCTAATTCAGGGCTTGATCCCACGACCAAAGGTCATGACCTGAGCCAAAACCAAGAGTCAGACACTCAACTGACAGACCCACCCAGGTGCCTCTCCCCACCCTCTTAAACATGACTTTAATCCCTAACTGTTCTTCTCCACCTTGATAAAATGGAGATTGCCCCCAGATTGGCTGTAAATCCATAAACACATTTCCTCTATTCTTGAATCTTTCTTAAGTCCCCTCCTGGTAAAGCCCTGTTAACATTCTATCTTTCTTCCCCATGTTAGAAACATTCTCTTAGAGCCTTATCATGCCTGGGATTAGTTTCATCAAAGTTCATACATGAATACAAAGCAGGTCCCAAGATCTTTCATGCCCGAATGCCTTAGATAAGTTCTGGGACTGAAAGTGAAAGGTACAGGGAACAAGCATGAAGCTAGGCATTGTACAATAGTGTCTGCATGAAGTTCCCCAAAGCCCATAGAGATTGTGTTGCCTGTGGTGGTTAATGTAGAATAAGTGGCCATGGACCTTGAAGACAGTGAATCCAAGAGATGTGGACATGATGTTTATATGTTTGCTATAAGTTTATATTGAGGGTAATTTCTTATTAAAGTTTGATATCTGTGTATGTTCCAGAGAGCAAGATTTCCATGCTGTAACTACTTTCTTTATCTGCCCACTCATATCCTTTATAATTCTGACTTGTTTAGGTTCTTAAAAGAAACCTATGGAAAATAACACAGCTCTTACTTCACACAACAAATTGATTAGAATAAGGCTTTGGTCAGATCTATGCAACACTTTAGTACAGCCATCTGAATAATTTTAATGATGTGGGATGCTTGTTGCATAATCGAATTAGCTATGGCAATTAATATTATGAATCATGTACCAACTTGAGAGGGTGTATAATAGTCTCTTCTGATTTAGTAGCCAGATATAGATATGACACTTACTATAATGATTTTTATATTGTGCCCTCTATCTTTTGACTCTGTCCTACTACATTTGAATTGATAATGCCATTGCCTATTCTAAGTTATTTATGTGTGAACATACAAGTTATCATTCAAAATGGGACAATTTTTGAGAATAAAAAGAGGCACTCTTCATAATTAGTCTAAGCCAACAGACATAAATCAGGATGATACCAGGTACACTAGAATACATAGACACCTGACTGCTCACACATTCATTTAAGAATCATGACCACAACTCTCTGACTGACTTAATAGGCAGAAATTCTGAGATTAATTTAAAAACTGAAAATGAAATATTATTAATTTACATTAAAAATAAATTGCTTGCTAGCATAGGATAAGTTGCAGAAAGACTGATCAGAGTGTAGATATGATGTCAAAGGCTCATCTTATAGCCAGACTATGATTGAAGGGTAGAACAACAGATTGTTAGTGGTAGTCCAACCGAGACACTGGGATCTACTGACAGTCTTTATCAGGTAATGAGGTTTTATTTAATTTAATGAAACATAAAATGGTGACTACAGGCATAGCAATAAACAGATCTGGCAGACTTAGTATATTTCCAAAAGAGGAAGACATATATATATAGTAATTAAGCATATCTGATGATCATAAACTTAGTATAAGCTCACATTTAAGTAATGTGAAAAAATGCAATCTTGTCACTAATAAAAGACTTAAAAAAATGTAGATGGCACCCATTCTTTGTTTGACAAATCCAGAGCTGACTTTTTTTATGGAAAATACCAACACAGACATGATAGAGGGCTTCTGTTTTCCACTTTGCCTCCTACCTTTGCCCCATTTTCTTTATTATTATCTACCTCCTCTGTCCCATAAATTTGACTATCTCTCAGATTCACTCTCTTCAAGGTCCATGGCCACTGATTCTATACCAGTCATAACAGGCAAACCAATCTCTATGGGCCCTGAGGAGCTTCATGCAGACACTACATCACAGTGCCTAGCCTCATGCCTGTTCCTTAGTCACATGCTCAACATCACCTATCCCATAAAAACCCTGAGCCTACTTCAGCTGGAGAGTCACCTGGTTTTTAAATACTCACTGATGTACATCAGCTGAATAAATCCTTTAACTTTGATTTGAATCACCTAAATCATTTTCAACTACATCATTTTCTATGCTCTAAAAGGGAACTCAGACAAATTAGTCTGTGCCTAAAGTCAAATAGCTAAGATGGTATAATGAATGACACATTGAGAAATAGCAGGAGAAACTCTATTGAAAATATTAATCTTTATATGAGAAGATTTGTTGAAAAAGGTGATGATTTGTTCTATATTTCCCTATATATTAAAAACAAAAAAGAAACACTGTAAAGATAGGTGCTCAATTTTAAGACTCAGAGTAGATTTAGAAATTCATTTTACAAAGCAGTGAACTGTTCATTTTTGTGAATGTTCAGAAAAAGTTGGATGACCATCTTTCAAAAATATTGAATTGCCAGCTTCCACCTGCAATTAGGAGAGTGCCCTTCTCGCCACGGTCAGCAGCCTTTAGTTGATTATCATTGACAACTTAATAGATGAATAAAGCTTTGTCTGGTGAAAGAGCCTACGAGCAATGACATCCCAGTAGTAACGAACACATCTAGCACCCAAATCTTGGTTTTAAAATTTCAGGCTTCAGACTAAGATGGAAACGTAGGAGGCTCCTGAATTTCCCTCCTCTATGGACACACCATATACAGAGTAACACATGGAGCAATTCCCTCTGAGAGAAATCCAGAAACTAGTTCAGTGACTCCTACATATCAGATAACTGAGAAAATGCCCACATCGAGACAGATAGGAAAGGTTTCTCACCTTTCTCACCATAAATTCTTTCTCACCATAATGAGATGGTGAGATGCTTTCTCACCACAAATTCTACCCCTAACGCTGCTCCATACAATCAGGGGGGACCCCAACTCACAGCTTCTCCTGCAGAGCAAAGGCCTGGGACCTCATCTAACACCCCAATTTTTAAAGCGGCCACCTGAACAATGGACTGTCAAATCAGCTAGCTCTGATAGCTACCGGGGCTTGTGTTCACAGGTCCCACAGGACTGTAAGAAACAAAGAAGCATTTGTAAAGGGCCAAGAAAGCCCTCATTCCAGCTCTTCTCCCAGGGTTCAGCATAGTATAAAGCACAGTATGAAGAGTCAAAAACACTCATTTCCCAGCCTTTCCTTGGAAGGGGTTTGACTATCTCCTTTACTAACTGGTGCCTGAAGATCCAGCTTCTAAATAGCATGCATTTAGGTGCTGACTATAACCCTCCTCAGAGCTCAAAAAAGCAGGCAGGCATTTCCTCCACCTTTTCCCTCTAGCTCACTCCAACAATAAAATCAAGATGCTAGTATTGCCCTGAGGGAGCTTGTATCACACATCTAGTGCCCCAACTTTTATAGCTATCACCCAAGGGACGAGCTCCTAAAATTAGTTCATATGGCCAATGGGGCTTGCATTCGTGATCCTGCAAGACTATAGCAAACAAAAAAACAGTTTGTAAATGGGTATGGAAACGAACCCACAACTATACACCCAAGTTTAGTGCAGAGAGAGCAGGCAAAAATCCCCATCTCCCAGTTTCTCCCTGGAAGGGGTTTGACTGCACACTTTCCCAGCTGCTGCCTGAGGGTCCAGCTTCCCATCGGTCTGCATCTAGTTGTGTGATCCTTCCCTTCGGGGCACTCGCAGGTTTTGTAATGCACTGTATCAACAATATGAAGAACAAAAATAATGTGCTCATCTCTATAGGTGGCAGAAAAGCATTAGACAAAATTAAAATCCATACATGATAAAAACTCTTAACAAAATGAATATAGAATGAATGTACCTAAATACTAAAGGACATATATGACAAGTCCACAGCTACTATCATATGTAACCATGAAAAGCAAAGCTTTTCTGCTGAGATCAGGAACAAGACAAGGATGCCCACTCTGGTCAGTTTTGTTCCACATAGAAAGGGAAATAAAAGACATTCAAATTAGAAAGGAAAAGGTAAAATTGTCTCTGTTTAGATAATATAACCTTATATATAGAAAGCCCTGAAAACACCACCAAAAAAACACCCCAAACAAAAAAACCTTGTTTGAACTAATAAATAAACTCAGCACGGTTGCAGGATTCAAAATCAATATAGAAAATCAGTTGCAAATGTGCCTAGGTGGCTCAGTCAGTTAAATGTCTGACTCTTGATTTCAGCTCAGATCATGATCTCAGGGTGGTGAGATTGAGCCAGTTGTGGGTCTCCATGCTTAGTGGAGAGTCCACTCAAGATTCTCTCTCCCTCTCCCTCCGTCCCTCCTCCCCAGCATGTGCGTGCATGCTCTCTCCCTCTTTCTCTCTCTAAAATAAATAAATAAATAAATAAATAAATCTTTTTAAAAAATCAGTTACATTTATATATACTAACAATGAACTACCAAAAAATTAAGAAAATTATTTTATTGAAAATATAATCAAAAAGAATAAAATACGCAATAAATTTAACCAAGATGAAAAATCTCTTCAATGAAAACCATAAAACATTGATGAAAGAAATTGAAGACACATATAAATGGAAAGATATTTTGTACACATGAGCTAGGAGAATTAATATTGTTGGAATGCCCATACTACCTAAAATGATCCACAATCAATGTAATCCCTATCAAAATTCCAATGGCACTTCTCACAGAAATAGAAAAAAAATCCTAAAATCTGTATGGAACCAAAGAAGACCTCAAACAGACAAAGAAATCTTGAGTAAGAAAACATAGTTAAAGGCGTCCTGATTTCAAACTATATCACAAAACTGTAATAATCAAAGCAGTATGACATTGGCATAAAGGCATGCACATAAATCAATGGAACAGAATAGAGAGCCTAGAAATAAACCCATGCATATATGGCCAATTAATTTTTGACAAAGGAGCCAAGAATATATAATGTGGAATGGATCAGCTCTTCAATAAGTGTTGTTGGGAAAACTTGATATCCTCTTATAAAAGAATGAAACTAGACCCTTATAGTTTACCATACACAAAAATCAACTCATAATGGATTAAAGACCCCAAACCATAACACTCTTAGAAGAAACACAGGAGGGGTTTTGGCTTTTTAGATTGACACCAAATGACTTTTTAGATTTGACCCCAAAAGTAAAGTCAACAAAACCAAAAGTAAGTAAGTAGGACTATATCAAACTAAAAAAACTTCTCAGCAAAGGAAACCATCAACAAAATGAAAATAAAACATACAAAATGGGAGAAAATACTTGCAAAACACATATTCTATAAGGGGTTAATATTCAAAATATAGAAGGAACTCATACAATTCAAATAGCAAAAACAAACAAACAAACAAACAAACAAACAAAAAGGAAAAACAATCAAAACAGGCAAAAGACCCAAATACACATTTTTCTAAAGACAATATCCAAATAGCCAACAGGTACATTAAAAGGTCCTCAACATCACTCATCATCAGAAAAATACAAAGCAAAACCACAATATCGCCTCACACCCATTAGTATTGCTTTATCAAAATGACAAAAGATAACAAATCCTGGTGAGGATATGTAGGAAGAAGGACCCTTGTACACTTTTGGTGGGAACATAAGCTGGTATGGCTACTATGGGAAACAGTGCTGGTGGTTTCTCAAAAATTAAAAATTTGACCTATCATATGGATTCAGCAATCCCACTTGTGGATATATATCCCAAAGAAAGAAAAACAGGATACCAAAGAGAGGCACGTATAACAATTTTCACTGCAGCATTATTCACAATAGCAAAGGTGTGAAATGAAAACAACCTAACTGTCCACTGAAGATGAATAAAGAAAGTCTGAAAAGAAAAAGGTAAAAGAAAATACATAAAATATAAAATAAAGTATCATTCAGCCTTAAAAAAAGAAAAAGGAAATCTTGCAATTTGCAAAAACATAGATGAAGCTGGAGGGCATGATGCTAAATGAAAAAAGCCTGCCAGACAGAGTAGGACAAATATTGCATGGTATCACTTACATGTGGAATTTAAATTTTAAAAAGTTGAATAGAACGTGGTTACGAGGGGTAAGGGGATAAGAAATAAAGAAAGGTTGGTAAAAGGTTACAAACTTTCAGTTATAAGATTAATAAAGTCTTAGGATCTAATATATAACATGGTGATTATAGTTTATAATACTGTATTGTATAATTTGAATTTGCTAAGAGGTTAGAATTTGTGTACTCACCAAAAAAAAAAAAAAAGAGAGAGAGAAATATGTGATGTGATGGTTATATTAATTAACTCAGTGGTGGAAATCCATTCCCATAAATCCATAGTTTATATTTATATCAAATCATCACATTGTACACCTTAAATATGCTGTAATTTTATTTGTCAATTATGCTTTAAAAAAGCAGAACAAATATTATTGAATTGCTAAATTAGGTAAGAATCTCTTAATAGCCATCTATATCTAAATTTCTTAGTTTTTCATGTAATAATCTCAGAACATATTTTCAGTAATAGTTTCTTATGTATTTTCTTTGAGAATTTTAACATGTTTTGCATATGTATTAAACATTTACATGTATATAATTTGGGGGAGAATGATTCTGTTTAGGAAGTTGTTCTCATTTGCTATATGCATTTCAAAAATGAGACATACTTCCAAGTATATTCATTCTCAGCAAACGATTTATGAATAAATATTACTTAAGAGGCATAGATAGGTGACAGTGTAAGACCAGATTATGTAAAATATTTTTTATATCTGCTTGTGTTTCACAAGAAATTAGAAAGAAAAGATCTTTTGGAGCTCTAGAATGTTAAAAATTATTTAAGTTATTTTTCTCAGGGGACAAGCAGATTAGAGTTCATTTACCCTAATTTTGGGATAAATATTGCCTCTTATTTTCAAGGTAGGTGAGTAAAATGGTTGTTCTTTTGACATGGACATTTTACTTAGTAGAATCAACTACAGTAGATGAAAAAAACATTTCCCAAAAATACATCATCATTCCAGTTGAGATTCCATACACATGAATTCAATTAATTCTCAGCTCAGTAGAAAATATCTTTGGATACTTAATTTCAGGGCATCTACCACTATCATTATATTCAAAAACATTTTAAAAACCCAATTATTATTATATTCAAAAATATATTCATTATATTCAAAAATACATAAAAATATGTATAATTGGAAATTATGCTTTGTCCTCTAGTATGTACCAATTTAACTCTGAAATTAAAAATTCTATTCCTTCAGGGGTGCCTGGGTGACTCAGTCAGTAAAGTTGCTAAAGCTCAGTTGATTTTGGCTCAGGTCATAATCTCAGGGTCCTGGGATTGAGCCCTGAGTCCGGCTCCATACTCAGAGTGGAATCTGCTTGAGGATTCTCTCTCCCTCTCTCTCTCTGCCCCTCCCCCTGCTCATGTGCATGCTCTTTCCCTCAAATAAATCTTTTTTTTTTTCCCCTCAAATAAATCTTAAAAAAAAAATTCTATCCCTTGCCTTGTACTATTTTCCTCACCCAGAATTCCTGTTCTCATGCTCTGTTTCCTTTTTTTTCCCCTCAATGCTTTTTTTTTGTTTCTTAAACCCATTTTAAGTCATGTCCATGGTTTAAAAATCACACAATTTAATATCTTTTTTGCCTGTTTCATGGCATTTCTTATGCTTGTAGGTTAACTCTAGGATTTAGTGTTCTTCTTGTTTTTATACATTTGTTCCTCTACTTAATTACAGGTCTGTTTTTGTTTGTTTCCCACTGCCAATAGCTTTTATTTCAATTGATACCCCCATAAGCATAAGTATCTGCCTTGTGCATGTAGATTCCCAGTAATTATTTGTTGATTAACTGATTTTCACCATTTTTTAAGTAAAAAAAAGGCACAAATTTGAATACAAGCAATTCATCAAGTTCAGAATGTCTATAGGGGGGATTGACTGGGAAATTTGCCACAGTCCAGGTTAAAAATATCAGTTTGCCTAGGTAGAAACCGATTCTTGTCTGGGCCCCAGATTTGATGGGAATCCAATTCTTGGATTCACTTTGACTAAACCGAGAAGAGGCAGGGCTATATGAACCAGAATTCAAATTATTTATTTGTATTGAGAAATAAAGGTTAGATGGACCAGATACTTGACTCTATTTCTTATGGTGCCTTCTTCCCCACAGAGTATTCAGTGCATTCTGCTATAGTGTTTTCTTTATGTGCTACGATTGCTGAAGGAGTCTCCATGTTACTGACAGAGTCTAATTTCATCTAAGTTAATATTATCTCTTCAATTCTAAGCTCTGAGGATCATAAGCAATCCCAAAGCTTTAGATACATGTTTTTTTTTTGGAGAAAAATAAATAAAAAAGGAAAGTAAAAGGAAGAGAAACATGAAATACATGTTCTAATTTAAAAGCACATCCAGGGACCCCTGGGTCACTCAGTCAGTTAAGCTTATGCCTTTGGCTCAGGTCATGATCCTAGGGTCCTGGGGTTGATCCCTGCATTGGGCTCCCTGCTCAGCAGGGAGTCAGCTTCTCCCTCTCCCTCTGCCACTCTCTCTCTCAATTAAATAAATGAAATCTTAAAAAAAAAAATTTAATTAAGAAAATAAAAACACATCCAGGTTGTAATAAAATAAAATAAGACTTTGGAGAAAATGTTTTGTTTCAGGCTAAGGCAAACATTGATCAGTAATTGGTCTTCATGCAATTCTTGTTAACCTTGGTAGTAATACAGACACACACAGACACACACATATATATGTCTACTGATATATATATATATTTAATAACAGAGATTGCATATGTCTTGTCTTCTTTGACATATGTCTTCTTCTTTTGGTTTAACTCTGACATATGTCTTCTTCTTTTGGTTTAACTCTTATAAAACAGTCATATTTTCTCTAAGCTTTTTGGGACATCTGATTTTTGAGCCCCATTTGTCACCTAAATACCTGATATCACCACAAACATATTGTACATAGGTTTAAATGATAAATTATTATTATCTATTGTTACTGATAGTCTTTCTACCATATTAGTTTCATAATTTTTAATAAAAACATTTTATATTCTCCATGTAATAAAGAAATTTCATATCGAAAGCATGCATTTTTAAATCTGCACAGCACCCCTTCATTTCCAGCCAGTATGTTGCTACAGTTATGTAATGCTCC
The DNA here is from genome assembly GCA_028534135.1 of Potos flavus. NCBI lineage: Eukaryota > Metazoa > Chordata > Mammalia > Carnivora > Procyonidae > Potos > Potos flavus. Next base: position 80,574,685 of record CM052899.1, on the reverse strand, counting down.
ACTTATTTAACAAGAGAAGAGCATTACTTTACATCACTGTCACTGTCTAGTTGTCCCATTTGAACACTGCCTGGAGAATCTAGTTTACTGTACTTAATAGGTATTTTTTGTTAATATTCCTTTATAATTCAGTAGAAATTTTTGGCTATAACTACTGTAGACTGTGTTTAAGACAGCACTGAGTTTAGGATCAATTTATTTTAATTTATTTAATTTAAATACTCTCTAATAATGATATTGTTATATATAAAACCGAAGTAAGTGGCCCTTTGGTCCTGATTGCAAATATAAGAAATATATTCTTTCTTGCATTTTAACAAATCTTGATAAATAACATTATGAACATTAATTTTTCATATTCTATGTAATGGCATCAAAAAGAAAATCATGGTTTTCAACAAAATTTGAAGAACTAGATCAACTGAAGAGTTTGACTCTATCACTCTATTTCCTCTTGACACTTGTCATTTGCCGTTAGATAATGCATTTATTCTCCGCATCCTTTTTCAGCACTCATGCTTCTACAGAAGAAGGAAATTTCTATAGTCAGTTTTTTAGTGGGTTTTCAAAACTATATTTAAAAAAACTTGCTTTCTCAGTATTAAGGGAAAGGAGGAGGCTGACCCATTATTTATCCAGCTAGAGTTTTTAGTTTTTTCATTCCAAATTATGTTATCTGGTTTCTAGTCTTTGCTCTGTAGTTAAGTTTAGGCTGATTTAACATATTACAAATTTACCAGTACTTCTACTTCTGCTCAACGTTTTTTGCTTTCTTTTAAACACCATAGTGTGAAAAGAATGAAAATCTCAAAAATGTTTCAACTGTTACATAATGAAACTATTTTCTCCATTTATACTTAATACTGGTGATGTAAATAAAACTGATTTTTTATAAGGAAAAAGCCCAAATGTAGATGCTGTTTCTGTGATTTTCTAATAGATAGATAGATAGATAGATAGATAGATAGATAGATATACAGTTAAATCATGCAACCTTCTTGAGAATGTATAAATTTAAAATAATTTATATTTACCTTCACAGATAATTGTTGAAGTATTTTGCAAAATCTAGAAGTATACACATATTCAAGGTAAAAGTATTTGTTATGGTTTTCTCTTTTCTTGTTCTTAATAGAGTTGATCCCATTTCTTGTTCTATTAGGAACTTTTTCAATCTTTATATTTGTTTTTCATGTGTGAGAATTTTGCAATGACATATTACTAAAGCATGTTTCCTGACAGTGCAAAGAAACTCTGGCGTTTGATCTTTATCAAATACGTTTCTGAGGATCAATCTCTATTTAAGGCAGTGTTGCAACAGATAAACAAATGTCCCTTTTATCAATGACTTTATTAACAGAACTGTCCTACAGGTTTGTCTCTAAAACAGTTGAATTCCTCTTTAATCAGCAAAAGAAAATATCAGTAGTTTAGTTATCTGTCATAGAATTCAATATTGGATTGACTTTGAATCATTACTTGCCAAAGGCTTGCTTGACTGAGTCACCTGGTATTTTGCTCTATTACACATGTTAAACTACACATTTCTTTAGGCTCTATACTGACTGAAAACAGTGAGCAATGTGAAGAGACCATTTTATTTCAGTTCTAAGAGAAACGCTTTTATCATCACCACTTTCTAAAATATATATGCAAGTCAGATTAAAACCTGGGTCACTCCCGGGAAGAAGAAAGTAGTATTTGAACTAGAAAGAACTCAAAGGAACTCTTTGGAGGAGAGGTGGTCTGTGCTTTACAATCATCTGATTAACTTTCAAAACATCCCTTTGAGTGAGATGTTGGTATGCCCATTTTACAAATGAGGGAGTTAAGACTCCAAGATACTAAAAAACATACAGTATGTGGACTATGATAGGCAGAATGGTCCCCAATGATGCCCATGCTCTAATTCTCAGAACATACGAATATATTATGTTACATGATAAAGAGGACTTTGCAGATATAATTAAGGTCGCCAACCTTAAAACATGGAGATTATCCTGAATTATCTCGACATGCACAATCTAATCCTATGAGCTCTTAAAAGAAAAAAAAATTCTCTGGCTAGAGGCAGGAGAGAAGAAAGAGAGTCAGACAGATTTAAAGCATATATTACTATATCATGGCACTCATATAGACTTACTACTGGCATTTAGTATATTCTCTACCATATTGCAATTTTTAGTTTCCATAATTTTATCTTTCTTCCTAAAATGAAAATGATTAATGTAAAAAAGAACACCTTATTCAAAACTTTATGATCTCTAGTGTTAGTTAAATTTTCAATTCAATAGATAGACATGTATATAATTATTTGTTTAAAAATATTCCACTCTCTGGCCGCCTGATGGGCGACTGGCTCAGTCCTTAAGCATCTGCCTTCAGTTTGGGTCATGATCCCGGGGTCCCAGGATTGAGCCCTACATGGAGGTCCCTGCTTTGCAGGAAGCCTGCTTCTCCCTCTCCCATTCCCCCTGTTGTGTGCCCTCTCTTACTGTCTCTCTCTGTCAAACAGATGAATAAGATCTTTAAAAAATATATATAATATATATGTTTTATATATTTTATAATTATTATATATAATATACATTTTATTTTATATGTAAATGAATTTTATAATGAAATTTATAATTTATATATAATATAATCTATAATTATAATTTATAACATTAGATATAATATAATTTAAAAAGAAATATAAAATTTCCTTAAAAAATATAAAATATATTTCATGTATATCATATGTATGATACATATGATGTATATCATATATATTATATATAATATTACATAAAATATAT
>CM052899.1:80534878-80571384 GCA_028534135.1 Potos flavus | reverse complement strand
GAGCCAAGATGCCCTTCAACAGACGAATGGATCAAGAAGATATGGTCCATATATACAATGGAATATTATGCCTCCACCAGAAAGGATGAATACCCAACTTTTGTATCAACATGGACAGGACTAGAAGAGATTATGCTGAGTGAAATAAGTCAAGCAGAAAGAGTCAATTATCATATGGTTTCACTTATGTGTGGAGCATAAGGAAAAACATGGAGACATTGGGAGAAGGAAAGGAAGGGTGAATTGGGGGAAATCAGAAGGGGAGATGAACCATGAGAGACTGTGGACTCTGAGGAACAAACTGAAGGTTTTGGAGGGGAGGGAGGTGGGGAGTTGGGCGAGCCTGGTGCTGGGTATTGAGGAGGGCACGTATTGCAAGGAGCACTGGGTGTGGTACATGACCAATGAATCTTGGAATACTGAAAATAAATACATAAATAAATAAAATACTGAAAAAGAAAATAAAAGTAATTGGGAAAAAAAATAGCACTGCTTTACAATCTAGCAATTACACTACTAAGTACTTTCCCAAAGGATAAAAAAAATACAAATTTATAGGGGTACACGCACCCCAATGTTTACAGCAGCATTATCATCCATAGCCAAAGTATGGAGAGAGCCCAAATATTCATTAATTGATGAATGGGTAAAGAAGACACATGTACACAATGGAATATTACTCAGCCATCAAAAGAATGGCATCTTGCTATTTGCAACAATGTTGGATGTAGCTAGACAGTATTATGCTAAGCAAAATAAGCCAGTCAGAGAAAGACAAATACCATATTATTTCACTTATATGTGGAATTTGAGAAACAAAACAGATGAACATAGGGAAGGGGGAAAAAAAAAAAGAAAAGAAAAAAGAGAGGGAAACAAACCATAAGAGACTTTTAATGATAGAGAACAAACTGAGGGTTGATGGAGGGAGGTGGGCGAGGAATGGGCTAAATGGGTGTTGGGATTAAGGAGGGCACTTTTTATGATGAGCGCTAGGTGTTGTATGTAAGTGATGAATCTCAGAATTCTACTTTGAAACCAATATTGCACTGTATGTTAACTCACTAGAATTTAAATAAAAATTTAAAAAGAAAAAAATGAAAATAATGTATTGGGTAATGATTCAGGGGGTTAGAGATTTGGGCTGGGCTCAGCTGAGTGGTTGTTTTATTGGGCTCCATCAGCTGACAGGTTATCTCTGGTCTGATTGGACTAAAATGGTTTTACTCACATGTCTGACAGTTGGTCCTGCTCTTGGGCAGGGTGCTTTGGTCATGTGTATCCAGCAGCCTAATCTACCTTTATTTATATGGCAGTGTTTGTAAGGTCCTCAGGAAGAACAGGAGAGGGCAAGCCACAAAGCGCAAGCACTTTTCACTCTTCTGTCTGCATCAGACCTGCTAATGTCCCATAGGTCAAAGCAAGTTACATAATCAAGCTGGAATAAATGTATGTAGAGTTTATCCAAGGACAGATACAGGGAGGAACAAATCACTGCAGGTCATTATTGCAACAATCTCCTACTGGTAAAATCACAAGTAAAGAACCACAAGGTTAAATGAAAACCTTGAACCATAAGGTATAAATTAGAGTTGTCCTGTCTTGACACAAGAGGATTGGGCTTCCAAATTCTTGTATTGGTTAAGCATTGGCCCAGGGAGTATAACGGGGTTTTTGCAGCTATCTCCTAGTACAGGCAAAGTGCGCCCTCTGGTGCTTGCTCTTGCAGGTGAGAGCATTCATGGGACGCAGAGAGGGCTATTAGAGGGACAAAGGGGACAGGGATCACAGAAAGCAAAAAAGTATTTGTAGGAATCTGGACTGACTGAGCACCAACATTGTCTGCTACAATATCGTGTTCCACTGCTCAGATTCAATAATGTTGATTAATTAGTTCATGGATTAGCTGGCATTGGGTCTTCAAGATGGTGGTTTTCTGAGAGAAGTCTATGGAGGAAGGATTAGTGGTATGAATCCCACAAATGGTCCTTAGCATAACTTAGGTTCAGCACCTCTTTTCTCTAAAATCTAGTCTAAATCACCCTTTCCTTTAGCTAGCCCCTCTATAGATCTAAATGACTTATCTGGTGGCATGATCTAGACACTCATAGTTCTAAGGGATCTGAGCTCCTGATGATCTCTTTTTAGTCAGGCTGTGGTTGCTCTAATTACTTATTCGTAGTTAAAACTGTGCATGCGAGTACACATAGAGGTCTCTGAATTCTGAAAATATCTCTTCCTTCTCCCATTATAGCATCAAACTATCTCCTCACAAGGATTGATGTCAATTATTCCTGCCAGCATAGCAAATTCTTTCTTTGACTATTGATTTCTAAAGTTTGGGGTACAATAAAATGGCAGCTGTAGCTTTAGGCTTGATGGGATTTTTATAACATTCTCATGAAAATATCCTCCCTCCGGGAATTAAGATCTCTAGACCCAAGGGACCTAGATATAAAAATCAGAAGCATAAATTCCCAGTGTGGTTCAATGGGAGTGATGGTGTGTAGTTACCACTCCTTCTTGTATTCTTTGTTTTCCGGCCCATATGGTCTAGCTATCATTGACATAGGCCCTATAGTGGTTGGCTCAGGGTATATGCCAGATTTTAAAGGACAGAATCTCATTCAGACTCAGGTTTATCTTCAAGCTAGTGACTTAGCTACACCTTTACAAGCCCATTTTAGCACTCTAAGAGGATACATCTTCTGTATCTGGTAATACCAGTGAATGCCATGGAAAGGTGCCCATTGTTGCTCCTCTCTCATCTTAAATTAGTCCCTTTTATCCAAGCAAAACTCTGTAGGATCTCTTAATATATCACGCACTCTGTGAGCAAACAGATATTGATAGGCCCAAGGCTGTGTGAGTGAAACTATTCCCAAGTTTCCTTAGGAAAACCTTGGCCCATTAAGCATTGCCAAGATCCTTATAGGAAAGTTTTTCCACTGGCCACTTTGAACTGGTTGCAGATTATAGTAACTAAATCTATCTTACTTTTGACCTTAAATACTGACACCTAGTTTCTGCATTTCCAGCATCCTATCATCTTTTTTGACACTAAGGAACCCAGTTGTAAATAGTATCTCTTACTGTCAGCACCAGACTGAAAAATAACAGCTACTATTGGGATTCTCTATGATGCATTCTTTATCACTGTTGAAAATAGTGTCCTCTGGCTCTCTCAAGGACCATGATCATCAGAGGGGGGTGTAGTGGTGATTTGGGGTCTTGTATAACAGATTCATTCTATCAAGCTCATTTCTGTGTGCCTTGGGAATCTTCTCAACATTCTGCCAAGAAAAATCTGACATCTCCACCTTATTTAATAGAAACCATCGTTTTTTTCCCCCAAGATTCACAGATATTCCAGAAGCATATTTAGACCTGTTCCAGGAGCCTTTTCCTGAGTGTTAAATCCTGAATCATGACAAAGTACTCCCAAATTAAAAAAACCCCTCCATTATTTAGCTTCATAGTCTGCTCCTACAGGACAGGACTAGGTCCCAAAAGATCTATCCCAGGTATGATTCCGTAGTTCATACTGGTACATAATAGCTTTGTTCTTAAGCTCCTTTGGTGATTGATCCCTCTTGGCTCTTAGTAGGAAAAAGAACCCTTTGGGTGAGGCCAAGACTTAGTTGAACAGGACACTATTATTTCTATACAAGGGGAAAGCATGCCAATTCTATAACCCCAAAATGTTGAGAGAAACAGGGATCCAAGACTCTGAAGCACATCCCTCTAAACGTCTCCATCCCAAATGTCAGCAGACTTAAGACACAAAGGCAGTCCTTTCTGAGGATCTTCTTTCTTATCATTAGACCTTGGCTTGGTAAGTAGAACAATCTGTTCTTGGGCTGTACGAGATGAGGATCTCTTTCTATGAAGGTGTTCTTTTATACCATGCTGTAAATTGCCACTTGAATAGCCTGAGATTGCTATTTTCTTTTTTCAGTGCACCAACTGAATTCAGCAAATATCAATTTGTCATAATTACTATTTCTAATTACTATTCTTATAATTACTATTTACCCCCTGCATATGCTATAGATTTGAGACAGAGCATCCATTTCTACCTCTATCTCATCCAACTTCACCACAAGTGAAAATCTTAACGGCGTTGTCCCTGTTGCCATCTATCCTGTGAGTGAACCCTTTTTAGAATTCCTCTTTAGGATTGCTTTCTAGGACCACAACTAGTATTTATACATGTTTCCCAGAAGCTCATTCAAAAACAAATATTCATGTTCAAATGATATATTAAGAAATATTCTCAGACTCTGGAGTTCAAGTATAACTCAGAGTTTACCCACACTGAGGGAAGGATGTTGGACTTCACTACTCCAAATTTTACTTCCTGCCAAGGAGGGCAGAAGCTACCAGATAGTTCTGGTTCTTCAGTTTGTAAGTAAAGTTATTCTGGTGCCTCAAAGGTAGTCATCACAAAAAAAGCTTTCAGCTGGTAACTGTTGAAAGAAAAAGAGAACCAAAACCTAGATGAAATGGGCAGTGGTGGGTGGTAAGTTCAGTGGTGGGCTAGTATGATGAAAATGGATTCTCATTCCCCAATAATATCTTATAGAATGGAAATTCATCTCCTGTATTCCAAGTGGGAATTTATAATGCACATGTTTGTTAAGTAAAATTGATCTAGTGTTGCAATCAACCATTTACTTAACAGTTGTATAATCTCTAAAAAATTGTGTAAAGTATTAAGTACCACAGAACTATGAGTTTTTAAACACTAATTGATATTTTTTAATTCACTATAACCTTTTCTGTTGGGTGACAGTTACTTCACCATGATTTTTAAAATTGGTTCTAAAGGGAAATGTGTTGCTAATTCCCAACAAATAATTTGCAAAATAATATTAATTCGATCAACCTGTTACACTGCCAATAGAGATACGTCCTAGTAACCTTCAATAGTTCCAATCAATGGATTTTAAATTGTTGGGACAATAGATTTTGAATCCTTTTCACTAATGCAATTTAATTTGTACTGGACCTTTAGAAGATGTTTCATGTGCTATTTTACAAACAACCTTACAGAATAGTTTTAAGATGAACACAGGAGAGGGGGAAAAAGGGGAGGGAGGCAAACCATAAGAGACTCATAATTGTAGAGAACAAACTGAGGGTGGCTGGAGGGGAGGTGGATGGGGAGATGCTAACTAGGTGATGGGGATTAGGAGGGCACTTGTGATGAGCACTTGGTGTTATAGGTAAGTGATGAATCACTTAATTCTACTCCTGAAATCAGTATTACACTATATGTTAACCAACTAGAATTTAAATAAAAGCTTGAAACAAAAAAATTAAATTTAAATTTAAAAAAATATATAAAAAGAAATGAAAGGGAACAAGGCATCTATTATAGAACAGTGACCAGCAGTGAGATAAATTTAAGAAATTCACAATTTAAAAAGAAATAAATTCATAAATTAGTTTGAGCACTTTAAAAACACTTGTTAATTTTTCCCAGATCAAATATTCACATTACAAGGCAAATATATTCAAATCATATCACTTGATTGTGTTAATATTTCCAATAGAAGTCATATACTTACTTTTTTGAGAGATACATCATCACTACTACAATGAGACAGTCCATGATGAGATGTTTAAAGTAGCATGGAGAAGGAGCACAGCTTTAAAAATTAAACAGGAAATTGTTTATACCTTCTGACATATTTGCAAAATAAAAAAATAATATGATGCTACAGAGTTGTTTTAGGGGAGTTACTGAGCGTATCTATATAAAGCACATGCCATGATAATTGATAAATATGATGCATTCAGCATATGGATGCTCTTATTGACTTAAAGCCTATACAAACTACTCACTATCCCAGTGAGTGCTTTTTATACTTTGAATGCTATGTATTTTTGACAGTGAGAGAGTTAATAAAATATACTTTATTTCTTTAAAACCTCAACACTTATCTGCCTATGTTTAGGTGGCTGAAAATAGATAACTCTTATTGAGAAACTACTGCATTTTTTTTTTAAGATTTATTTGGGCTATCAAATGAGTAATTGGTTTTATTTGAAAATATTCTGTTGTTTCCATAAAACCTCCTTTTAGATATGCTAAAAAGTAAATTATTGATTGATTGTTTAAAAAAGTATGTTTTATATCCAAGGGCTTTGAGGAAATCGTGGTAATTACATTTATTGAAAAAAATTTAATGTATAAAACAGTTAATCTATCATGTTCCCATTTAATGGAACAAAGAAGTTTTGCTTATTTCAAAAATTTCAGTACATTTAAACAATGTTGAACATAATATAAAAGTATATTTTAATAACCATTCCTATAAGTAAAAACATACCTACATCAGAGCTGTTGGAATAATTCCCTAAACCTCTACTTTTCTTATTTCTCTAGTTAGAAAAAAAACAGAAGTATGTTCCCAAATCATAAATTTTTAAATCATAAATCTTGAAACTTAAATAAAAATTTAGGAATCAAAAGGATGTTATAAAGGAGAAAAAAATGAAGATATTTAATAAATTAATCATTACCAGTAAATGAGAACTATTAAATCACCTAATCCATATTGCTTTTAAAAAGAAAATGTAGTCACTGAAAAAGAGCAAAGAAGTGCCCAGATCCCAGATCTGAGGTGACAAGACCAACCTCAAAATGTTGCTAGCCTTTACACAAATCATTCAGGTTACACATATTTTCTGGCAAAGTAGGCTTAATGCCACCCTTTATGTACCATTCCAAAAACGTTACAATATAAAGTGAGAGTAGTGCCCTTTTCGGGATAGTCACACTTCTGTATTAAAATAATACAAAAACACAAAAAAATTATACCACTTAGGAAACTTATGTTTTATGATTAGAAATAAATCACTGACATATGTTACATCATATCATATTACAAGCTCCATAAAGGTAAATTTTTGTTTGTTTTTTGTTTGTTTTTGTTTTTGTTTTTAAGATTTTATTTATTTATTTGACAGAGAGAGAGACCACAAGTAGGCAGAGAAGCAGGCATAGAGAGAGGGGGAAGGAGGCTCCCCACTGAGCAGAGAGCCCGATGTGGGGCTCGATGCGGGGCTCGATGCGGGGCTGGATCCCAGGACCCTGAGATCATGACCTGAGCAGAAGGCAGAGGCTTTAACCCACTGAGCTACCCAGGTGCCCCTTTTGTTTGTTTGTTTTATGTTTTGTTGACAGCCGCTTCTCCAGCACCTAGGACAATGCCTGGCAATGAGAGATGCTCCATCAACATCAGATGTCACTGTGTCTGAAATGTTATATAGCATTGTCTTGCAACAAGTTTGAGAACCATGGTTCCAAACTAGGTCAGAAACTAAGTTATGACCATCTCTTGTATGAAAATGGAAAAAAGATTTCCTGGCAAAACAATTATGAGAATATTGGTGACTGATTCCTCCTTTGCCAAATTATCTTTGAAAAGATAAGGATACTTCCCAATGGGACACCATTGTCAGGAAGTGAACATTTTTATCCTTGCATAGATGGGGCTTTCAGAACATTTTACTGGGATCTGGGTCAAAGTACAGACTTTGGATGTTCTAAATAGATAGAGAGAGACTATCTGGAAAAGGTACTTATCCAGAGGTATTTCTTTACATTTCAAACAGAGATGAGACCCAGATCCATAAACAAGTTGTTCTAGGGAATATAAACTCTGAGAAGTTCCTCTTATCTTACCTCTAAAGGCATATATTTACATTCCAAAAGGCAATATAGTAGGGTTTTTTATTTCCCTTCTCTTCCAGAGGAAAATTTGTTTATAATAGGAAACAAACGTTTCTGTCCCCCTCTCAGAAGTAGAGGTGGAATGAGGAGCTATATCCTTATACTCTCTCAGGTTCAGTTTCACGGTTCCTTTCCTGTAGTTATGACTCACACATGTGCAACATTCTTCATCTGGCCCTCATCAAATCACCAAGAGTTGGGAAATTTAGGGCAAGGGAAAATGATACGATTTTTACTCTGAGTAATAAACCTTTCCCTGCCCCAGAAATCTTGTGTCTAATTTCAGAATAATATGAATAAATATAGATATTAAAAACATAATCGGCTACTACATTAGCACTGACAAGAGAGCTGTGTCTGACAGACACATGCAAAAATCCTTCGTGCATTTTAATAGGTAACTTCACAGTGGACTTGGGCAGGTGGAAAGTTGGGTGGAGGGAACCTGACCCTCAACACTTTTGGCTGATCCGTCCTCCCATCCTTCTGTTTTCCTTCCCCTGAAACACATGAGAAGGAGCAGAAGGCCAGGCCAACAAATGGAAGAGAGTCACTGATACCTGTACCTGGCACAAACAGAAGCTATAGGTCGAGGGCAAGGGGAAGTCCCACATTTGCATCTTCTTCCTCTTCAGTCTGGGTGGATTTTGGGTATTAGCAGAAAGCTCCAGGGTTTGCAACTTACACAGGTGTTAGCCCAAGAAGAGATGTGGACTGGGTAGAAATGGTACTTCCTTTGGTAATTTATTCACATATTCAGCAAATAAACTGTATTCATCATGTTTTTATTTTCTGTATATTATGATATTTTGACAAATTAAAAAAATCATTCTGTTTGGGGAGAGACTGCCCCTCCCAGAACTAGCCGATTCTTAGAGATGGCAAGGGGACCATCCAGGAGCATGTCTGACATGCAAACTTACTAATCCAGAGCATACCTCCTCCATCTGGCCATCATCCCAGGAGGCAATATTCCTCACTTTAGTCATCTCAGGCCCATGTACCAGATTAACTAAGGACCACCTCTATAGCCCAAAGCCCACTGAAATTATTCACACTAGCCAATCCTATACTATTCACCCGACTCTGCTATGTCTTTCCTGAGGAAACCCCAATAAAAGCTACTGGACTAAGCTCTCCTGTTGTTTCTGCTTTTGTTTCCTGAACAAAACCTGGTGTTCCTCTTGCAGAGCTATGAGGCTAAACTTGCCTTTTGCTTCCAGGGGAACTGTAAGACTGAATTTTTCTTTCAATGGCATTGACCTCTATGTGTCATCACTCAGTTGCTTTTACAAATTAAGACTCAGGAACAGAGCAGAAATACCTCTATGCTATGGCTACTATGAGACTACCTCTCCTGTTTGCCAGGACATGGGATATTCATCTAGTTATATATTGTCTTCTTTCCCATCTGTGGTTTCCCTATGATGCTATGATGTGTCTAAGTTGGAACCTATCTTCTTTCCTTCCTTCCCTCCCCCTGCTCCTTTCTTTCTCCATATCGCTTTGGGTTTACTGGGCCATTTGAATCTGAGGACTGGTGTCTCTTTCAAATTATGGGCATTGTCTGCCTTCTTACCACTCTTTTCTCCTTCTGACACTCAGATTAGATGTATGCTATGCATTCTCCGTCTGCCATGTCTTCTAACCTCTCCTTCATATTGCCTATCTCCTTCTCTTTCTTTGTCTATGCCTACTTTAGTAAGGCTATGTCTAAAAAAGTTACTTGTAGAAAGCCTAAGAACTACACACACACACACACAAAATTGGTGAGGTCATGGTGAAAACATTAGCATCAGAATTCAGTTCTCTTTCTTTGACTTTTTTTAAAGATTTTGTTTATTTATTTGACAGAGAAAGACACAGCAAGAGAGGGAACACAAGCTGGGGCAATGGGAGAGGGAGAAGCAGGCTTCCAGCTGAGCAGGGAGCCCGATGTGGGGCTTGATCCCAGGACACTGGGATCATGATCTGAGCCAAAGGCAGACACTTAACGACTGAGCCACCCAGGTGCCCCTGACATTTATTTTTTCTATGAAAGCACATAATGCATTTAGTCTCTGGATCTACTTCTTACAAATTTGAAACAAAAACATCTCAAGTTTCATCAAAATCCTGGCCAAGCTGTAATGTGTTAATCAATTTGGTAGATCCATTTAGAGGTCTCCAAAATGCCCTGGGAGTGTTGCCAGGGTAGTCCCAGTATGTTGCCAACAGTGGCATTCTGGATTCAAATATGGGAGTGGGGGTGGTTGGAAGGCTGACTAGGCTCTAATCTGATCTCTACTTTTCCCCTGGGAACTTGCTGGTGGGAGATAAGATTCAGAAGCTGGAAAGGTACTGTGATCTAATATCTGACCTCTGTATTCAGATCACATCTTACTACAATTCTTCTCAAATTGTCCTCACCAATAGAAGCCAGGAAACTTAAGTTTGTTCCATAACTCTTTGCCATGAACTCTGCGGCAGTGACTCAGTTCTGGAGTATATGTGTGTCCAAAACTGCTCTTTGCCACGCCCTTAGATTGTCATCTGCAAAAATTTCTCTTCTAGACAGTTTCTCATTTCCCTGTTGACAAATAGTTATCCAGTTAACATACACACCCTATATTAGTCAGAGTAACTAATAGGAGCAGGCACAATAAACAGACCCTGAAATTTCAGTGGCCTAGCAGATTTATATATTCATAAAGTCTGCTGTAGGTCTTCATCAGAAAGTGCAACAACTGGAATATCTGGCTTTTAAATTTTCCATGGAACTGTAAGAAGCAGATGGAGCTTGCCTATCAAATTTCACTTCTTTTGCCCAGAAATAATGTATATAATCAGTCTCTTAGTCACCCAGAACCAGTCACAGGACTCCTATTTAAATTCAAGGAAGGCTGGAAGAATAAGTCCTATCATGGCAAATTTGGTGATCATTAAGTATTTCTGCCACAAATCCCATTAACTATTCACCCTGCCATATGTATTTTGTTTTGTTTTTTCAATACCTCAACCTTGTCTATGACAACACCAGAAAATAACATTTCCTATAAATTAGAAACACTTGACAATTCCCAACACTAGACTTGATAGACTCTCTTACAAGCATTGGAATTCTCAGACTTTGGGGACTTTATAATATTTCTATGGCTAAGTTCTTCTGTGTTTCTCTCTTATCTTGTAGTGTCAAATTTTTGTCCTGCATTGCACAATAGCAATCTAGTATCTTGAAGATCTAGTTTGAGTCTTTAGAACGAGGGAAAATCTCTGAATTTCAATACCAATCACCAAATTTCTTTCAATTCTAAACAAGACTACTAATTGTAACGAAGGTCCACAGATAATTGCAGAAAAATTCATTTCCGGAATACAATTTCCTGAAACGGTTTTTGAAGAGTTCTTCAATTTAATGTAGTTACATAATGTAAAGCCTAAGTTTCTGTTTGATTCATCTATTCCTAAGCTATACTTTCCCTCACCTATTGCAATTTTTATCTAATCAGTATCTACCATGTCCCTTTGATTTTAAGATGCTATAATTTAAACTCTGATTAATACTTCCTCTAAATTCTTAGTGATTAAAAAAGAATCTAGCTAGGTAACTTTACCGTATGTGTTTGGATATTCTCCCAGTAATTGTGGTCATGGTCATGTGTTTGCCCATCCCTGTGGTGGCCACTTGGCAGATCACATAGTCACTATAGAGGGCAAGAAAAAAAAAAGGGTGTTGCTCATTATTTGTATTAGTGGAGTTCTATGGATGTTTCCATCACCCCTATTCAGTTTGCTTACTTAGACTACTTTATTTCCATGTGAACACTTATATCTAAACATAATTTTTATTCAAAATCTCCAAATTTTCATAAATTAGTTAGGTTTTGCTATATATTTATTAAGAAATGAGCGAAATTCTTTATGAACCAGAAATACACACAATTCTTATTAAGTAATAATAACTGTGTAGTTTATGAGAAATCTGTCTTTGTGATCACAAAGTAACAAGAAAAGTATCTTAACAGAATTAGACAAGACTAAGCATATTTACATGAATTAATCTATGTAACCTCTTGGACTGACATCTGTAAATTATATTTTTTACCACCATTAAATGCAATAAGCTTATTCTTACTAGACAACCACCTCAAATATATATATTACTTAAAAATGAATGAGCAATACATCTAAATTTATTAGTTTGGATAAATTAATGATTTCATATAATAGGGGTAGGCAAACTTTCACCTACAGACAAAATCTGGCCTGCTGCCTATTTTTGAAATAAGGTTTTATTAAAACATAGACAAGTTCATTCATTTTCATATTGGCTATTGCGGGTTTTGTACTATAACAACCACAGTGAACATATGGCATGCCCGGTGGAAAATATTTGTTATCTACCCTTTTGCTAAAAAAGTTTGCTAAACTAGGTTATAGAATAGTATATCATTTTATAGGATAGATTTAGGAACTTATCTTTGACACATTTTCAAATGCTTAAAATGCTATTTTATTTTATTATTTTTTAAAGATTTATTTATTCATTTTAGAGAGAAAGAGAAGGAGAAAGAGAGAAAGAGAGAGAGTATGAACAGGGGGAGGGGCAGAAGGAGAAGGAGAGAAAGCTTCAAGCAGACTCCCCACTAAGTGTGGAGTCTGATGCGGGGCTCCATCCCAGGACCCTGAGATCATGACCTCAGCTGAAATCAAGAGTCTGATGCTTAACTCACTGAGCCACTCAGGTGCCCCTTTAAAATGCTATTTAAAAAATAATTTGTTTTTATTGTTAAAAAAATTTATTGTTTTGATAATATTTCAAGAATGAGAATTACTGCCAAAAAAAAAAAAAAAAGAATTGTCCCTATTTCAAAAGAGGCACTGAGAATTTTACTTTGTATAAGCATATAATATGCTATAAACATTGTACAAAGCATATATTTCAAAGTTAAAATAGAATTGCAGTGCCATTCTATTTAATATCAGTGTGAGACTTTTTATCTAAACTAAGGTTTCAGATATGCATCTACGCATATAAATTTTAAGCACACACAGATACACATTCTGGCCTTCATATTGCTTTTGTGTATATCTAAATGAGTGTGTGAATAGGTATTTCAGGGTTATGTAGATATGCATGTGAAAGGTACTCATTCTGTCCCTATGTGCCACTATGTTAATATGAATCAGATATCTATGACTATAATCTCCTTATGAACTCTTATTCATATTTTTTAAGTCATGTAATAGAAATTTAACAAAAACAATGAGAAGCCTTAGTAATATTTGGGATAGGCTGTATGTGACAATGTGGTTGATTTCCCAGCATCCCTTTCATCGTGTTCAGCAGCCATGCTATTTTTATGACTCAAATATAATTTCATTTCATAATTTTCATTTCATAATTTCAAATATAATTTCATTTTCACATCCTCTTGCTACGGTCATCAGCTCAGATACTAATGCCTTTACTAACCAGCACAGGCATTTTCCTGGATAAAATGATATGTTCAACAATGGGCATTTGAGTCCATTTGCATCAATAGATATGTGAAACAATTTTCTTGAAAAACAATGGATATAAAATTTCTTCTCTTTCCTGAAATGGCTATAAGAAGCTAACATTTTCCTGTGTGATATACAGATGGGAAGCTGGGAACCACTGTACTCAGAGGAATATTTAGGATTAGTAGGAAGCTGACAGTATGGGATGTAGAGAGCGGTGCAATTGAGTTCTTGCTAAAATAAATAGATTTCACTTGCTAACATGAGTAGATTCCTACTTCATTAAAAATAAGTAGATCCCTTCATTAAAGGAAAAATTCCTTGTCTCTTCATCTTGAAGTTAAAGGAGTCAGCAAATATACATTTATGTTTTACAGTGTGACTTTAGTTTGTTGTGACTTTTGTTACCAAAGACTCTTAGCAGATACAGATATATTCCAAATCTCCAGCATAATTCAGGATTCATCAGCTAATTCATTCATTTATTTAAAGATATCTTCACAAACTATATATTGTAAACAAACAGATTATTAGAGTCTTAAACATGATTTTCATGATTTTTGTTTTACATCGTAACAAAGTATACCTATATGGGGCCCTATGCTGTCATCTTATGATGAATAAGAAATATTTAAACAAACATGTTATAGTTTTGGCTCATAAACTCCCCTAATCTTTGGTAATAAACTTAAATTTAGTTTTCTACAGTTACATTGGCCAAAATTTAATTCTATGAAATAGAGACTATAGATGTACTAACACTTAAAGAAGCATTTAATATTTCTTAATCATATGCTTTTAGCAAATCAATGTGTCACTGAAGGAAATCCTTTCGAAAGTAAATAAGATTCTATTCATCTATGGACTCTGATCAGAACAACTGTTCTGTAGCCTGTTTGAGGAGGAGGCATATCACTTCTAACTTGACTGGCAGGGACTTAAATTTGATTGGTCTGGGGGCATCTGGGTGGCTCAATCAGTTAAGCGTCTGCCTTCAGCTCAGGTCCTGATCCCAGCGTCCTGGGATCAGCCCCCAATTGGGCTTCCTGCTCAGCGGGGAGCCTGTTTCTCTCTCTCCCTCTCCCTCTGCTTATGCTCTCTCTCTCTCTCTCTCTCTCTCTTCCTCTTCACCGCCTCTCTCAAATAAATAAATAAAATCTTAAAAAAATTTTTTTTGATTGGTCTGATTTTGCTCCTTGCTGGACCCTGTGGAAAATGAGAGGAAAAACTCCACTGCCATGTATTAAAGAAAAGACAGATTAAAAAGAAATGATTAAATGCATCAAGAATATAACATATTTAAGCTGTAGAGAGGCAATATTGACCATTCCAAGTGGCTTCTCTGGTCTTCCACAGCACACTCCCCTCTTTTCCAACCCTGACATCAGTGACTTACTCTCAGTTAGAGGTCATCACGCCCTTCTGCTTCCTAAAGTGTTAAATACTTTTGAGTTAAGGGCTTTCCAATCCTAAAGTATTTGCATTTTAATAAGGAACTACTGAAGATTGAAAAACCTTTAGGACTTAAAGGAAAACAATTCTAATATTGCTAGGTGAGGCACTTGCAATTTAATTCACAGTAAAACAAAATTTGCGATGTGGTTAGGTGCATAATTTAACCTTGTGCAATGCCAATCCTGTTTGAGTAAAAGGAAAATGAGAGACTTGATAATATTTCAAAGTTGCTTTTATTTCAGTCTCTGTAAATGGCTTAGATCAAGTATCAGGAAAATTTTCTTTGCCAAACCATTTTATTAAAATTTTACTCCAGCCCAGTTTTCCATCCTAAATTATGTATTTGTAAGCACAGGAACTAACAATCATGTATCCACACGGAGTAAATCATGCTCTCATTTTCTCTCTGATGTCTGAGTGCATAGACTGTTTGGTGCCCTGTCAGGAATCTGTCCAAGTACCACAATAAGTAAACTGGCAATATGCACCTTGGTGCAGACTTGTCTTTCAAATAGAGATTACTAATTGTCTGGAAGGAGCAATACCTGCTATTATCTTCCCTGAAAAATATTTCCAGCACTAAATAATTCAAATATAAATGCCTTCCTTATGCTTGGTCTAGTGTTTAAAAATGACATGCTTTTATAAGTTCCACTAAAGTTTAGGGAGACGAAACAGATGACAAGTAATAAAGAGGAACTAAAAACAACATAAAAGGAGAAACAGAATTCCAAGTGAGTATATTGTAAATTAAAGAACAGTACTTTTAAAAGAAATGAAGATGAATAGCAATAATAAAAAAGGGACATAAGTAGAAAAGGCAAACTCTACAATGTTTTGTAAAGACTGCGTATAAAAGGAAGAGAAAAATATTGAAGCATAGGACAATCATATTTGTGTAAGATATAGTTTAATTTCATTGCTTAAACAATTAAACATGATGTTTAATGTGCATTAATGAAGGTGATCCAATTATTGTTTAGACAATGGATTTCATGAAGGTAATATCATATAAGATCCAGATGTGATAGCAATCCCTTTGGAAAAAAACTGTTGATGTTTATATGCTCTAAATCCAGGCTTGCTAAAGATTACGAACAGTTAAGAATGACGTCATTTGGAAATACTTAAATAAAAAAAATCATTTAGATGAAAAAAGGTGAAATTTTCCTTAGAAACAAACCAGGACCCACCAGGAAATCGTGGTAGAGCAGCTCTGATAGGATTGGCTTTATGCAAGCCACAAGGTACAAGACGACTTTAGAAAACTTTGAGATTTGCTCAGTACCCTCCCAATGAACTAGGATGAGATTCTTTTCATAGAAAGCCATAAAAATAATCGTTGAATGACTTT
Organism: Potos flavus; assembly: GCA_028534135.1. Classification (NCBI taxonomy): domain Eukaryota; kingdom Metazoa; phylum Chordata; class Mammalia; order Carnivora; family Procyonidae; genus Potos; species Potos flavus. Next base: position 80,555,347 of record CM052899.1, on the reverse strand, counting down.
TCATTTTTCTACCTAAGGCAATGTGACATCAGAAAACATCTGTATATAAGTTTTAAAACTGATGTAGAGTAATAGCACAAAACTAAAAGAGAGATTTGTAGTCATTTCCAAACTTAACCCATTTTACATGCTTACCTACTAAAAGTACAGGAACTTAACTTTTCTTAGCACATTGTATGATTTGTGGTCACGAGTAAAATCAGATGTTTTTAAATATAGGTTATTATTAATAAGAAATTCCAAACAGTGAAGACAAGTTATTTCAATTAATGTTCATCTGAAAACCTTTTTACTTTTGAAAATATTTTTGATTATGTAAATGAGCCTACAGTTTCATTTGTTATTTAAAAATTCTAAGGAAAATGACAATGAATAATAGTGACTACCATTTTTGCCTGGACATTTATAAGCAAACTTTATCATCTCAACCTTTAGAATTATTTCCTTATGAAAGGAAGCTAATACTATTTTCATCTACAGTTGGTCTTTGACTAATGCAGGAGTTTGGGGCACTGACCTCTCATGCAGCTAAAAATCCATGTACAACTTTGAACACCCCTCAGAAGACTATTAATACCCTACTGTTGACCATTAGCTTTGTTGGTAACATAAACAGTCAATTAACACGTGTTTTGTATGCTATATGTATTATACACTATATTCTTACAATAAAGTTAAGCTAGAGAAAAGAAATTGTTATTAAGAAATTCATAAAAAAGGGAAAATACGTTGTATTTATTTTTTAAAAATCCACACATGAGTGGACCCACAAAGTTCAAACCTGTGTATCTCTTCCAAGTATTTCTTTTTTATGAATCTTATAGTCAACAGTATTTGCCAATTTTGCTAGAGGAACAGTATTGTGTATTATAGGACATCTATTACTTTACTAAGTGAACTGTGAGGAAAAAGAATTCCCCATAGGACATTTGATTTAAAATCCCAGGTTCAATCACATTACTGACCCAACGACAGTGTCCTGAACCAATCCATTATTTAATTAAGCTTCTATGCAGGCCAGGTCTTCTGTCAGTGTTTGCACTACCCTCAGGTTCTTGAAAATCAGCCAGATTGAGAAAAAGAACTTTGTATTAGTTTAACTATGGCAGTTATCTATCTGGATTTTAATTGTTTGGTTGTTTCCCAGAGTTCCTTATAAAACTTGTCCAGTGGGTAACCAATTATTTCATCTTGTTGTCCATTAGATCTATTCTACTTGCTATTGAAACTGACACATAGTAGGTGTCCAATAAATCTTTGTTAAGTAAACAAAGTATTTTTCCCCAACATAGCAAAGGATAAAAAAAGAAAGGTGTCCTATCTATGAAAACAGGCATTTTCGACCACATGCATGCAGACAGGTCAGGAGTAACAGAAAAACACAGAAATGCTAAGTGAACAGGCTACAAAAATATTACCTGCATGAAGGTCGCTCTAATGGCAGCTGTTAAAAAAAGAATATATTTTCAAAATGAAATTTTATTTTTTCAGAGTTAAATTATAAATTTAGCATAGGAGAGATGTGCACAGGCAGGTTCAACATTGTTGATAATGTTTAATACATTTGGATGGTGGGTACATGGTTATTATTATTTTGCATAATTTACATATGTGAGGCTTAAATTATTTTGTATAACAGTACAGATAATTATTTAAAGACAAATATATTTTAATCTTTTATGCCTTAAAAGGATTAATGATACCAAAAACATATCAGCAATGTATACCCCATTTAGACCAACAAAAATTTTTCTGATCAGGGAGAAAGTCATTGTCAGAAGGTGGCAGTGCAGCACTTTCTTTTTCAAATGAAATAGTTTTGAAAATACCAAATGTAGTCCTTTCCAGATGCAGGCCTTAGAGCCATGTTCAGTCCTGCAACTTACTTCTCATTGCTGGGGATGTCTCATTAGGAGATTAACTGTTTAAAATGCGACGCTAATGTGAAAGTTCTAATTGAGAAATCCTATGCATGTTAAATTAATCTTAAATAGTTTTATCTAGGATTTGTTTCCTTTCTATGTTTGGCAATGCCAAATGCTAATTCTATCTGTAGAAAATAAATTGTGCGTGGGATAATAATGCACTTTAATATTTTAGATATACAGGTTTCCTTTGCTATTTAAAAGTAGAGCATTCCTATTAAAACTTTGGTTAGCCAAAATGCCATAAAGTGAAGAAGCAATTACAATTAATTTATATGGAAAATTTTTTGAGCAGCTCCAGATCCAAAGAGTAACCTCTCTTAGGCTCTTCTGATACCTTAGGACTATCTTGCTAACAGATGCACAAAATAAATAGAGATAAAGCACAGACATAGTTCGAAGCTATGGCCACTTGATGTGAGATGCTGAGTGTAGTTCCCAGGGAAAGAGCTTCGTGGCACCACTCTCCCCGCTCTGCTCACTGCAAACCAACTGCTGAACTATATTTCCACTTTTTATTCCTCCCCCACCCCGTAAAGCAAAAACTCTCTTTGAATTTCTTTCAGTTAGCGAAAACAGATGCTACTGTGGGTCTTTCATAAAAGTAAAATGACTTTGTATGGGCTTTCAAAAAGCAAGGGAGACCTATATATTAAAATGCTGTTCAAGTTTCTTTGTAATCATTTAATGCATAGCTTTAGTATAAAAATCTGTATCCTTAGCCATTTGTTTTGAAGTAACAATTTTGGCCAACATTAAAGTATAATTGATTATGGAAAATAAATCTATATGGAAGAGAATGAGAAGTAAAATCTGGACCCTAGAAGGTAAGGAATGGAACCTATCTGGTGGTAACATTTATCAAAAGGAAAAATAACTTAAGCTTTTATCCAGGACTCAGCATTGCCCATTAATAGAAAACAATCAGGAAAAAGTCAGACTTTAAAATGGAGTAATATCATGCCATAATATTTATTAAAATGATTTGTAGCTTGAGACATGAATAGGACAGAGACAGAGACACACACAGAGACAGAGACAAGACACAGAGACATCAATAGGAATTGCGATTTTAAATTTTTTGTTAAGTCATCGTTTTTAATGTATTTAATTATTGTGTACACACATTTGAAAAATTGATCACTCTTCAACCAATAAGCACATTAATCTTTAAAACTATAAAAGCAGTTTTGTTTTAAGATGGCTTTAGCCATTCTGGCCTCAAGGATGTATATTTTATAATTATATAAGTACGATTTTGTTGACACTAAGAATATGCATTTCATAAAATAACAATTTAATCACACATTAAATCACAAATTAAACAATTTAATCACACATATTTGTGTTTGTTAAAAATTGCAGTCCCATAAGATTTTTACTTAAATTGTTCTTAAGGTAAGTCATTAACATTTTTTAAAAATACAAATTGTATAGAGCCACAAAATTGGTCTTACAAAATATTCATACTGGTCAAATTTTACATGCTCCCATATAATAGATGAAAATGGAAGACTACTACTTTGTTTCTTATTATGGTTCTATTAATAGGCCATTTTTATGAAGGTGGTCAAGGATAACATATAGTCCATGCCCTCTAAGAGTAATGTTTATGAAATGATTGGCAAACAGAACAAAACAGGTAATTATGCACTAGTCTTAGTGCTACCTACATGATCTATGGGAGAAATAGGAACAATGAAAAAATGAATCAGGAGAGACATATATATGAATTATGGATCTTCAATTTCAACATTTGTAAAGTCACTCTTTTCAACGCAAAATATTACAAAATGCTTATGGGTTATAGTTATTCCCCTGGGGGTCAGAGACCAAAAATCATAATATTTATTCCCAGATATAATGATATCATTCAAACTGGAAGCAACCAGAACCTCTGCTTTCATGTTTGCTCTGCCAAGGTCTCTTGTCTGATGTTGAGCTCTTTATTTTTTCTAACATAGCAGGACACGCCGCATCAACTATGGTGACATCGATATGCAAGGTGTAGCCTAGCACCTAGTGATACATGACAAACAAGACAGCAAAGTCTGTCTTCCAAAGGTTCTCTAAATTGGCCCAGGATATAGCTTTCTCTACTGTAAACAGAAAAGCATGCAAAAAGCTTCTTCTAACTTCTGTTATAAACTCCACCTGCCGCCTGCTAGGAATCACTCAAGAATCCCATAAATTTTTTTTTTCACTCATATTGATTTGTATGATCATTTTCCAGAAGCACATGTATCTACATCACAGAACAATGGACAGTTTAAAGGCATATACAATGCTCATTTTCAGCAGTGAGGTATAATTTGCTCTTTTCCTTGACATTTTGGAGTATTGGTCTAAAGAAAATAGAGGAAATATTCTTTTAGCAAACATGAGCAATTCCAGAGAAAGATTTCATCCCTTGGTGATGAAAATATTATATTCATCCTTTATATTCACGCTTATCTGTTCATGGGCTTATTGACTCCGAGTTCTCCAGAGGTGATCATAGATCTATAAAATGTCCCTGAGGGCTGGATTTTGTCAATTGCTACAGTTGCAGGTTTGAGGAAACCCAGAGTCAGACCCACCCCTCTGACAGCACTGCTGCACAGCACTGAGGAACATAAATTCATTCAGTTCAGGTCAATATTACTGATGCTCAAAATTTGGAGTATTGCTGTATGTTAAGACTCATCTTGATAATACAGTTTCCTCACACATTTTGAGGTTTTGTTCAATATTATGTATAGATATAATGCTGAGAAATCATAAGAATCCTTTTTAGTAACTTTACAACATATTTGTGTTGCAATGTGGCTCATCGCAATGTGGTTATATCCTCTTCCTCACTTTCTTTTCTTCAGATGATTTTGAACCAAGAATCTACCATTCCCCTAATAAGTACAGAATTAGGCTATAGTGAATTTTTTAGAAGCATTGCTCCACTTTCATTTTCGAGGTGGGATCTGGTTTATAACAGCCAGAATAATGATGTTCTTCACCAATTGTATTATCAGAATGACTTGTGTAAAGGGCTTATTGGAATGGCCTCTGCTTAAAAAGAGATTGGATTTATTAATGGCTGTTTTATATAACTTCTCTTTGAAAAAAAAGTGCATCCTTTCTTGTCACTTATTTCATAGACATCTGAAGCTGAAATTCAAATTCTATTAAGTAAACTTGAATTATGAACTCACACAAACTTTTTTTTCTTTCTCAAGTAGTAGAATTTTTTTTTTTTTTCATGATTACACGTATTTTAGATTCTGGCTTCTAAGAGAATAAAAGAAACTAAGATCTATGTCTCCTTTGAAAATCCTTTGGCAGGGCACCTGGGTGGCTCAGTCATTAAGTGTCTGCTTTTCGTCTCAGGTCATGATCCCAGCATCCTGGGATCGAGCCCTGCATCCAGCCCCACATTGGGCTCCCTGCTCAGAGGGAGGCCTGCTTCTCCCTGTCCCACTCCCCCTGCTTGTGTTCCCTCTCTTGCTGTGTCTCTCTCTGTCAAATAAATAAATAAAATCTTAAAAAAAAAAAGAAAATCCTTTTCTTTTGTGATATGTGGTAACTTTTGTGAAAATGTGATAACATTTGTGATATGTGATAACATTTGTGAAAATGTTATATGTGATATCATTTGCGAAAATACTCTTTAACTCTCATGACCTTTCAATATCGATTTGCCATTATGAAATATTTTTACACTATTTTGAAATACATTTAAATTACCTGAGATTTCCCTAATAGTATCTTTGATGACATTATTGCCTAGATCAATTTATAATCACAGGATATTTTAGTCCAGTTTAAAAATTATGGAATGATTTTGGTTTTGTTTGTATTTGTATAAAGTTTCAATCTTATACCATATCAAGAGTAGTGGAATGACTCTTATCTTAAGAAGAGCCATAAGTTTCAAACTAAGGCTTAATGATCACTAGAGTAGGCTGAACAATGTTCTCCCAAAGATGTCCATGTCCTAATCTCCAGAATCTGTGAATATGTCACATGGCATAGCAAAAGGGATTTGAAGATGTAATTCAGTTAAAGACCTGAGATGGGGAGATTAACTTGGATTATTTGGGTCCTAATCACAAGAGTAATTATAAGAGGAGAGCAGAAAGGTTATAGTCAGAGGAGATGTGATGAGGGAAGCAAAATTTTAGAGTGAAGCTGCTAGGACCCAAAGAATGCAGGTGTCCTCTAGAAGTTGAAAATTTAAGGAAATAAATTCCCCCTAGAGCTTCCAGAAGACACACACCCCTTCTGGTACCTCGATTTCAGCATACTGAGTATCATTATCAACTACAGATCTCTAGAACTTTAATATAATAACTTTGTGTTGCTTTAAGACACTGTATTTGTGGTAATTTGTTATAGCAGCAATATGAGGCTAATACAGTTACCTTCAAATTCAATTTTATGAATGAAATTTAGCCATATATTACCCCTCCTTCTTTTCTCTTCTTGTAAATATTTTTTTTTTTTTTCTTCTTGTAAATATTTAATTCTGATACTTAGGTCTGAAAATAAATTATTCTGCAGTTGATACGGCTGACAGAGTCCTAGACATGGAACTATCCTAGCATACTGCTTGTCCATCAGCAACAAAGTGACAGATAAAGTGTCAACAGTCACTAATGATTATGTAAATATACTGTGATTTTATCCATTACATTTACAGGTAAAATTCTCTCAGTTGTTCATGGCATTTTAAAGATACTGCATATTAACAGAGGAGGGGATATAGTTAAATTTGTTCTCATTTGTTTGTTTAAGTTTTTATTTAAATTCTAGTTGGTTAACATATAGTGTAATATTGGTTTCAGGAGTAGAATTTAGTGATTCATCACTTATATATAACAACGAGTGCTCATCACAACAAGTGAAATATGTTTTTAATCTGTGGAAATACATTAAGCCTTCCAAAAGGTAATGGGTGCATAGATATCATATATGATATTTTTACCTTAACTCTCTCTCTAAAAGGACCCATAAAACATACAAATTCAAGCATTAACCCTAACCACGTCATGCTCCTCAACTTTGAGTATTGTAGAAAATCAATTCATTATTTACAAAACTTTCCCTTCAGTTGGAAAGTTCTTCCTCTTCCCTCACCATGACTTTGGTGGTTCAGGACTTTGGAGGTTCAGGACTGCTCCTCTTACAAATACAATCCACCAAAGTAACTTAGAAATTATGTAAAATGGTAAAGATAATCATACAATTAAACTTAGCAGAACACATGATAACAAAAGACATGCAGGTGTCTATTAATAGTGAGATGAAGGAAATAATCTTTAAGGTAAAATATTGATAAGATATTGTAATTTCCAAGAGGATTCTTCAAAGTTTTGTGGTTTGTTTGTATGGTTTTTTGTTTCGTTTTGTTTAGATTTTTGTTTTATTCTACTATTTTACTATTTATAATATAGACATATAAATGATGTTAGGAATATTACAGTATAAAATTAAAGAAGCTTGAATATTACCTCTTCTTGTCCTGTTGACTATTCCTAGTGTGAACTTTTGTAATTATAAATGCTAAACAACATTATGGGGACTATAGCCTCGGTTATTTAGCAATTCACCTGAAAGGTCCTACTATCTCTGTGATATTGCCCCTCAACCCCATAACAACAAAAGCAACAAAAATCTAAAATGTACAAATAAGAAGAAAAATTCTACTTTTCACCTCTAGTGGTGTATTCATGCTCTGGAATTTACCTGTGCCATGAAGATGAATTCTAAATCTGCAGATACTCCCCAGATGTCCTATACACAGCCTCTATTTGTAATTGCCTTTGGGATAATACCATGTTTTATTGTTTATTGAAATCAAGAATTAAAAAAATACATGCACAATCTATCAGTTCACTCCCAAATTCTACCTTTGTCTTCCAAACATTTTAGCGCTCTCACATTCCCTAGTTTTGTTAATGGCATCTTATATTTTCACATTTATCTTCACTGTCCACTCAAATCTATCTGTTCTGGGGATGTGCAACATTCATTATTTTTCTGCCTTTAGCAAAATACTTTAAATATCTTCCTTCTCACTTTATCTGTGCCCTCAATAATTTTCTCAAATCTCATATCTTCAGATAAATTCTCTATGCTGATGACACCCACATTTTATCTCAAGACCCTAATGTATTGATGAAGTCATGCATCCAACTTCCTACTTGCCATTTCCATTTTGTTTTTTAATAAACATATCAAAGTTAATGAGATAAAACAGAACATTTAATTTTCCTTTCAAATCTGCTTCTGTCTCTCTTTACCATCTTACTAAATGTCACCACTGTTCACCTGATTGCTCAGGCTCAAATCCTAAGATTTATTATTGATTCACTCTTTTAATCACACTCTACATCCTTTATACCAGCACGTTCTCTTGGGTTAACCAAATAGCTTTATTACTTCTCAGCACCTCCTCACTGTTCCTCTGGTTCAAGCCACCTGGACTACAATAATAACTTCCCCTCTGGTGCTCCTTCCTCTACACTGCTCCCATACACTGTCCACATACCAGTCAGCATTTTTTATATATTTAAATCAAATCATATCATGCTCCTGTTTACAACTCTTAAATGAATTCTGATCACTCAAAATCAAATTAGAATGCCTAACATGGCTAATGGGCTTATGTGATCTGGCTCCTATGTATTTCTCCAACACTTCCCCCTTTGCTCCCTTTCATTTAGCTCTACTCTCCCTAGGCCTAGTCCTCATTTCCACTTCAAGGCATTTGCTATTGCTGATTCTCCTGCTAGGAGCCCTCTTCCTGCTGATATATACCTGACATTTCCCACTCCCCCATTTAGTTCTTTGATTAATGGGCATCTCCTCAGAGAAACCTTCCTTTACCACTCAATCTAAAATATCTACTGCACCTTTACGTTACTTAGGGTGCATTTATATATAATCCTGCTTCTCTGAAGGAATGTAAACACTGTAAGATCAAGGATTTTACATATTTCACCTCTGCATTTCAGCACCAGGGACAATGTCTGGAAACTGAAAAACACACAGTTAATTATTTCACAAAAGATTAAGAAAATTTATATTGAATTAACTAAGTAACTATAAAATTTGTGTGTTATTCCTAATAATATTTAAATCTAGTCTATTTTTATTCTAAGTTCCTTTCTGACTCAGAAATATGTCCTTTGAGTGGAGTTATACAATAGAAGGGAGGGCTATGAGCAAAAACTCTCATTTACCATGCAGGAATTATATCCCATTTTGAATCAATGCATTGATATAAGAATCAGTATCTTGAGAGTATGATCATTCATAGGTGGACTGATAAAATTATGGGTCTAAAACTGCAAAGTTGATGAGGAGACATAATTCACTATTAAGAGTCCAGCTTGAGTATCAAACTATCTCCCAAATATAATACACTTCAACTGAACTGAAAGAAAATAGATGAAGATAGTTCTTACAGTATGGCTGAACAAAGGATGGATGTTGTATGTTTCAGAATTGGTATATATATATATATATATAGGCTATCATAAGCTTATGACTATTTTTGATTGAGTTTAGTCACAATAAGATAATAAGTCTGAACATAGAAAAATATTCACTGGGGACACCTCAGTGGCTCAGTCGGTTAAGCACCTGCCACATGATCCCAGAGTCCTGGGATCAAGCCCAGTATCCGGGCTCCCTGCTCAGCAGGGAGTCTGCTTCACCCTCTCCCACTCCCCCTGCTTGTACTCTCTCTCCCTGTCAAATAAATAAATAAGTAAATAAGTAAGTAAATAAATAAATCTTAAAAAAATATATCCACTGTTATTCATCAACATAAAAAGATATGGTAGCTGTGTTTCTAATATAAAAATGAAAAATGACTTTAGAGAAAGCAGTTGGATTAGAAGATTGTATTAGAGTTTGCATTTTTTTCAATCATTTTTTGGTTTAGCTCTAGTTCAATTCAACTTCAAATTCTCAACTATTTTATATTGATACTTTTAGTCACTTAATTAAAATAACAAAAGTAGGGGCGCCTGGGTGGCTCAGTTGGTTAAGTGACTGCCTTTGGCTCAGGTCATGCTCCTGGAGTCCTGGAATCGAGTCCCACATCGGGCTCCCAGCTCCATGGGGAGTCTGCTTCTCCCTCTGACCTTCTCCCCTCTCATAGTCTCTCTCACTCTCTCTCTCTCCCTCAAATAAATAAATAAAATATCTTAAAAAAGTAAAATAAAGTAACAAATATAAAAAATTGCATTTAATGTCTCAAATCGATGAATGTTAAATGCTCCCAATATGCAAATATTCATAAATTCAAAGCTTATATTTATGAATAATAACAAATCAACTTTATATAAAGAAGTTGGATACTAAAATTTTCATCGTAATTGAAAACAGACTTGGCATATCTATATTTTGAATATCTAATAGGAAATTACTATTTATTAGTTAGCTGTACTATTATGCATATTAAAAAGATAGAAGTTTAACTCAGAGAAGCATGTAGTATCATAAATGATTGATAGATTATTAGGGCAATTTTTCATTTTATTTCATCCTACTTCATCAGAAGCATTTTGAAGTTCAGTCCAGAATAAATATCCATTTGATTGTCATGACTAGTTCTTATATGACTTATACCTTCATTCTCTCACTCAAGTACTTTCTCTTCCTGGTTACTTGAAAGTATCCAATTTTAGCATCTTTTTTTTTAAAGATTTTATTTATTTATTTGACAGAAAGAGAGAGATCACAAGTAGGCAGAGAGGCAGGCAGAGAGAGAGGGGGAAGTAGGCTACCTGCTGAGCAGAGAGCCCGATGCAGAGCTTGATTCCAGAACCCTGAGATCATGACCTGAGCCGAAGGCAGAGGCTTAACCCTCTAAGCCACCTAGGCGCCCCAATTTTAGCATCTTTTAACAATTTAGATCAGCAAATCCTCTCTGTAACATAATGCATTTTATTGGGCATCAGAGTGGAGCACTTGGAAAAATGTGAAGAGACAAAAAGTATTTTGCAGTAAGGAGGGGAAAAGGAATCTGAGAAGTTTCAAAATAAGTCACATATAGATATAGGAACATAATTTGTTCATAAGACATGTTTTAAATGAAGCCAGCATCCATATCTTTTGCTGAACTGTATAAAAGGCAATATATTATACTAGTTAAGAGACCAGTGTTTAAAGCCATTACACTCCGGGTTGAAATCCTGACTATACCAAATAATATGTTGGGCAATTTGATTCTTTGTGCTTCAGTTTCCTTATCTATAAAATGGGGCTAGTAACCATAACTACTTCATGCAGTTATTAGTGTTTTAATTATGTAAGTTACTATGAAATTGTCTTAGAAAAGTGCTTGGCAGGTAGCAGTTATCTGCAAACAGTATATATTCCTTTCAGCATATATAGAGTACTTTAATTTTTAAAAATGTTTATAAATTATGCCATAACCATGATTTTTTCTTGTCCATCTATATTCTCTATTTTAATATTCCTAAGAATTATCCTGAAACTATAGCTGCAAGAGGAGTCCCAGATTGGATTCCCAATGCTGGTACTCATATGCCATTTACACTGAAATCTTTATTGAAGGATCTTGGTTGTTTTCATAAGGAAATGGATCTAATAACAAAACTCACCACACAGTATTTACTCAGCATTGAACTGGATATGTGACTGTGCCAATACCTGCTTAGGGTCCTCTCCAAAGTCAGCCATACCCAAAGCCTAAACATATGCAATCCAAAGAACATTTATGTACACCAATGCACTGAATCAAGGAAAATATGGGGGGAAAAGACCGCAATTCAAAATATACATTATTTCTTCCAACAATATGAAACAAAGTACAATATAGCACTTGATTAAATTCCGTTAAGTGTAAAATATATAATCTGAAGTTTATTGTCGAACTTCAGTTATTATCTGCTTTAATCCTCTCTGAAAATATGATATTCTAGGTATCAGTTCCTTCCCAGGTCTCAGATCAATTATTTTCTAGTTAGTTTCTGATTATTTATTTTTTCCTCATTACTTACTATATTCATGTTTTCTTAAACAGAGCTGTGTACTCTGGAATGTTCTAGACTTTGGCCTGTATCTCAAAGAGAAAATCCAGATGTCCTTTTACATTTTCCCTTATATATGTAATTATATTAATGTATAAGATTCTCCCATAGTTTTACATGATTCAGCATTGCTGCACTGTTATTTTGTATTGAGTCAAATTAATCACACTTGAACAACTTTTAAAAACTATGGCTCAAGAGGTGTCAAACTATTAAATATTTTTCTATTATAAGGACAGAGAATTGTTCACTGCAGAGAATAAAGTACCACTTTTGCATATATTACACAAACATTTTATGCTTCATGGAACCACAATAAATTTTCTTGCTGATTACTCGTGTAATCTAAGGATCTCCTGCTGTTTTATAGAGAGTCTTATTAATTTCACTCAAGTAGTAAAATTAGCACCTGTAGAGAACTCTTTAAGATTTTTTTAACTTTTATCGTATTAGTAATAACCTATTTCATTTTTCATAGAACAGTTGTTTTACTCCGTCTCCCTATCTATTTAGCCTTGGTGTTCTTTGAATTTATTTATTTATTTTTTTAAAAAGAAGACAGAATTCGATACAGAATAGTATGGTAAGGAAATTTCAGCCTTCAATTCAATCAGATTTAAATAAATCAGTCTCTGAAGTTAGCTAAACATCCCAGAAGGAAATTTACCTGTCCTTTGACTGATAGCGGTCTTACATACAATTTAACACAATTATAGAGTGATTTACTGAATAGTAAGCTCTTGGCCTGAGCAAGTTAATAATGTTTCTTTTTGCCATCATGTGAAAGAAACAGAGGCACTACAAAATATTATTCACTGTCTCTTTCAGAAGTATTTCATACACAATGCATTTGTATCTGTTGGGCTGCACACATATTTGAAATGAACCAAAATATTCTCTAAGACCTCTTTGCTACTTACTGGATCCTGCATTCCAACAGAGGAAGAGCCACTGCAAAGGCATGAGGAATGTTTCAGTGGTGCAGCCTGAGTCTGAAGGAAGGGACACTGAAGGAAGGTTCAGGAATAAATGAACTTGTGTGGAGAATGGTTTGCAGGGTAGAAAAGAAAACAAACTCTTCCTGAATTCCTATTGCCAGACCATATTCTAGATGATTCCATAAGGTTTCTCATTCATCCTCATCCTGAATACCATTGGAGTCTAAGGAGCATGGCTTAGTTCGTTCAGCTTGTCTTCTTCAAAGGCAGTATTCACACGAAGTAGTCTGAACAAAAAGTGGCCTGAAGCCTGAACTCAAGCTTTTTTCTTGTACAACAACATATTGTTTCTGGAAAAAGTGAAAATTGCCTCAGAGAAAACTAATAGGAAGTAACATTTTATGTGATCTCCTAGATAAAAGGTTGGCTTGTTTACTTTCCTTTCTTTCCTCTTTTCCTCCCTTTTTTCCTCTACTCTCCTATCTTTTTACCTTGCTTTGACTTTTTATTTGATCTCAGTGAAACTCCCTAATTTCATTGTACTGAAGTTTAGGATATGCACATGGAATATACCCGAAGTTCTAAAACTGTTTTAAATACACAGTTTTAACTTTAAATATAAAGATTTAAATATATAATGAAGCATGGAATCTGGAGTCAGAATGTCTGGGTTTAAATTAGTTTTTATTACTTAGATTTATTACTTAGTTAAAGCCTTAGTTTTTATTACTTTCATGAATGTGGGCGCAATATAGTACCTCTTCACCAATACTTTACTACAAGATGAGGACTGGGGTGCTTGGTGGTTCGGTAGGTTAAGCATCGATCTCTTGATTTCAGCTCAGGGCATGATCTCACGGTTGCAAGATCCAGCCCCACATCAGGCTCCATGCTCAGCACTAGTCTGCTTAAGGTTCTCTTTTTCCCTCTCCCTCTGCCCCTCTCCCCACCTGGCTCATGCATGCTCTCTCTCTCTCTCTAAAATAAATAAATAAAATCTTTAAAAAAAAATGAAGACCATAAGAGCTACTAATTAATAAAACTGTTAGAATTAATGAGTTAATATGTTCCAAAGTTTAGTATAGAATCTTCCACTTAATAAGTGTAATATAATATATAACATTTCATAAGACAACCTATTTTTATTGTTTTTCCTAGTCCAGATTATCCCCATATCATCCTTTCAATTTTTAATAGCACCACATATGTCTAGATCTACTTCCCTGAATAATACTTGCCACCTCCTGATGATGCACGGGAGAAGAATGAGGCACAAACAAGTCAGCTGCAAGAGAAAGGGAGCAGGGGACAAGAGTAGAGAAGACTGTTGCCCCAAACAACTCCTCAGTCTCATATTTATTAGAAAGTGGGTAACAACCAACAAAGAAGCTGGAGTAGATTACACATTGACCATGAGTCTTGTAGATACGTAAGAAGAAAGGCAAAATATGTTTGGTCACGTAGTGCATGACCTGTAGTGAGCAAGTCCAAACAGAAGGATTGTCTGACTAACTGCAGGCGCTCTCCAGGGAAGGGGAGATAATGGGAAAATGAAGCAGGTGGCCTTCAACCCTGAGCGAGCCAGGCATCCCCAGCTGCTCGGCTTCAAGGACGCATATCATCCTCTACCCCAGAGGCCTGTTGCCAGTACATGTTTTTCTTAAGGCTATATCTAAGCATGCTTGGTAACTAGTATAATTTCTCACAGGTTATATTTTAAGCAGTACGTTGATCTGAGGGATGGTTACAAATACTTACTGGGAATTTACCTCCACTCTTCGTTTCTATCATTTCCAATTTGTCCCTTGAGGAGACATATTATATATTATGTTTACTTTCTTTCCTTTATTGGTTTGGCACTGCAGTTCATTCCCGTTCAGGGAACTTCTATCCTAACAGGTCATGTATGTCATTTTAATACTTTTCCTTCTTTTTCTTTGTTTTCTAATCATTTATTTGCCAGTACTAGAAACTTCTCTTTCTTCAACTTTTCACTTGCCAGAAGACATCAAAATGCATACATTCAGTATACAATTGGTTATAGATTTCTAATGTTTTGAACAGAGGTGTTTCTGAAGATGTAGCTTTAGGAGACATAGGCACACAATTGGTAACCAAAGCCTTGAGGGTGGATAGACTAAATATGGTGCCAAAGTAAGAGCCTTAGAGCGAACAGAAGCAGCCAAACATGTAAAAGTCTGAGAAGTCAGAGTGGTAGTTCAGTTTCAAAGGCTGATGAGAGGTTAAGCAATATGAGAGGGGGAAAAAAATCCATTGCATTTAGTGACACGGTGTCCATAGGTATCTTGGTATCTGCTATAGTCTGTCTCCCTATTAAAGTTTCAGCTCCCCATGAGAAGGTGGGAGGAGTTGGGATTTAAAGGACAGTTAAAGGAACTGGCCTAAGACAGAAGGAATGACATCTCTTTCTTTGCAACTAGAGAAATTAAATAACAGATAAAACACACTATGGTGGTTGTATGGCTTCTATTTACTCTGAGAAGAAGTAAAGAAAGAAGTAAACTGGAAGAAAATTGAAAAGGGAAAACTTGGAGATAGTGGAGGATTTTGAAATTCTGACTAAGTGAGATTATGACTGAGGTACCAGGAGAATGAAGTAGCGACTAAGGATCACTCCTATTAAAAGTTGTGATGGAGGATCTGGGTAGTTCTGATTTTCTTGGGTAGGATTGTTCTCTATCAATAACCATCAGTTCAGTGGCTGACCAAGTGAGGGTAGAGTTTCCTTCATTCAGAGATGAATGGTGCTAGTTCATGTAGTTAAAGCTTAATGGGGAAAACAATGATGGTGTAATGTAAACAAGGTCAATTTAAATTTTTCAATCTTAATTTTTCTTTTTCTTTTTTTTTTTTTTAAAGATTTTATTTATTTGACAGAGAAAGATACAGCGAGAGAGGGAACACAAGCAGAGGGAGTGGGAGAGGGAGAAGCAGGCTCTCTGCTGAGCAGGGAGCCCAATGCGGGGCTGGATGCAGGGCTTGATCCCAGGACGCTGGGATCATGACCTGAGATGAAAGCAGACACTTAATGACTGAGCCACCCAGGTGCCCCGCCAAAGGATTTTCAAAGGAGACATAGATCTTAGTTTCTTTTATTTTCTTAGAAGCCAGAATCTAAAATATGTGTAATCATGAAAAAAAAAAAAATGCAGGGCTTGATCCCAGGACCCTGAGATGATGTCCTGAGCTGAAGGCAGAGGTTTTAACCCACTGAGCCACCCAGGCGCCCCAATTTTTCTTTTTCTAGTTACCTTCATTGAAACAGTATTATTTCCCATGTTTTGGACTTCTATTCTATTTCAACTAAAGGTTGCATTGGTAATTTTTGCAGAAGAATTTTCTAGCTACTATTGCTGTTTAATAAAATACCCCTACAACTTAATGGCATAAAATAACTCATTTATAATGTACATGAATTACGTAGGTTAAGAATTCAACCAGGGAAATATAAAAGAAAAAAATTGCACTCAACACTTGTTAAAAATGGCAATGACTATTTTATTGGAGACTATTACAATAAGAGTCAAGACTATTGCAACAGGGGAGAGAGATTAAACCCAACTCCACTGAAACAAAAGGCAGGGGGATTTTTAAATGCTGTGGTGAGCCGATGGAAGAATACTGGAGGACATAGGAGGAAGGGTGGTCAGTGTGATTAAGCCATATGTGTTTGTTAATTGTAGTTTATTGAGGTTAGGCTCCTACCTTTCCACAAAGAATCAGATATATAGCTAATATCTCTTTCAATAATTGCATTTCAAAGAGACAGTTCCTAGGACCTTGACAGAGACATTCCTGGGTTATAGAAAATTTTCTTCTCAAAGAAGCAGGAAAAGAATCTATAATTGCAAGTTTTCTAAAGTAAATGCTTCAAGCAAAGGGAAGTCAGGGACTTATAGTTAGAAAGAAGTTTGGCTTAAGCTTAGTCAATTTGCAGGGAACTTTAAGGCCTTTTTGGTCAGCAAGGGGGTTAGCTTATTTCCTTCGCAGAAATAATGTGGATATATGTGTCCAGACATAAGTACGCATTAACAACTGCTTTGGGGAAAGCAGAAAACTAGGTGGAAAACTATGAGCAGTAGTCAGTAGACAGAGACCTTACTTGTCTTTGAGATAGGCATAATCCATATCATAATAGAAATCATCTGCCAAAGCCCTGATAATAGTAAAGTACCACATATACTTTTTAGTTGTGCATATTTAATATATTATTCATCATAGTGTAGGAGAATCCAGCTCTCAGATCATAACAAGCTTTACTTTATCAGAAACTATATGCAAAGGTTAACATTTGGTGTATGCCCCAGATGTATACTAACAATTCAAATTTCATATATTTTGATAAAATTTTTCACATATTTGTGAAATATTCTAAATTTACAAGCAACAATTTTAGATTTTCAGAAATGTCAGTTAAACCATCCTTAAAAATCTATGTATGGGAGTCTAAATTTATATTACTTAAAAATCAATTTTATGGTCTGCTTTTGAGTCAGGTTAGATTTAGCCACACATTTTCCAATCTCCTATGCAATTATAATGTAAAGAGTGAACTACTGCACAGCATGAATGACTTGAAAAGCTTGATCCTATTCCCTAGGTTCTGTAGTGTCATGGTGGAATGGATGCTCATAATTGCTTTTGATGAAAGTCAGAGTTTGGCAATGTACAAACCAGAATTTTGATGGAAAGAACTAATAGAAACTTAAAATTTCTGTAGATAATTAATATCTTCTTGTTTAATTTGTTTCATTTGCAGCTTTGCTTTGGTCTGGATAACCTAATGAGCTGAATGTTTTGCTACACTTGGCAAAAAGAGAGTTCAGATATAGTACTTCAAGGGCTCAAAATAAGAAAAAATAAAAACTTTACACCTGATTAAAATATATTTGGGTAGAAGCTTTCTCCAGAAAATCTCAAGTATATGAGATATCATGAAATTGTGACAATGGGGAGAAAAGTAAATACTGGTAATTTTTTAAGGACACAAATTATCTTTCTTAGTTTGCAAAGTGATCAGTCTTAATTCCAGACTAAGTCTGCCAACAGATAATCTGTCTTTATTTCTTCGTAAAATGAAAAGCTGCATAGGACTGAAACTATATTTGTATATGTGAAATAATCTCAGTGAATTGGCATTTCAATTTTTTTGACCCTTATCACAAATGTCAGAATGATCTGACTTTCACATAAATAATAAAAACATCCATATATCAATATAATTGTACATAAATATGTGTTATCTTTCCACCTGCATGCAATATATATAAATATAATATTTTATACAGGTGCTACAAAAAATTGATATCATGTTATCTCTCTAGTGACATATAGCATAACTTTATATTTCACTTATGACAAGTGAAGGGAAAAAACTATGAAACTCATTTAAAAATAATACAGTAAAACTGAGGTGTGGGACATAGTGTTGGAGACAAGTTAGCTTAATAATAGACTAGCTTTTCCATTTCCTTTGCATGCACATTTATAAACTGTGAAGCACTAAGGCAGAATCTGTGTATACAAGGTGAAGTAAATATTCATTGGTTTAAAAAGAAAACACAAACTGGAAAACCTCAGATATTAAAGCAGTTCATTGAGATGTGAATCCTGAATAATCTTCTATACTAAAAAAAATTCTCTAATTCTCAGTGTTAACTTAATGTCATGTTGTATAGATTTAGTGTTAAATGTACTGACAGCTAAGTGATGTCTTTTAAATCATCTTAATCCCTTATAGCTGTTCTTTCTTTCTCCTCCTTCTACTTCCCACTATCCTCTTTAGCCTCATCCTCCTCCCCTTCATCTTCCTCCTCCTTTGTGATCTTTTTCTTCTCATTATTCAGAAAGTGAATGTAACATTATTTCTATATATGATAAGAAAGGCTGATCAGCTTAACAATGACAAAATCAAGTAAATTAAAATGTTCCATTTTGTTTAAACTTGCCTGAGAAATGATAAACACATTTCATTTTATTATATCAACACTGAATATATCAATATTTAGGGGCACTAAGCCCGTTTTAAAACAAAATTATCTCAACTTCAAAATTAACTTTAACTCAACTTCAAATAAAGCATGCTTATCCTGATAACTAATAAATGGTTTTAAATAAACTAGCCAATAAACATTCAAAAGATGCCTTGAGAAGCAATTAACATATATTTTTCCTGGCCAGAAATAACTCAAACTTTTTCCCATTCCCATATAACAATATTGCATGACACATTTTCAGATTTTAATCAAAACCAAAAACATGAAAGTCTCTATACTCTTAAAAGTATTACTGTGTGGGGCATTATATCATAATGTGTTAGCAAAGGTTTGAGCGACGCCAACTTGTTAATCAACTAGAGGAACAAGAGTTCAGAAAACTGAGGGAGCTCGGTATACTTCTTATCAAGTATACTCAGTAGTAATTTAGTAGCTGCAAAGATTGAATCTATTTCTCTGTTGTTGTTCTTCTTTTTAATCATGCAATAGTAATTTCAGCTTTACATGAAATGTGTCTTTAGGTTCCATCTACATATGATATGTCAAAGGTAGAATTGAAGTCTATGCAATTAATAAGTTTCCCCATCAAAAATAAAAGTAAATCTGTCTACCTGAACTATCCAGAAAAATGGATGCAAAACATTTTGCTCTTTTCTGTAGAATTTTGCATTTCTTTTCATTTTCAGAAAGTGTTCAGAAACATCTCAGTGATGTCTGAATTACCAGTTATGTTTAAGAAAATAAAAAATATTTTCAGGATACCAAATTACTCAGAATACAAAATAAAATATGTACATACAGACAAGAAATAAATTACATAAAAATAATTAGTAACTTTTTAATCCCATCATTATTTAAATCTTTAAATCTGTTATTCTTGTGTTTTTTCTATTTTAATTACTCTGCATTGCATTTTGGGTTTTATGAAAAACAGAAGTATGGGTTTTCTCAACTTTTAATATAATAGACCATTTACACCTCAATGGAAATATGTAAGCACAATTTAATAAATTATGGATCTGAATCTTTGGGTGAGCAAATTTATTTCACACAGTAAATTACCCCTCTAGTTTATAGAATAATATGGATAGAGAGTGAATTAAAGCCACTATAAAATAGCTTACTTTGGTACTCTTTGCTGCTAGGATAAGAACTCCTCTTTGTCCAAAGAGAGATTTAGGCCATCTTTTTTGCACACCAGCTAGCATGTTAATAATGAACAGTCATCCAAGAAGTCAATTTTTACTTGTTAGTGCTCTGTAGAGAAAATGGTGGTCTGTTTGGATTATATTATAATGTTGAGTAAGGAAAAACACAAGATTTCCTCCAATGGCATTTGTTTCCTAAATTTCACTAATTATTGTCTTCTTTAGTGGGGAAAATGTCATTAACACATTCAGTTGGGATGTTAAGCTAAATGAAGTTACTACAAATAATAATTTATTTGTTGGATTAAACTCACAAAGTAAAGCCTTTAAGAATTAAAGTTATTAAGAATTTTCTTTGTACTTTGGATATCGGCATAAATCAAATATGTTACTCCACA
>CM052899.1:80517704-80534378 GCA_028534135.1 Potos flavus | reverse complement strand
AAAAATACCTACTCCTAGTGGGGTTCTTGAGGGAGATAATAGGCAAGAAAAAGAAAACAAATGAGATATGAGATGCTGTTTTATAATCTTTGAGGTATCATTATTTTTGTAGGAAGAATTCAGTGTGAGGCTTCATAAAGCTGGGTTAGCCATGAACCTGAGACCAAAGGCTCAGGCATGATCTTTGACACTAAAGCTACAGTCCAAAATGAAGACAAAATAAAGACACTTTCAAACGTTATTAAATTTCCTGCCCAGCATTACTTTTTCTCCTTTTATTGATATTTAAGATTAGTTGCACTAATGTTCCCATTTTTCCAGCAACTCCCCCATCCATGACCTTTGTACTGTGACTTTGAAGCTCCTCCCATCAAAAGACAAAAAATCTCAAATCTTGAATCTAGGCCTGGCCAATAGAATGCAATATATCTGACAAGTCAATTCTGAACCTAGATCTCAAGAGTCTTATGTGCTTCCCACCCTTAAACTTTAAACCCCTGCCTCTGCCATGAGAACAAATTCAGACTGTTGGAAGATAAGATACAATGTGAAGCACAGCCAAGTCCTGACACCTAAGGCCATCTTACATGACCCCGCTCCACTCAATTCAACTGGTAAGTGTGGACATAAGAACAAGCTTAGTTAAGATCAGCTGAATACAGGGGCGCCTGGGTTGCTCAGTTGGTTAAGCACCTGCTTTCGGCTCAGGTCATGATCCCAGGATCCTGGGATCGAGCCCCGCATTAGGCTCCCTGCTTGGAGGGAAGCCTGCTTCTACCTCTCCCACTCCACCTGCTTGTGTTGTCTCTTTCTGTCCAATAAATAAACGAAATCTTAAAAAAAAAAAATTAGCTGAACTGAGCCAAGACCAGTAGAATCACTTAAATATCCATAGCCTTGTAAGAAATACTATATATTTTTTATGATAGTAGGTATTCAAGTGCTTTATTAAACAGAAATAAATCACTTAAATATCCATAGCCTTGTAAGAAATACTATATATTTTTTATGATAGTAGGTATTCAAGTGCTTTATTAAACAGAAATAATTAAATGATACAATTGGATGCTTAATTCCTCATTCATCTGTACTACTTATCACACAAGATATGGCTGAGACTGCGCTGTATGACCTTTAGTGAAATGGTGAACATCACATCTAGGCATGGTCAAGCACAGTAGTCCAACGCCCAGTGTAAGTGCTTTAGAAATGGACAAAAGCTGGGCCGGCATTTTACCAAAGACTTTTCACCACAGTTTTTAGAAAAGTCTTTCTCTTTTTGATGGGCTGATTAACCAAACTGAGAGTGTCAATCTAGGAAACAAAGAGACAATGTATCCATGACAGAACTCCTACAACATCACTGGGACTTTGGACTTGCTGTATCTAAAAGCACTACTTTTTGTTACATAAACCATGAGTTCTTTTGTTAATTTTTTTTTTTTAACTGAAGCAAGTATTGTTTGGATTTCCATTACAACAAATAAATTCTGAGGATTTTATCACCCTCTAGCTAGTCATATGGGAGAAAGAACTTTAAGAGACTGCCAGAGAGGTACTGTGGTCAGCCAGTCCCTCAACAGTAGGTAAGAGCAAGTAGAAGATTGAAAAAAGGGCAGATACATTGTATCTTTGAGTACATAGTGCCTCATAGAATTGAACATGTCCCAAATCATTTCTCTGAATTTAAACTATCATATTGTAAATCCCACTCTCCTTTGAAGCAGGAGTTAAGATTCTAAGTAGGAGGATAAGATAAAATTCTGTTATGACAAAATTAAACAAAAGCTGAAAAGTATTATCCCCCCCCACTCCCACCACTATTAATAGGCACTAAGTTGAAATGATCAGATTGTATAAGTCTTTCATTGGCAAACAGTCGCAGGATGCTTAGGATTCTACTTTCAATTATGGTACATTCTGGAATGGAATGAGGAGAAATGTCAGACTGATAATTTTCTAGATTGCTTACAATTATAACTATACTATTCTGCCTTCCCAAGTGCCTTCATTTGTTTGGGTGTGTATGCATTCAGGAAGGTAGCATCTTCTATATAAAGCCACTAGACAAATCAGGCAACTTTGTCAATTGTCAAACATTAGGATCACTATTTTATTTTAATGTTATTTGACAAAATTGGCCTATATAAAGTTATCTTTAAATACATGATGCTTAATTTTTCGGGTTCCCAAATGGAATATACTGTGCCTTATTTGAAATTTTGGGCAAAAAGATCAGTTGAAAGTAGACAGGAAATATGAAAT
Source organism: Potos flavus (assembly GCA_028534135.1). Lineage (NCBI taxonomy): Eukaryota > Metazoa > Chordata > Mammalia > Carnivora > Procyonidae > Potos > Potos flavus. Next base: position 80,532,113 of record CM052899.1, on the reverse strand, counting down.
ACAGGAAATAATTTTCCAAGTGTCTTTGGTTAAAATAGCTATTATAAACTCAGGAAGGTAACAGTTGAGAAATTTAGCATGAATTAGAAAAGTATATTTTGATGATGCTAAAACTTTTATGTTCAGAATGGAAAAGCACAAACAGTAAATTTAGCCCTGGAGAAATAGGATCTGAAGTTGACTCACCGCCATCAGCTTTTGCTTTAATGTGAATCTGGAATCTTAGCAATTTACTCGATATAAACAAAAGCCAGAAAGGTTGGCTATCTATCCCACAATATTTTTAATAAAACAAAGAGCAGGGGCACCTGGGTGGCTCAGTGGGTTAAAGCCTCTGCCTTCCGGCTCAGGTCATGATCTCAGGGTCCTGGGATCGAGCCCGCATCGGGCTCTCTGCTCAGCAGGGAGCCTGCTTCTCTCTGTCTCTGCCTGCCTCTCTAACTACTTGTGATCTCTCTACTCTCTGTCAAATAAATAAAAATAAATAAATAAATAAAAAAAACCAAAGAGCAAATAGTTCATGTTGTTGAATTTAGCCATGCCAAATGTATTTTTTAAAGAAATAACTTAACGATGAGGATAGTTGGTCTCTATGCCTATATCACAGATGGAGGTGCCTAAGTCTGTCTGTACTTAGCATGCATTGCCACTATATGCTATCCACACAAGAGAGGGAAGACCAGGAATAAGGTTACTTTAATTTATGCCTGTTATGAAATAAACAATTAGATTAACATTGAATGGAATATTCTCAAAAAGGGCTAATTTCCTTCCTTAACACTCTGGATGTTTAGTGCCCATCTATGTTAGGAATGCAGGTAAGTAAATAAAATGCATGAAATTGTGTTAAACAAAGATCCACTAATTATATAGTTGCTAGTTTTCCATTGGATACCCTTCACGGTAAACTTTTTTCCAATTTTACATTCATTTTCATGGCTAATTAAAAATATATATCCTCAAGAAAAGAAAGAAAATTTTCTTTCTTAAAGGCAAGGGGAGGAGCATTATTTTAAATGGAAATTAAGCTGGTATTTAGCATATTTCCATTTTCGGTTCAGCAATCTTTTTTCTCAGATACATAAACTTGTCAGATCTCAACAGCGAATGATAGAACACATCCTAGTGTTGGAATTGTAATTGACAGGAAAAAAAGTGAATGAAAGAACAAATACAGGGATACCTGGGTGACTCATTCGGTTAAGTGTCTGCCTTTGGCTCAGGTCATGATCCCAGGGTCCTGGTATGGAGCCCCACATTCGACTCCTTGCTAAGCAGAGAGCCTGCTTGTCTCTCTGCCTGCTGCTTCCCCTGCTTGTGCTCTCTCTCTCTCCGACAAATAAAATATATTTTATAAATAAAATCTTAAAAAAAAGATGAAAGAAAGAAAGAAAGAAGGAAGAAAAGAAAGAAAGAAAAGACAACAAGAGAGAGAAGGAAGGTGGAAGGGAAGAAGGGAGGAAAGTTGCATTGATAATCTAGACAGTCTGTTTGGACATGGACATAAATAATGGGATCATTATTTACTGGATTAAAATTACACTGAAGCAGTAGTTGGACTTTAGTCAATATATGCTCTTTTCCATTGTTTCTGAGATGGTACCTGCTTCACATGTTAAATTTAGAAATGTGTGATTATAATAATATGATAATGTTACTTAAATTTTTAATATACTTTAATATTTTAAAAGTATCTGTTCACGAATTATTATATTTGTTTTATTATAACATAAAAAATTTATGCAGTATGCATTTTGATAGATTTTATAGAAACAATATGATGATTCTGAGAAATCTAATGATAGATGCAGAACAGAACCTTCTCATTCCTCACCAGTGCAGCACCTATTATATCTCATAGCCTTCTTAGCAGTTGTCCAGCTCAAATTCCTACAGAACTTGGTGAAATTTTAAGAAATACGTACAAATAAATGTTTAAAGCAAGTTACATGAAAGTTCTAAAAAATATTCTTAAATAAATTTTTGAGTCAAAAGCAATTGACTATAATGCCTTCTTAAATAGTTTATGAATTCTACCCAAAATTATCATGGAATTTTGGATAATAAGCATATAGATTAGTATTAAGTTATAGTTAGAGCAATCTTCATGATGCTTTTATAAGCTTTAGTGATAAGTAATCAAATCCATCTATGGAAGTGGTTTCGTGTGGCATATATCGTGTAGCTTGTGCTTCCGTTTATGTGTGTGTGTGTGTGTGTGTGTGTGTGCACGCCTGTGTGAGCGTGTGTGTCTGGGGACAGAGAGTAAATCACGACTGACCCCGTGAATGAAGGTAACTGTTCCTAAAAGTGTATTTGTTTTGCACATCCTTATAATATGAGGACATTGAATACATATTAAAATTGGGTAGTTAGAAAAATCAAAACTAAGATACATAAAAAGTTAAGCCAGAAGAATATTCTTTTTAATAATAATTTAAACACAATTTGTTAAAACTTTGTAGAAAGTGTTAGCACAGAGGGTTTAAATTTCAGTCATTACAATTCATTCTTGATATGAATCATTTTCTAAAATTAATTTATTAATTACAGCAGTTAAGTGTAATTATTCTACCTATTCAAGATTTTTATTATTACTTTTTAACACTAAGATAAATTCAGTGGAGGGTAATTACCATAAAAATAATTCAGCACACATTTTCTGATCTGCTTGTTATTACAATACGTTCTCCAGAGTACCAGCTTCCACGTTAATCAGTCATTCATGAACTTACCTCTCTGTTCAGTGAGGCCTTCTTGAAGCAATTTAAAGGATAATAATTTTTTTTCCAAAAGGAATTGGCAGAGGAGATGTCCTTGTCCTGATTTCTGTTTTGGTTTTAATAAAAGCTGTAAGTAAATTAAGGGGAAAAGTAAAAAAGCAGAAGAAAAAAGTTTATCAAATAATCCTGGGTACCAAACACACATACATAAGATAAAAATCGAACATGTATTACATTAGAAAAAAGAGGGCTCCGAAATCATGTGTCTTCCTAAGGAGAAAGTCTCAAGTCTAAGCAGAAACCTTTATTACACACCTTTTCCCAAAAATGCCAATGCACCACTGAGAACACTGCATCCAATTAGCACTGCACTGGGCACCCTGTTATCACATTCAGTGATCCATTAGGTGAGAACTAGAAAAGCACAACATGGTTATGCTGCCTTCTTGCTGGAGGATTTAACTGCTCATAATTACATATCTGAGTTTGTAGAACGATTAGCACAACACTTCAGAATGACTCTTCTATGTATTCCACCTCTGCCCTAATTGTATTTCTAATACAAATGGATTGCACTAGCTTTGTTTCAGAAGCAGCAGAAGTTAATATACACTCATATTACACAAATGGCATTCTACAGAGATTTTTTTTTTTAAATTTGAGGATTATAACTATTCCTAAATCTGATGAAACAATGGGCACTAGTCCCATGAAACTATTAGTATCCAAATATTCTTTTTAAATGCAGGCTATTTCATGGAATCTTATTATGTACTGTAAGTTAAGACTACATGCTCTGTCATTTTTCTAGATCATTTCTTTTACCCCATCATATCTTGCAAGCACACTGACAAACAGAAATGTTGGCCTTTCTATATCTTTAACAACTGACTTAAAAATTTTTTTTAAAGATTTTTAAAAAATTTGTCAGAGAGAGAGAGCACGAACAGGGGGAGTGGCAGGCAGAGGGAGAAGCAGGCTCCCTGCTGAGCAAGGAGCCCAATGTGGGATTCAATCCCAGGAATCAGAGACCATGACCTGAGCTGAAGGCAGACGTTTAACCAACTGAGCTACCCAGGTGTCTCTGACTTAAAATTTTTTAGTATCTTTGGTGAAATAATAGATTTTGTTTTTCTATTTAATTCAAATTCAATGGGAAGGGTAAGGACACTTTATGCCTAGTTATATACAGCTCTTTTTTTTCATTGTAAATTGATTTTAATTAATTTACTTACAATGTAAAGTTTATTGACAATGTTGACGACAAAAGCTATTGAAACTTTAAGCCAAGCAATATGAACAAAAATATGGCCTAAGAGTTTTATTCAAGACAGTGTGAAAGCATCTCCTTACTGATCAGGCTCCCATATAGACCTAGCAACTGCAAAATTATTATAGACATGTATACACAGCTCTTTTAATCCACCTCCATGACCAGCTGGATTGCAATATGTGAAATAGAGTTATAGCATGCACTAAATGTTCACAACCTCTGTTCAAACACACTTGTCTCAAGTCATTCTTTATACAGCATTTTGATCATTTTCTAATACCCAAGTTTTGCTCTAGCTGTGAGTTGAGTTGGATGAAATTTTTCTCCTTATGTTAAGGAAATATAAAGATTATCTAATCTTAAAATGATTTAGGGGATTTAACGAACATGAAACTTTCTAAATACAACCAAATACATAATGAATAAAAATAAATAATTCAGGAGCTGTGTAACTGAGTATGGAAAGCTCTTTGGATGGGCACTGAATCCATTTTTGTATGGAAATAAACAGAATAAACATATTAAATATAAAGAAATTAAAGTCATGATCATATTAACACCAGTTGAGAGCTTAGTGAGAAGATAAATGGAAATGTCAGCACTAGCATCTCTAAAAATTTCCAGCATGGAGCCATAAATAAATTATCTCAAATAGAAAAACAAAGAAATAGAGGTTAAAAGGAATATGCACATTTACCAGGAAAAGTAGAAGAATACCTATACATCAGAAGGGACAAAATGACCAAAATTATAAAAGCATTCATGGAGAATATTGTAAAAGATGAAAAAGGAAGTAGCATGGTTATTAAATATCAAAATTTCATGTGCAATATTATAAAATTAAATAAACATAATTACAAAATTAACACTAAAAAAATCTGACAATAAATATAAATGTGATAAGTGATCTACAGAAATAAAAGTTGTCATTTCCTCCCTCCTTTTGTGATCATATTGTTACAGTTATTTAGAAGTATATGTCTAATTACACTAATATCTGAGCCAACTTTAGTTGTTTTTATTTTGTTTAATTTCTATTTTTGATTATTAAGTCATGTTTTTTAATAAGAATTGTAGGTTTGAGGAATCTGCATATATCTAATTTATGTTGAATCTAGATAACATTATAGTCTCCACCGACAATTAAGTTTGTTTGTTTGTTTCTTCATTTTTTTCTGGCAGGCAGAGAGATTCTAGGTGGATCAGTTTGACACTCTCTAGTTTTGCTTTAGACTTGCTTAGGGCTGGTGTTGTCATTTGTGTCTTTACTCTAGTGCTACAGTTCTTCTACACACGATGTGGAGCTTCTGGGATTTCAGAGAAAAACCTGGTTTGTTCATAAAAGTCCTTCTATTTTGGAAGACCTTACCATCCATCCACTGCCTCACCTGTATTGTGTAGCAAAAAAATATCTATTGTGGTCGTAAGCCTCCCAAAGTCCACCTTTGGCTGGGTTTCTTGAAGTTCCATCCTACAAATGAACAGCTTTCATTTGACATAAGCTTCAAAAAGAAATTTTAAATGGATTTTGGCCTTCTCTGTAAACTTGAGCCACAACTAGATAATTACATATTATTCTTGTTCTGCTTATTTGTTATTCTCTACAACCTCTGAAATTAGAGATAATAGCAACTGGAACAACCACCTGGGAATCAGAGATGGAAGCTATATACCGAGGAACACAGAACTTTTCTGTCTTCTTTGATTGCTTGTCTCTGAAATGTTACAGGAGAGGGAAAATAGATGAATCTCGTTTAAGCTTGTGTATTTGGGATTTTTTCATTTTTGTTACAGCAGCTTATCTTTTACCCAAAGCCATGCAAGTCACACTGTATTATTTTATCTGTTTATATGACTACTTCTACCATCAGTATATTAGAGAACTGAGGATTCAAAGTTGATTTTATATGAATTCTCTCTTCATCTTCTATCATAACATCTTACATGAAAAAGTTATATTATGGGGTGATTTACACTGGCAGAATATATATATTCATATTACTTTGTAAAGATTAAATAAATTCATTCTTATATGTTTGATATTAGTTTTTATGTATTTGAGATAGATAGATATAGATACAGACATAGATTGATATAAAGAACAAGGTAGATAATTTGAGAGCTGGCTGACATATTTTTGAAAAAAAATATTGTTAGCAAATATCGAGAAACAATTATTTCTGTGATTTTAGCATTATATTTTTATTTTTATTTTTTAAAGATTTTATTTATTTATTTGACAGAGAGAGAGAGAGAGAGATATCACAAGTAGGCAGAGAGAGAGGGAGAAAAAGACTCCCCACTGAGCAGAGAGCCCGATGCGGGGCTCGATCCCAGGACCCTGAGATCATGACCTGAGCTGAAGGCAGAGGCTTTAACCCACTGAGCCACCTAGGCGCCCCTAGCATTATATTTTTAAAGATTTTATTTTATTTTTTTATTTGAGAGAGTAAGAGAGAGAGAGCACAAGTAGGGGTGGGGAGGGGCAGAGAGAGAGGGAGAAGCAGACTCCCCGCTGAGCAAGGAGTCCAATGCAGGGCTCTATCACAGAACCCTGGGATCATGATCTGAGCTGAAGGCTGACACTTAACCAACTGAGCCACCCAGGTGCCCCTGTGATTTTAGCATTATAAAATTGAAACAAATGCACGTCTGCAGATATAACTGAAAGATCTGATATATTCAATGTCATAGGTAAATATATAATGTTGTTCAAAAGTTTAAAGTATAGTGAAAGTTAAGTTATTGTATCATATGGAAATCAGGGATTTATTTTTCAATGACAATTAGTAATTTCTAGCCATGATTCAGATAAAATTCTTAATTAGAACATATACATTTTTCAAGATTTTTATGAGTGAATCTGTGTATTTGCTAGCTTTTACATTGTCTTTTACATTTCGACATAAGAATACTTCTCTGTAAAGTACTAAATAAAAGAAACAAAATAGAATTAAATTATAGTAGTTTACATTCTGCAAGTGTGCACTAACTTTATTTTCATGATAGTCAACCCAAGGATATATGCTAATTATAATGCACTAATCATTTTACCCAAGGAAATGAAGCTGTTAAAATATTCGAAATGACTAAAAAAAGTTTTATTTGCACTGAGTTTTTACCAGGAGAAATCTGACAGAAGAACGTGTTCTGGGCAATCAATCATGGTTGTCTACAATGGTATTAATCACCTCGTGGGCCAGGATGTTTGTCTTCTCATCTTTGAGGCTTAGATATTTAAAAACTTTCTGCCAAGATGCTCTTCATGTAAATGAACCATATGTTGGAAGTTTACAATGTTGCCAAGGTGTTGTTAAGACTTGTTCAAGGTAGAAAATTTTGCTCATTATGCTTATATTTATTACTGTGGAAAGCTTCCTCTAAATCCTTAATAGGACAGCCCAAACGTTCAAAGTTTTGGAAATGAAAATAGCATTGATATTTTATCACAATAGCTTCTTTCTTACATATGGTTTATCAACACACAGATATAACAAAGAATGATTTTCTTGGGATTTTTTTTTTTGCTAGTTCTCAGAGGGAATAAATATATCAAATGCATGATATCAGTATTAGGTTTTTTCCTTCCGGGAAAATCTGACATCTATTCAATAGTTATAATTAGATAACTTGATATTATTTTTACTAATATCAAGTGATTTTTATCCATACACTGGTTTTTAAAGGTTTTACTATTCATTTAATCATTGAAATATTTTGATTTGATTTCCAAAATAATATTAGGAATTCTTTTTTTAGAATATAGTTTAATACCACCATTCAGTTCCAGTAACATGAGGCTCAAAAAGCAATTGGCGACTAAACATCAGCAATTACTTATTCATATTTAGAAATGAGAGCCTGTATTAGGTGATGCATAGTTGACACCTTAAAAGACGTAGTTCAATTCATGATAAATAAAGTCAGTACAATTTAGAGCTAATTTCTAAATAAATAATTGTGAGGCAAATTAATATATAAAATAGAATCTCTAAAAAAGGAATATATAGGGGCACCTGGGTGGCTCAGTCCATTTAAGTGACTGATTCTTGCTTTTGGCTCAGGTTGTGATCTCCCTGTTATGAGATCAAGACTCACGGGCTCCGTGCTCAGTGCAGAGTCTGCTTCAGATTTTCTCTTTCTCCCTCCTGCTCACATTCTCTCAAATAAATAAAATCTTTTAAAAAATAATAAAAAAATTTTAAAAAGTAATATAAAACTTCAGAATGAGGCAAGTAGAATAGGAAAATGTTGGGTAACTGCAGAAGGAAGAAGGACAGGAATGACAAGAACAGGGAACTGACCTGACACCTGTTGAGTAACAGAATACTTGTTGCTGGGAGAAGCTACAAGGTTGCACGACATGCACATCAATATCCCTCCACTGGGGGCGCTACAGGACTTCTAGTAGATAAAATCAGACTGTGCCTGTGCGTAGTGACTACCATAGAGCAGGCCTAACGATATACAAAGTTCTTGGAAGTCTCTGCCTGTTCCCCAAACCCTACATAAATATTTCACCCCTTGATTATAGCTGCCTATAAGAATCAGAATCCTACATTTATCCCAGGCAACTCAGATCCTCTGAGTGTGTTGGCACCCCTGTCCCTAACCCAGAGTGTGTACTTTTGCACTTTTTCTTTCTTTTTCTTTTTTTTTAAAGATTTTATTTATTTGACACAGATTGAGAGAGAGAGAGAGAGAGAGCACAAGCAGGGGGAGCAGCAGAGGGAGATGGAGAGGTAGGCTCCCCGCCAAGCAGGGAGTCTGATGTGGGGCTCCATCCCAGAATACTGGGATCATGACCTGAGCCCAAGGCAGAGGCTTAACAGACTGAGCCACCCAGGCACCCCGTGCACTTTTGTTTTTCAATAAAATTTCTGCTATGCTTTACTCTGATTTGGCCTTGAATTGCTTCTCGTGGTGCAGTCAAGAACCTGGCATCCACTGGTGGTTGTCTTAGGGCCGAGAACTCCCCGTCTCCAGTGTCAATAAAAAGACATTTGGTATAAAGGCAAATGTTCATTACAAATTTAAATTTCATGATCTTTAACAGGGAATGGGGAGATAGCCAGATAGAAATTTTATCTCCATTTGTGTCTGTGTTCAAGAAGTATATTGGTATGTAATTTTTTTTTGACCTGTGATATCCTTACCTAGTTTGGAAATCAAAGTAATACTGGTTTCACAGAATAAATTGACAAGTATTTGTTTCCATTCTGAATTTTGAAAGAGTTTCATAGGATTGATACAATTTTCTTCCTTAAATATTTGATGGAGTTAACCAGTGAACACATGTGGGACTGGAATTTTCTTTGTGAGAAAGAATTTTAATTACAAGTATAATTTTTCTAATAAACAAAATAATTCAGATTTATATTCCTTTTTGTCAACTTTTATAATTTACATCTACTAAGCAATTTATATTTGTCATCAAGGTTGTAATCTTTATTGGCATAGCACTGTTCTGCTGTTAGGAGGTTAGTTAGACATGAGCAAGGAGAGATAAAGCAGACACTGGCCACATCCTCGGTGCCAACCCCGAGAGTTAACATCCACACCTTCATACCTTCAGAGCCACCTCTAAGGGCTAACAACACAGGAAAGGCCTAGCCACAGAGCTGCTTCAAAAGCCACAAGGTGACTTCTAAAAGCTGAGCATGAGCACAAAGGGTACAGCTTGTCCTTACCTACCTTTAAAGGTCACAACAAAAGCTCATTAGGCACTTATAAATGTATAATACATAAATAAATGCAATTATAACAAAATGCATCATGGGTAGGCACATGCGCAGATGCCAAAATGTAATATAACCACCAGCTGTCAGTCAAAAATGTCAATCAAAGCCAAATTTACATATGCACAAAGCAGGCTAGAGCTTCTCAGTGCCATTGCCACACTTGCTCAGGCAGTGGCCCCCTTTCACTCTTGAAAGTCTAGTATACTTATCTGTTCAATAAACTCTGTCTCCCCTTTCTCGTCTCAGGCTTCCAATTCTTTGGTGCATCTGGGACAAAAACCCAGTGACCAGTAATACTACATATTCCCGTACTGATTTCATAACATACACAGAATCAACAGTTATGTCCCTTCTTTCATTTCTAATTTTGATAATTTTTATTCTCTTTTATCTTCATTGCTCCAGATGTTTAGCAATTTTAGATCTTTCTAAAATTTGATGCCACTGATTTTCTCCATTGTTAATTTGTCTCCTATTTCACTTTCTATGACTCTTGATCTTTATATCATCCTTTCTGGGAGATCAAATCTTATCAGATTTGATAAGACTTTATCCATTATTTATTCAAATATTTTATTCTTCTCCCTTTTCTGGGACTTGTTAGAACACTTAATGTTTAGAAGTTGGGTGAGCAGGAGGAATTCAGAGGAAAAACTCCTAGTTCTCTGACACTCATAACTGAGAGGGGAATGAGTCAAGTTGCTGTTAGAGTAATTTGGGGTCAACGAATAGTTTCTGACCTAAGGGAATTTCTGTGGATGTAGAGAGTTACAGTCAATGGGAAGTAAGTTAGAAAGCAAACATAATGACAATGAAAGTTTTTACTTCTACATTTGGTGTTACTGTGTGCTATTATTTTTAGAGAAAAACAGTGAATTTTGTGTTTTTATATTTTCTTAATGAACTTCCCAGGAAGTATAGTACATATGCTCAAACTTAAAAAGTGTTTAAAGATGATGATGAAGTGGATCAAACAAAGGATTGTTGAACTGCTGTGTGTTGGGCTTGTTGATGAACTTTAATCATAATTTTCCCTTTATTTCTGGACTATTTAACTCACATTGATCTCTTAATATTTGCTATAAATCAGTTTGAGTGTCATGCTTATAATTACATGAAAATATCTAAGAAGGAATAATATTTTGAGCATATGACATTAGGATAGTAAAATCATAAGATCTGCTTTATGGAAATATCAAATCTTTTCTATTATGTAAATGCAGTGAAGAAGAACTAAGTCTAACCTAAAGAAGATAAATACACACATTATAAACCTTATGTTAAAATCTTCCAAAGAACTTAATTTTGGAAACATTATTCTCCTTGTCTCTTTTTCTTTGTTGGTTTTATTCTGTGTTATTGTCATACTCTATCTCTTCTTTCTGTTTCCCTTATATATACTCAAACACACTTTTTAGGTTGAATAGATTTGTGAAGAATTTGTTTGCTTCCAGTGAGTTTATTGCTTGGAGAAAAGTTGAAATTTTGAAAAGGAAATGTAAACTTTTTCAGTCCAGCCTGACAGGTCTATTATATTTCAAATTTAGAAGAAATGATTCATAAGTTCCTTAGATTGATGGGAGTAGCCTACCTGTTTAGCAGAAACTCAGCTTCAGGGCATCCATTTGTTAGTGGGATTTTTCTCAGTGCAGGTATCATAGATATATGTCTGTTCAAAGAGAAATTTTAAGTTATGAAAACAATAGGCACAACATACTACTCTTCCTTTGGGACTGACAACTAATAAAATAAGTCACATGTATTGAGAGCTTATTACATACAAAGCAATGCTGTAACCATTTTCATGTGTTAACTCGTTTAATTCTCACATAAGGAATATGAAGTAAATAGCATACACATACCTATTTTATACATGAAAAAAGTGAAGTGCTTGAAGTGTAAGCAACTTGCCCAAAGTTACACAGTAAGTAATGGTATTCAGGTTTCAACTCAGACTCTTGTGTTCTAAAGTTCTAAAGTAAAGAAACATTATGGTTAACTTTATCCTCCCTGAATATGTGCCACTATTAAAGCTTTAGTGGCTGCCTGAATTAATTGTAGCAGTATTTCTGTGGATAACCTTTGCTCTTTCAGGTTACTGCTTTGCAACATATATAAATTTTAGGGCATTTTCAGTAGAAATATTAGTATCAGTGATAGTACTTAAAATTTCAGTCCATATTTCTGATTATTGATCTAAATGAAGTGCAATATTAAGTTTTCGTTAATTTTTGAAGTTTTTATTTAAATTCTACTTAGTTAACATATAGTGTAATATTGGTTTCAGGAGTAGAATTTAATGATTCATCACTAACATATAACACCCAGGGCTCATCACAACAAATGCCCTCCTAATCCCCATCACCCAATTAGCCCATCCTCCAACCACCTGCCTTCCAGCAACCCTCAGTTTGTTCTCTATAGCTAAGAGTCACTTATGGTTTGCCTCCCCCTCTTTTTTTTTCCTCCCCTTCCCCTATGTTCATCTGTTTTGTTTCTTATATTCCACATATAAGTGAAATCATATGGCATTTGTCTTTCTCTGACTGACTTATTTCACTTAGCATAATACTCTCTAGCTCCATCCACGTTGCTGCAAATGGCAATATTTCATTCTTTTTGACGGCTGAGTAATATTCCACTGTATGTATGTATGTGTGTGTGTGTGTGTATTTTTTGTATCTGTTGGGTAAATACCTAGTATTGCAATGGCTGGATTGTAGGGTAGTTCTATTCATAACTTTTTGAGGAACCTCAATACATTTTTCCAGAGTGGCTGCACCAGTTTGAATTCCCATCAACAGTATAAGAGGGTTCCCCTTTCTCCACATCCTCACCAACATCTGTTGTTTCCTGTGTTGTTGATTTTAGCCATTCTGACGGGTGTGAGGTGGTATCTCATTGTGGTTTAGATTTGTATTTCCCTGATTGATGAGTGATATTGAGCATGTTTTCATGTGTCTGTTAGCTACCTGTCTAGTAATATCTTCTGTCCATTTCCTAACTGGGTTATTTGTTTTTTGGGTGTTGAGTTTAATAAGTTCTTTATAGATTTTGGATACTAACCCTTTATCGGATATGTCATTTGCAAATATCTTCTCCAATTCTGAAGGTTTCCTTTTAGTTTTGTTCATTGTTTCCTTTACTGTGCAGAAGCTTTCTATCTTTTTTTTCCTAAGATTTTATTTATTTATTTATTTGAGAGGGAGGGAGAGAGAAAGAGAGTGTGTGTGCGCAAGGAGGGGAGGGGCAGAAGGAGAGGGAGAAGCAGACTCCCTGCCGAGCAGGCGCTCAATGTGGTGCTCAATCCCAGGCCCCTAAGATCATAATCTGAGGGAATCACAGATGCTTAACCAACTGAGCCACCCAGGTGCACCAGAAGCTTTCTATCTTGATTATGTCCCAACAGTCCAATTTTGCTTTTGTTTCCCTTGCCTCCAGCAGCATGTCTAGTAAGAAGTTGCTACAGCTGATGTCAAAGAGGTTACTGCCTGTGTTCTTCTCTATGATTTTGATGGTTTCTTATCTTATATTTAGGTCTTTGATCCATTTTTAATTTATTTTTGTGTACAGTGTAAGAAAGTGGTACAGTTTCATTCTTTTACATGTAGCTGTCTAGTTTTCCTAACACTATTTGTTGGACAGACTGTCTGTTTTCACTGGATATTCTTTCCTGCTTTGTGGAAGACTGGTTGATTATGTAGTTGCAGGTCCACTTCTGGGTTTTTTGTATTGTTCCATTCATCCATATGTCTGTTTTTTTGTGCCAGTAGCATACTGTCTCGATGACTACAGCTTTGCAATATAGCTCGAAACCAGGAATTGTGATGCCTCCAGCTTTGCTTTTCTTCTTCAGGATTACTTTGGCTATTCGGGGTCTTTTGTAGTTCCATACAAGTTTTAGGATTGTTTGTTCTGGCTCTGTGAAAAATAGAGTGGTATTTTGATAGGGATTGCATTAAATGTGTAATTTTTGCTAGTGTAGACATTTTAATAATATTTGTTCTTCCAATTCATGAGCATGGGATGTTTGTGTCATCTTTAATTTCTTTCACAAATGTTCTATAGTTTTTGGAGTACAGATCTTTTACCTTTTTGGTCCTAGATATCTTATGTTTTGGGGTGTAATTGCTAATGGGATTGATTCCTTGATTTATCTTTCTGCTGCTTCATTATTGGTGTATAGGAATTTCTCTACATTGATTTTGTATCCTGCGATTTCGCTGAATTCATGTATAAATTCTAGCAATTTTTTTTAAGTTTTCTGTGTTTTCTACATAGAGTACCATGTCATCTGCAAATCATGAAAGTTTGACTTCTTTCTTGCTGATTTGGATGCTTTTTATTTCTTTTTGTTGTCTGATTGTTGAGGCTAGGACTTCTAGTACTATGTTGAATAACAATTGTGAGAGTGGAAATCCCTGTCTTGTTCCTGACTTTTTAGAAGAAAAGCTCTCAGTTTTTCCCTATTGAAGGGATATTAGCTGTGGGTCTTTCATATATAGCCTTTACGATGTTGAAGTATGTTCCCCCCCATCTGCTTGTTATTATTGTTTTCACCAATTATAGATACTGTATTTGTCAAATGCTTTTTCTGTATTCAATGGAAAAAAGACAGTCTCTTCAACAAATGGTGTTGGGAAAATTGGACAGCCACATGCAGGAGAATGAA
>CM052899.1:80492126-80517204 GCA_028534135.1 Potos flavus | reverse complement strand
GAGAAAGACAATTATCATATGATCTCTCTGATATGAAGAATTCCAGAGGCAGGGTAGGGGGTTGTGGAGGGTGGGAGAGGGAAATGAAACAAGAAGGGATCAGGAAGGAGACAAACCATAAGAGACTCCTAAACTCATGAAACAAACAGAAGGTGGTTTTGGTAGTTTGTGTGTTTCTAGGAAGTTATCCATTTCTTCCAGATTGCCCAATTTTTTGGCATATTAATATTCTCTTATAATTGCTTATATTTCTGTGGTGTTGGTTGTGATCTCTCTTTTTTTTTTTTTCCTTGATCTCTCTTCTTTTATTTGTGATTTTTTTTTATGTGGGTCCTTTCTCTTTTCTTTTTGATAAGTCTACTAGGGGTGTATCAATTTTATTAATTCTTTCAAAGAATTAGCTCCTAGTTTCATTGATCTGTTCTACTGTTTTTTGTTTGTTGTTTGTATATCATTTATTTCTGCTCTAATCTTTATTATTTCTCTTCTTCTGCTGGCTTTAGGCTCTTTTTGCTCTTCCTTTTCTAGCTCCTTTAGGTATATGGTTAGTTTGTATATTTGAGATTTTTCTTGCTTCTTGAGGTAGGCCTACATTTCAGTATACTTCCCTCTTACGACCACTTTTGCTGTATCCCAAAGGCTTTGGACTATCCTGTTTTCATTCTCATTGGCTTCCATGCATTTTTTCATTTAATCTTTAATTTCCTAGTTAACCCACTCATTTTTTAGTAGGATGTTCTTTAATCTCCATGTATTTGTGGTCTCTCCAAAGTTTTTCTTGTGACTAACTTCAAATTTCATAGTATTATGGTCTGAAAATAAGCATGGTATCATCTCAATCTTTCGTACTTGTTAAGGCCTGATTTGTGACCCAGTATGTGATCTATTCTGGAAAATGTTCAATGTGCAATCTAAAAGAATGTGTATTCTGCTGCTTTAGGATGAAATGCCCTGAATATATCTGTTAAGTACATCTGGTCCAGTATGTCATTCAAAGCCCTAGTTTCTTGTTGAGTTTCTGCTTAGATGATCTGTCCATTGCTGTGAGTCGGGTAAAGTCCCTTATTATTATTATATTGTTATCAATGAGTTTCTTTATATTTGTTATTAACTGATTTATATATTTGGGTGCTCCCAATTTGGGGTCATACACATTTAAAATTGTTAGATCTTGTTGTTAGATAATTGTTAGATAAACCCCTTTATTATGATATAGTGCTCTTCTTCATCTCTTGTTACAGGCTTTTGTTTAAAATCTAATTTGTCCGATATAAACATGACTACTCTGGCTTTCTTTTGGTGTCCATTAACATGATAAATCCTTTTCCATCCCTTCGCTTTTTTTTTTTTTTAAAGATTTTATTTATTTATTTGACAGAGAGATCACAAGTAGACAGAGAGGCAGGCAGAGAGAGAGGGGGAAGCAGGTTCCCCACTGAGTGGAGAGCCTGATGCGGGGCTCGATCCCAGGACCCTGAGACCATGACCTGAGCCGAAGGCAGAGGCCTTAACCCACTGAGCCACCCAGGCGCCCCTCTTCGCTTTCAATATGCAGGTGTCTTTGGGTTAAAAATGAGTCTCTCATAGGTAGCATATAGATGGGTCTTTTTTTTTTTTTATTCATTCTGATACCTTATGTCTTTTGATTGGAGCATTTAGTCCATTTACATTCAGAGTGATTATTGACAGTTATGAATTTAGTGCCATTGTATTACTTGTGGTCAAAATATCCAGTTAGTTTTTTGTTTTTTTTTTTCATCTTGATTATAGCATTTTTTATTTCAGCCTCATACTTTTTAGGTCTTCTATCTCTGTGGTAAGGGACTCCCCGGTGTCTTCTATGCTTTCTCAAGTCCAGCTAGTAACCTTATGATTGTTATTTTAAAATATGGTTCAGGCATCTTGCTCATATCTGTTTTGATTAGATCCTTGGCCATGACTTGTTGTTGTTCTTTCTTTTGGGGTGAATTCCTCTGTCTTGGCATTTGGTCTAGGTCTCTGTGGATTAGTAAGGGCCGTTATGTTTCCTGCTCCTGAGAGTAATGGCTTTGTTAAGAAAAGGTCCTATACAGTCCAGGGCCTGGCACTTCAGAAAGCATCTCTGGTGTATGCTGTGTGCACTCTGTTATTGTGTTTGGCTGCTCTTTCCCTCAGGTCAGTCTTCTACAGAGTTCCTGCTTGCCTGCAGTGGGGAGTGTTCGGAACTTGCCCAGTGTGTGGCAAGTTTTAACTAGGTGTGTTTTGGTCTGCTTGTTAAAAGAGACTAGATACTATTTCCCCTAAAGCTTAAGTGTTGCAGCATTCTATGGTCACTAGACTTGGTGCATGAGGAGGGCTTATGATGGTCTTCTTGGGGAAGGGTCTGTTGTTGGTCTGACCTTCAGGCATACTTGCCCTAGTTCAGAAGCACCTGCAGAGTGCAGGGGGGCAGGGCTTGGTGTAAGTGGCTCAAGCTTCCACTGTGGGATGTTGTGCTGCTCAGTGAGGCCCATCTGTGCAGACGGGCCAGGGAAAAATGGTGTCGACTGGCTCTCTCCCTGGCGAGGGAAGTTCACACCCTCCCCTCTTCAGGAAGCCCTCACAGATGAGTTAACAATTTCCCCTCATTATTCCCAGGCATCCCTCAGATCCCTGCTTCCATGCTGTCTGTTTCTGTGCTGTTTGCCTGCCTGCTTGCAGGCTTAGTGCTCTAGTGTTTTATCTCAGGCACGTGGGCTGGGTTTCAAAACTCTAAATTTTAGGGACCCCACAGGGACTGAGCTGATCCTCTGGGGGAGAGTCTTTGTGGCTGGTTCTGGTTTATCACAGAAAGCCAGTTGTAGGAATGCACAGGGTCTTGGGTTTATGATAATGCGCAGCAAAAAGTCAGTGTCCAGGTTAGCTGCCCTCAGCAGGCATCTCTGCTTATATGTTAATGAACAGACAGCTCAATGGTGCCTGCCTACTCTTTTGTCCCTGGGGAGGTAGAGCCACATCTACCACATGCACTCCAAGAAGGGGAACTGTCTTTTCTAGTACAACCCAGGGATCCTCACACCACGCTGTCCTTCTCCAGAGGAGCACCTCTACGTCTGCCAGGCCATACCTGGTGATGGCACAGACTTCTGAAATTTTAGTTTTTGAGCTCCACTGCTTGTAAAAACTTGCAATCATCAGCCTCTCTCATTTCCCCTGTCCATGGTTTCAGTGAAGTGTTTTTCTTGTGCAATGCCCTGTGCTCTGTGCTCTCTCTCTTTTTCTCTCCTCTTCTCCTGATCAGAGTTCCTTCTCCTCCAAAGCATCAGTGATCTTTTTCTTCTCCAAATCACATCTTTGCATCTTCCTTCCACAATGTGGCCTCTTTTCTCCCTCTAGTTGTGCAGTTTGTTTTCTTAGTCCTCAGGTCAATTTCCTGGATGTTCAGAATGATTTGATACTTATCTAGCTGTGTTCTAGGCATGAGGCAAATATAAGGTCCTCCTACTACTCTGCCATCTTAACTCTTCAGCTTCACAGGGATTATTTGAACCAATGATATCTGACTTCTTGCACAACTGCACATTAATGAATGTATTTAAGATTTAGTTTGTTGATGATATATATTTTATAAGGAAGCAATGCCTTATTTATAATGGCCAAATAACTGATATTTTATGTTTCATTAGTAAATGATTCATTTTAAACACAATCCATTTGCTTTAAATGGCTGCAATAAGAAAGTTGGGCATATCATTTTATATCATATCTTCATGTAACTTTGATATCTCACATAAGGACCATGAAGTATTTGCTTTAAATCCCTCATTTAAATTAAATGTCTGTTCTTAAATACTGAGCCATGATAAGCATGATACTCAAATGGTCTACAGAGACTAAGTTATAAAAAGAATAATTTAACTGGTAAGGATCATCATGATGTCCCAAGTACTGAATTAGAAATGGGCTTACTAAGGTCTTAATAGATTTTTATAATGATTTTTAAATGAACAAACAAAATGAGAAAGGCAGTTCAGATCTGTTGAACACCCTGTCTATTTTATCTGCAATAGAATGTTAGTAGTTATCTCTGATTTTCCAGACATAAGCAGCTAACAGATTTAGAGCCCCTTGAGCTCTAAACCATAGCTAAGAAATATGTACTTCAGGTTTTTCTCCTCTCCCCTCCAAAAGGGACCTCCAGTTCATTATCATGATGAATAAATGCTGTGGATAGGGAAATAGCCAGAGTTTTCAGGTTTACTGATACTGTCTCTGAAGTGATAATCATTGGACCCCAATTACCACTGTGTTTTGAAACAAAAAGACTAGAATCACTACATGCACACTTTAAGACCCTTTAGTGCCCTCACCTCAGATTGCAACTTATTGGAATTTTGATTCTGATCAAGATCTAGCCATATACACTTCATGCTGGGAAGGGTAATATGTGTGGATCTTTTGGGGAGAAATAAAAGACATATAAAATTGTTTATCCAATCAACATTAAAAGGATGTTCATCCTTATATGTTCAGATAAATATGTTCAGATAAAATAAGAAAGGATAAGAGAGATATAGATAACCAGAAAAGATTTAAAAAATAAATATTAAAATATATTATTTTGCTCAATCGGTATAAATAAATTCAAATAACTTGATAAATTGGAAAATTTCCTGGGAAACCATAATATACTAAAATTTTAACAGGAGAAATGGCCTGTGTGAGATTTATGTAAAAAAAAATTAGAGAAAGTTGTGCAAGAGAGTCCCTAAAAAAAATAATAAAATGCATAAATCATAAACCGTCTCATAGAAGGATTGTCCTTACTAAGCGCTTATTCAAATGTTATTTAAACTGTTCCAAACAGTGAAAGAAAAAAATTCTCAGGTTTTTAAAACAAGTACATTTTTGAAACCAAAACCTGACAAATATTACCCAAATACAATTACAATATTGATTATGAATATTGTAGTCACCTCTCAAAAAATATTTCTATCCCGCAACTGTGAATGTGACCTTATTTAGAAAGAGAACCTTTGCAGGCACTGGGTGGCTCAGTCAGTTAAGCATCTGCCTTTGGTTCAGGTCATGATCCCAGGGTCCTTAGGATCTATTACCACATCAGGCTCCTTGCTTAGCAGAGAGCCTGCTTGTCCCTCTCCCTCTGCCTCTCCCTGTGCTTGTGCTCTCTCTCTCTCTCTAATTATAAATAAAATCTTAAAAAAAAAAAAAGAGGACTTTTGCAGGTGTAATTCATTTAAGGATATTGATATGAGATCATCTTGGATTACTTTAGTGGTCCCTAAATGCTTATGAGAGAAAGAGAAATGTTTGAGCACAGAGGAGAACACCATGGTAAAACAGATATAGGGATTCTAGTGATGCAGCCACAAGCCAGGGGAATGCCTCCAACCATCAGAAGCTGGAAGAGGCAAGGAATGGAATCTCTTCCAGAATTTCTGGAGGAAACGTGGCCAAACCAAAATCTTGATTTCAGACTTTTAGCCTCCTGAACTGTGAAAGAATATATTTCTGTTAAGCCATTCAGTTAGTGGTAATATTTTATGAATGTGGACATAATTATTTTAATTAAAATATTAACAGCAGAATTTATCACTTGATTAAAAAGATAATTCATCATAGCCAAGTAGTATTTGTTATATAAATGCAAAGATAGTGAAATATTAGAAAATATATTTATACAGTCATTATTTTCATATTTTAAGGAAAACATAAGAATAATACAAAGAAACATGTACATAATACCTAGCTCTATTCAAAGTACTTTACAGTTGATAATCTTTGTTATGATTATTATCTTATGAGGTAGGCCTATATTTTTTCTATTTTATAATAGGAAACTAAAAGAGATATAAAGTAAAGCAAGGTTTAGCTTCACAATGATTGTGTAGCCAGTAGATGGTGAAGTTGAGTTTTGAATCCAATGTGGCTGGTATTATCATCTCCAGGGATGCTGAAATGGGATTTGACCAAATTCAATAATCAATCTTGCTTGAAACACTTGTTTTATCATGATTAATACAGAGCTACTTAATTTGAGAAATATATCAACTTCAATCCCCAAACCAGGATGATCCTGAAAATGGAAATACCAAAGTCATTCCTATTATAGGTAGGAGTAAACAAGGATACCTACTATTCCTCATATTAATATATTATTATTCTACTGGATGCACACACACAAAATAAGGCAAGATAAAGATCTGGAAGATATACAGATTTTCTGATATCTATATATATCAGAAATATATATAAATATGTTTCTGCTTAATTCCCACTTTTATTCTTACCCTTACCAGATAAAACCAGCGCAAGAACATTGCTCACTGCAGAGTGTCTGTACTGTTGTCATTACAAAGATGAGCCATGAACACAGTTTTAGAGCTTAAGTATGACTAAATGGATTATACAATATAAATGAGATTATTCTGTCCAGGCCCTTGTCCTGGTTGCCATGGAAATGAGACCCTCTCTTCATGTTAATAAAATTATAGTTAAATTAGAAACATGACGGTGAGTAAAGAACATGCAGGGATAGAACAATACATGATTTAATTCCACCTTAGGGAAAAGAACTGGGGAGTCATGTGGAGTTATTTATGTAGCAGAATAAAGATTAAATCAGAGGGAAATGCTGGATTCTGAATAAATGAGTTAAATAAAAGAAGAAAAGTAAATTGTCCAGTCCCCAAAGGGAATGCGTTGAGCCAGAATGCTGTAGAGTTCTGTGGGGTCTGTAAACCTATCACAGAGCCACTGATTTTGGTTGTGGTGAGTATGCATAAACAAGTGTGTGTGGGTACACATTGCCTCATGTGCCCTGAGTGACACCATTACCAAGTAGAAGGAAACACTAGAGCAAACAAAGCAGATGAGAAAATGTGTTACCTTCCCACAACCTGAGAGTCTTCCACATGCATGCAAACCTCTCATTACTGACATTCCACTGACACTAGGAAGTGAAGGGACATATCGGCTATTCTCAAGTCTTAAGGCTAGTCCTAACTGTAGTTTAGACCATACTGGCAAGATGTGGTCACTTGCAATAGCTCACCCCAGGCTACTAATTTTGCCAGGTTGTTGGGTTGTGTTATTTTGTTTAATTTATCATAATTGAGAGAAAGTGATCATGATTAGATTTATGCATTCTAAAATTAAAACATAATGTCTTTAAAAAGACTTGGATTATTTCATTTTCTTCATAGCCTCAATGTGATGGTAAAAATATGCTAATGGGAAGATTAAAATGAAGATTTAGAAAATCAAATAACTTTTAATTAGTCTGCAAGATATTTGTATATTTTATTGCAGTGGTGTTTCTTAGGAACTTATTTCTATAGACATCAGTCTATATGCCATAGATATTCTCCTCGGTGAATAAAGAATCATGTCTGTAATAGAGATTTTTTATTAGAAACAAAAAAATGGTTTGCCCAATTTCAGTATAAAAGGAGTTCCAGGAGTTTCCCATTGAAACATTCAATTGCAATTGAAAATTTTCCTGATATATTTCCAGATAAGCCAATGGCATTCTGTAAGCATCCAACAAAATAGAAAAAAACAGAGTAACTGCACATATATTGTAGTCTAAGTTATAATAACAGACACTGTTGTTTCTGTACTCTTCTGAATATTTAGGCAATAAAAATCAAATATGTTGTTGTGGTAGCCTATGATATCATAAGTGCATGCTGAATGGTTAATCCTCATCGTACAACCCAACTGTCATAATATGACCCCATATTGTATAGCACATGGTGCCTTCTCACAAATTCCAATTAGGTAGAAAAGAAAGAATATAGCTGATGAAAGATTATAGTTGAATATAGCAATTAGAATAATGTAAAATATGCAATATACAATACTGAATTCTTTTAAATAATGCACAAGTATTGGAAAGTATTTGCAGCATTTTTCATAGCACATATTACAAGATTAGTTCTTTTATTTTTTCATTTATTAATTCAGGACACTTGAAATTCTGGATTTTATATACAGTAATTCTTTAGTTGTATATTTAATCACTGAGTTATAATAACTCGCATTTTCATGATGTATTAAAAATAAATTTATTGATGTCCCTAAATCTATGGGGGTATAAAATATTGATTTCTGTATTTAATTTGTGCCTGTATGCTAGTACTATATATTATCTTTATTCTTATTTGTAATATAAATGACAGCATCTTAGATTTTGTAATGGCCATTCTTCAACTAGTAGAGGCTGCTGTTCACATGTAAGGGAAGAGTTTATATAAAAGCAGTAAGTAAATTACAATTATCACTAGCACAATCTTTGGAAAATAAAATCCAAGCTATATACCATTACCTGATAAACAAATGGGCAAATTAATTTTACCATAGAAAATCTAATGCTGTTTTATGAAAATGCAATAGAACAACTGGATTGATTTATCAGTTCATTCAAGAAATATTTATTTGTTGTCTTCTTTGTGCTCAGACTGAGGTAGGTGCTGGGGATATAATCTTATGTAAACATATGTTCTTATAGAGAAAATGTAAAACTAAATAAGCAATTATAATCAGCTGAATAAATACAATGATGAGATACATTCAGAGTGCTACAGGGGGCAACTAGCATTGAAGGAGGATTCTCTTTAATATATGGAGAAAGCAGTTGAAGCATAATTTCTAAAATTATGGAAAATACACTGGAACTTTTATAGCAGTATGAAATCTTATACACATTTGAAATAGATGCCTAATAATACATTTTCATTCAGAAAGAACATTTAGTATGAATTGTTCTTCATGGGCTGAAGACGAACAGGGCTTGTGGCAGAGAAACCACTTAGGGGACTCTGCAATAATTCAATCAAAATGTACATAATAGGTATTCTTCTTATTTGATACTGTGCTTAGCACTAAGCATAGAGTTGAAAACAGTACATTCCCTCAGAAGCTTACACTGCATCAGTGCAATAAACCCTAAGCAAAAATGAAAATACAAATATATATGGTTGGTTTATATCACTAAGCAGTTAAGCAAATACTATCTCTTGATGTTCCTCCACCTCTCACACTTGTAACACAATGATATTTTCCCTCCATCAGTCCATAATAGGTGATGAAAACCAAGGTCAAAACTAACTGCAAAGTTTAAGACCAAGAAACTGGCTTTTGTTTGATTGTTTTTGCCTTGGAAAGGACAGATAAATCAAGTTTTAGAAGAAAAAGAAAGAGAAATTTAAAAAAAGGGTAAATGGAGAGGAGGCAGGTGATAAAGGTGAGAACCATCTATCAAAGAGAAAACAGAAGCAGAATGGAGAAGACCAAAGGACAAAGTATGTTCCAATATCTCTGATTCTGCTCTCACCTCTTCATCTACCACATAACCTGTCACCAGTGAACAACCTACTATCAGAGGGTACTGGAAACCTGTAAGCCCCTGTGAAACACAAAGTCGCAACTTAAAAACTATGTGTGTAGTTGCTAGACAATAGTATCCTCAGGCCCCAATGTTCTAAGAAAGAACCAGTAGGGGATTTTCCTATGAGCAGAACCCTGGAATATCCTCTGTTGCTTTTACTTACATACATAGGGGAAAAAAGTGAAAAGTACTATAAGGGAAAAAGAATAAAATACTTGGAAAGATAATAACTGGGTAGAGGTAGGTTATTCCCATGTATCAGAGAGTTAAAGAATGGCAGATGAGTAAAACAAAAATATTCAAGTGACATTTAGAATGAAGAGATTTTTGAGACAGAAGACACATAAAAACTTCACTGATACTGGAAAACAGTAATTTCAAAAAACTGAAATAAGGTTGATGGGGCTCCATTAGAGGAGGAAGTAAATGAAGATTATAAAATAATAAGGGCCAAATCAGGAATTGGAATTTTATTCTAAGGGCATGATCAAAATTGTGAAAGGTCTGAGATTACATTCTTCTTTTGAACTAACAAGTGAGCCTGCTTCAGTTCCATGGATGCTGGCAGAAGATACGAAGCTCCTGGATCTGAGACAAAAGATTTACAGCACAGAAGGCAGCATTTACTTCATTCTTCCTTGGCTCTTAAGTCCCACAGGGGCAGTGAAGAGACAGGCCACGTGGATGCTGCCTACACACTGGGTTTGTGTCACAGCTAAGGATCACCAAGTTTAGGAAACCCCAATTTTGTAAAGGAGGATACAACAAACCTGACTCATCTTTGTCACAGGACAGAAAATAAATCTTTTCTCTTTTCCCAGAAGAAGACACACCATTATCCAATGCTGTTTGCTATACACACAACACACCCTTGAAAAGTTCTTTAGGTACAAAAGTTAGTAGGAGACCTGCAGAAATATCATTGAGGACTGTTCATGATACCTTGCAGGCTATTCTAATTAGGCAAGTTATAAGAGTCTATATATATATAATATGTCTATGTCTATATCTATATCTATCTATCATCTATCTATCTTTTTAAGTGAGCACTTCCTGTGTGAAGGGATTAATTAGACTGCTAGAGGACAAAAGTGGTGATGGAGATATCAGTTTGGAGGCCAATGAGCTCCATATGAATAGTGATTGTGACTCCTTCATGCAGCCTTCAGAGAAGATGATGGTGGTTTATCAAGGTAAGCAGCAATGAGGATTTGGCATTATTAAGACCACACATAGGATCCTATCTGGAGAACTTGGAGAAGGTAGTAGAATCGAAGATAATACAAAGAAGTTACAGGAACAAAGGTGGATTTGAAAGTAGTGGGTGTAAGGAATTAAGACTTAGGAATTAGGCTTTAATAATGATATAATTTAAAACTTTTACACACATATGCTTTTTCTAAATGTCACTAAGCATATGAAAAAATAAAGTCATCCTGTTACTAAATGGACCAATTTTCATTTAAAATTCATCCTGTTCGAGGGGCGCCTGGGTGGCTCAGTGGGTTAAAGCCTCTGCCTTCGGCTCAGGTCATGATCTCAGGGTCCTGGGATCGAGACCCGCATCAGGCTCTCTGCTCAGCGGGGAGCCTGCTTCCCCCTCTCTCTCTGCCTGCCTCTCTGCCTGCTTGTGATCTCTCTCTCTCTGTCAAATAAATAAATAAAATCTTTAAAAAAAATTCATCCTGTTTGAGAATTGCAATCTGATTAAAACTCCCAAATAATCAATTTTTTTTACTTTCTTTTTTTATGTCTCTTATTTATAACATGTTCTCTTTAAAGTTATGTAGCTGATTTAAAATTAAAAATGGGAAAATGGAACCATGTAGAAATAACTTGAATAAAGAGTAATTATTATTTGCAGAAGAATGTTTGCAGGGATCATGGGAGTTATAATTTCCAAAAATCTCAGTCTTTAGCTTATTAAGATATTATTGCATTAGTAGAAATAAGGGTAGATGCTGATTTCTTTTCTTTACCTAAAGATATGCCATGAAATATTCTTTAGTGTTTACCTAGTTAAAGAAAATTTTATCCATAATTCTAATTACCTGATTAAATACTTTAAAGCCAACTTAAGTCCCAATATCCCTAAAAGTGTGGAATTAAACATGTCAAAAGCTTTAAGATGATTTTTAGCACAGAATGGTGAGTATGTCACATCCTATTCATAATGTAACAAGATTAAATTGTATATTATCACCTAATGGGAAAAAAAAGGAGGAAAAAAGAAGAAAGTTTAAAATAGAATAGTCTCTCGTTATTCTTGTGTTTCTTTGACTCTTGTTCCTCTAGGACATCTGAAGATATTTAGTTTCATTGTTCTCTCATGAATATTTCAGTTCCAAATGGTTCAATGTTCTCTTTACTAGTCCATTTAAATTGCAGCACAAATATGTTTTTTATGTGTGTTGCTGGGAGACTTGGTGATTTAGGGATTTTACCTTTTTTTTTTATACGATGAAACAATATATATAGAGACTATAACAGTTATGTTTAAAATTGCACTAGAATATATACATCACATGTTTTCTTTAATGTTTAATAATGAAATAGCTATTTTATTTTAGTAATCATATGGAATAATGGTTTTCAAACATTCAAAGCATTAGTGCGCATAAAGAGGTTTGAATTAGATCATTCTTTACTTCCTTCTATAAGAAATTTCCTTTGTGTCTCTATACATGTCTTTTCAAAGGGTTGAAAGGGCATATGAAGTGTTCCCTCATTTTTGTACTTACTTAAACTTTTGTGTGACATATAGCACAAATGAAAATGGCCTTAAAGCCCTGACTCTATGAATATTAAAAAATTGATCTGACTGGAAACAATTTAATACATATTTGTGGCACATTTTTGTACACAGAAACTCTGATTCTCATATCTTTTTATATAATTAAGATAATCTAGGTGAATAAGAGGAAGCAGATATTATGATTTCATGTTAATATGTCCAGAACACTGTGGAATTAATAAAAATCCTCTAAGGATTTTTAAAAACTAATCATCTTGATGTACATTTTTAAGCCCAAATCCAAAATCCATAGCCAACTGCATATTAGTTCCAACATGATTTTTTAAATATGAAGAAGGAAAAATTAAACACTGGCAAAAATTACATCCAAATTTGAGTTACCGAATAAATGAAACTAGTAAAACATCACAAGAAACACAATAGGAAGAATAGATTAAGCAAAATTTCCAATTTTCTGGAAGCAAGAAAAATATATACATTAATATTGGCTGTGCTGCTAACAGATTTTCCTCTGAGGACAGTATGTTTCTATGATTTACCCACATGATCATTCACATGGCATCAACATGCATGCCTACCAGTTACTTAGAGATTAGAGAAATGCTATTACATACTATTTAAAGAAAACTATGTGACACTTTTATCCTCAGGGTATATGATTAAAAGGAAATAACTTTATAGCAATTACAAAAGTAGTTTAGAGTTTTAAAACATTTCTTTTACTAACTTTTAAGAATTCAAAAAATGAAAATTGGTTATCTTCTTTTATATAATTTATTGTATGTGTCACTTTGCAAGAAAACACTGGGTCTAATAGAAAAATCGTCCCATGGGGAAAAAAGAAAAAAGAAAAACAAGTTTGTTAACTATAGGAGATGCCTCTTTGTACAATGTTCTTAACCTATAGTTTGGTCAAAGGTCATGGACATCATCTTATTACTGTCGATGCAATGTATTCATGAGGTTTATTACTGTAGGATATGCCTTTAATAGGAACACTAGCTCCTTCTCTCATAGTCTGAGGCTATGTATCTCAAATAAATCACTTTGTTCTAGTAGCAATGCTTGAAAAATGTTAGTGGAACAAAATTTTAAAAATCTTGCATAACTTTTACACATTCAATATATGAATTTCATGCTTTGGTCCTTTCAGAACCTTTTAAAAGAAATTTTCAATATTTGTTAATGCTAGAGAAAATACAGTATTGTAAATTTTAATACATAATTAATTCTGGCTACCATTTTTCCTAAAACTCAAAACAGTACAGAGGGTATGAAATAAAAGATATAAGATCAGCTGCTAAAAAAAAAATGAACAGGAACATATTTTCTGTGACGTATGGAGAATACACAAGTATATATACAACTGACAATTTTTTTGAGGCACTCAAAACTCCAAATATTTAAATGTGTTAATGTGATATATGGTGTTAAAATTGTAATGATGACATGAAAGAACTGCAGTAAAAAAGTCAGGTAAAAGACTTAGATCCATTTTAGAATTTACTAAAAGACATCGAAAGTGAGGATGATGATCTATTTTTAACGTGAGAGAAATAGGAGGGTCCACATAAAACCTGCGCATTATAAATACAGAAGGATGATATAATAGTTTATCATAGAAAACACTTATTACAGGATTCTCTGTGTTTGAAAGTTGCTAAGAGGGTAGAATTTTTATGATTCTTGGTTCACAAAAACAACTTGCTTTTCCCCAAGTTGGTAACTTCTTTAGTTAAAAATTAGGTTGACTGGCAAAATTCAATTAAGTCTTATGTTACTAAAACAGTTTTCCCAGATATGATTTTCTAGGTGATGGTTTTGTAAGGCTCAGTGACTAAAAATTCATTTTGATATTGAGAAGAATGCATAATTACTAAACTCTCAATCCCATTTCCAAAGCACACTCACATATATGCCCACTTAATTAAAGTGAAATATCTCACCCCACCAAAAACAGTTGGCCTAAAAATCATGCAATGATTTACATCATCTCTGTTGAACAGAATAAAGGACCATGTAGTTTTTAATATATGCATGAATAAGCTGATTCAGGGAGGATTAAAAAAAATGTAAAGGCTTAAGCCATAGATGTGTAAAAGAGCATCACTGTAAGATTGTTACTGGCAATTACATCAGATGTCTCTGAAGAATGTCCAGGCATGTGTGAAGAAAAGAATATTATTCTTTCCTCATTTCCTTTGCTAGCATCAACAGCAGGCTGCTGATTTTCAGATAATTATGGATTGCATGATTAGGAAACAGGCATATTTTTCATAGAAAATGAGATGGAGGTGCCAAGAAAGTCTGGAAGATTCTGTAATGTGATGTGACTGCTGTTAGGAGCACAACTAGCTGAAATTAAATATATTGGCTACCAACAAAACTGGCAAAGTAAAAAAATGTAGATGCAAGGCATAGAAGTAGTTTCTAAAGTGTCTGATTTTGTATGTAGAGAAGTTCTTCCAAAGATGTGCTGCATCATGTTAACCTGTGTGTCCCAAGCAAATAATATGCAACTTGTCATAAGAAGACATCCAATATTTTGTTTCACAAGTGATGTCAAAGAACAGAAATATCTGATCTTTATAATAACACCATGTGGTGTAACTATTATTATTATTATTACTACAAAGAAGAAGCTAAGATACAGAGTTAAAGTGCCAGTAAGGTGACTTTATGGGTAAGATACAGAGCCAAACCCAGATTATCTTCTACTCAAGTACTTCAGTGCTTCTTCCAGCTCAGTTTCAAATATAAATAGAATTTTATTTATTAATGTTCAGAATTATTTACAAAAGTAAATAAAAATTCTCTAGAGTTTATGAAAAAGCAGACTTATGGAAGCTAGTATTTTAATAAGACAAAAAAATATTATTGAGTGCAATTAGTTAATAGTAAATGTTAAAGAAATTAATGTAGTTTGAGAAGAGAATTGATATTATAAACAATTATGGGAAGAAGAAACATGTTAAGGAAAAGTATAAGGAAGGTTGTGTGGTAAGTATAGAAGAGGGAAGGACGACTCAAGTTTAATTATTGCAGCAGTGATTTTTTTAAAAAGTTATTATAGCAATCTGACCACAAGATTATAAAAATTAAAGTGGTATGGAAAACTACCAAATGTAAAGCATGCAAAACTATAAGTAATATTCTGTAGAGGTAATCACTTTGGACCTTCTATTTAGCTGTTCTAGTCAGTTCTTTGTAACTCTAAACAATGCATTCATACTCAGGGATAATATTCAATATTCTTAACAACTAGCACAGCGAAAGCACATCCCTCCTTGTCTGAATGAAGGCTCAAGTCCTGAAGTTATGCCAATATTTGTCTCCTGAGTACCAGCTCTGTTTATATCTTTATTGCTTAATTTATCATATGACAGCTTTTTTGAGGAACCCCCATGAATATAAGTAATTTAGTTCATAAATGATCTTTTTCCCTCACTTGTTCCCCCTTCCCTTTTATTTATGAGCTTTTCATCAGTTAACTAAATTTTACTAAGTTTTTCTCTATAGACTAATCTATTGGAAAATCTCAAGAATGCCAGTAAATAAGTATATTCTCTGATATCTTTCTCTAGATAGATGGATGATAGATGGATAGATGTATGTATTTATGTAAGATGGATGGATAGATGATTGACAGATAATAGATATTATATATGTAAAATAGTTTCTTTATTAATTTCCTTGTTTAGGTTTTCTGAAGTCGTCTTTTTTATTTACCTGATCTTTCATAGGCTAAAGCATCTACCAATGATGCAGTTCTAATCTCTTGTGTTTTCCGAGGATTTCATTTCATGGAGAGTAGAGGCTCTATTATGTGTTATGTATTTTCTGGCATTATAATCTTTATAAAGCAAATATTCTTTGTGAATTGAATACCTTATTATTATTATTTAAAACACCCTTCTATGAATGATATTTTTCCCGAGTAAAAACTTATCTGATAATAAAATTTCAATCTTTAAATTATGCCTTTACGTACTTTCCCCCTTCACTCCCACTCATACAACTAAAACCCCTTTAGATTACATATAAAATAAACATAAGAACAATGTGAAAGTTGGAGGGAAGACCCAATAACCAAGGACCTTGGATGTAGAACCATGGAACTGCATGGTGGTAAGTTATCTTAGTTTTCTTATTAACTCTTACATGCCAGACTTGGAGGCGAAGAAGCCAGAAAACTGGAAATTCCAATGGGGGCATATTAAAGAAGAAGTCTCTCCATCCCCCAGACAATAAAATCCAATGGTTTCCTGGAGCTACGGTTATTGTAATATTAGATGCTCTAGCTTCATTTTTAGGAATAGAGAGCAAATCAATTCTCAGTATAATAAAACAGGCATTTTTTAAGTTTTAAATTCTTGGGGATTTCATCTAATTTCATAATGGAAAAAATCTTAGAAATAGATTGGATTAATGTTTTCTTAATTTTAATCCATTTGAAAGAGGTATAGATCAGGAATTCTATTATGAATCAGCATCAACAACAGAGTGGATTATTTATTCTTCTAAATAGACATGCAAACTTCATTGTGCATAAACACATTTTTTCCGTTAATCTTTCTGCCTGGCTAAGGAATCCAAAAGTTGATTGTTGATATGGTATGACAGTGCGGTTACCAGAAGTGCAATCTATTGAATGTCATTGATCGCTGAAGCATGTTCACATTTTGTCTCCAAATGACCATAATCATATATAACATATTTTGACTGTTTATTTTATGCAGAACACAGTCCTAGATTTGGTTGAGAATATAAAAGAAAAATAAGATAGCTTTTTTTTTCCTTTTGTTCTCAGGATACACAAAATATTATTTACATATTATACTAACAGATATGAAAATAATGGCGAAACACACTTAAAAAGTACACAGGTTTTTTTAGCACTCAACAGTTTCAATTTTTTTGTGCATCCCTATCAAAGAAATATTTAGCATGCACATTTACGTATTTGTGTATAAGATCTATACACACACAATTTTATTAACTTAAGTTTCATAAAAGACATACAAATTAGAAATTGAAAAGAAAATATAAAAATACAATAAATTAACTGCAAAAATGTATATACACATTTAAGTTATTATGCACTTCCTGAAGCATAATATGATGATTATTTCAAACTTTGGGGTTTATTTCATGTAGACTTGATAATTTTTGTCAGTGTTCTTCATAGATCTCCTATTTTAACCTTTAAGTATGACTAAAGAAAATTATTTCAAGTATATATATCTTCCGGTGGCTTGTTTTTGCATTTTTTTACAGTTTTTATTGCTATTTATTTATTTAAAATTTATTTATTTGTTTGTTTTAATTCCAGTATAATTAATGAACAGTGTTGTATTAGTTTCAGGTATACAATATACCTGATTCAACAATTCTATTCATCATTCAGTATTCATCCCAATAACTGTACTCTTAATCCTCTTCACTTATTTCACTTATCCCCTACCCACCTAACCTCTGATAACCACCAGTTTGTTCTCTATAGTTCCATCTGTTCTTTTGTCTTTTTATTCTTTGATTGTTTTGTTTCTTAAATTCAACGTGGGAGTGAAATCATGGTATTTGTCTTTCTCTGACTGACTTATTTCATTTAGCATTATACAGTCTAAATTCATCCATGTTGTTGCAAATGACAAGATTTCATTCTTTTTTATGGCTGGATAATATCTTTATCCATTCATCTATTGAGAGATACTTGGGTTGCTTCTACAGTTTGGCTATTGTAAGTAATTCTGCAATAAACATAGGGGTGCATATGTCTTTTCAAATTAATGTGTTCGTATTCTTTGGGTAATACCCAGCAGTGGAGTTACTGGATCATATGGTAATTCTATTTTTAATTTTTTAAGGAGCCTGCATACTGTTTTCCACAGTGGCTGCACCAGTTTGCAATCCCACCAACAGCGCATGCACAAAAGTTGCTTTTTTTCCACATCTTCAGCAACACTTGTTTCTTGTGTTTTTGATTTTAGACATTCCGACATGTGTGAGGTGATATCTCATTTTAATTTTCATTTCCCTGATGATTAGTGATGTTGAGCATCTCTTCATGTGTTGGTTGGCCATCTATATGTCTTCTTTGGAAAAACGTCTGTTCATGTCTTCTGCCCATTTTTAGTTGGATTATTTGTGAGTTTCTTTAATGTTGAGTTATATAAGTTTTTTATATACTTTGGATTCTAACCGTTTATTGAATAGATCATTTGCAATATCTTCTCCCACTCAGTAGGTTGCTTTCTAGTTTTGTTGGCTTCCTTTGTTGTGCAGAAGTTTTTTTATTTTAATGAAATCCCAACATTTTATTTTTGGTTTTGTTTTTCTTGCCTAAGAAGACATATCTAGAAAAGTGTTACTATGACTGGTCAGAGAAATTACTACCTGTGCTCTCTTCTAGGATTTTTATGTAGATTTTTATGGTTTCTGATGTGTAGGTCATTAATCCATTTCGAGTTCACTTTTGTGTATGGTGTAAGAAAGTAGTCCAGTTTCTTTCTTTTGCTTGTAGCTGTCTAGCTTTCCCATCACCATTTGGTGAAGAGACAGTCTTTTTCTCATTGCATATTCTTGCCCCCGATGTTGAGATTAATTGGCCATATAACTGTGGTTTTATTTCTTGGCACTCTTTTCTGTTCTGTTGTTCTAAGTGGATTTTCCTTGTTGTTGTTGTTTTGGGGGGTATTTTTTGTGCCAGTATCATACTGTTTTGATCACTACAGCTTTGTGCTATATCTTGAAATCTGGGACTATAATACCTCCAGTTTTGTTCTTTTTCAAGATTGCTTTAGCTATTTGAGGTCTTTTGTGGTTCCATACAAATTTTAGGATAGTTCTAGTTCTGTGAAAAATGTTTCTGGTATTTTGACAGGAATTTCATTAAATCTGTAGATTGCTTTGGATAGCATAGGCATTTTTTTTTTTAAATATAAAAGTACTTTATTTGGTTTAAGTAATAAAAAATAAGGGGAGAATGGATTTTAGGAATTCAAGGGTATAACACAATATAATATATTCATAGGTGACCCACTGAAAAAATTATCAGTGTTTTTAAAGCAAAAGTGAAGATCTTTTCCAAATTCCCAAATAATTCCACCAGGCTTTTTTTCTTGGAGACCTAGTATAGGCATTTTAACAATATTTTTCATCCAATCCATGAGCATGGGATATCTTTCTGTTTGTTGGTGTTGTCTTCAATTTTATTCATCACCGTTTTATAGTTTTCAGAGTACAGGTCCTTCACTCCTTAGTTGAGTTTATTCCTAGGTATTTTATTATTTTCGGGTCAATTGTAAATGGGATTGTTTTCTTGATTTCTCTTTCTGCTACTTCATTATTAGTATATAGAAATGTAATGGATTTCTGTACATTGATTCTAAATTCCGTGACCTTACTGAATTCATTTACCAGTTTTAGTAGTTTTCTGGTGGAGTTTTTAGGGTTTTCTATATAAAATATCATGCCATCTACAAATTGTGAAAGTTTTACTTCTTCTTCACCAATTGGATACCATTATTCCTATTTCTTATCTGATTGCTGTGACTATGACTTCCAGTACTATATTGAATAAAAGTGGTGAGAGTGGACATCTTTGTCTTGTTCTTGACCTTAGGGGAAAGACTCTCAGTTTATTCCCTTTGAGTATATTTGCTGTGGGTTTTTTATATATGGCCATTATTGTGTTGAGATATGTTTTCTCTAAATCTAATTTGTTGAGGGTTTTTACCATGAATGGATGTCGCACTTTGTCAAGTGCTTTTTCTGCATCTATTGAAATGATCATATGGTTTTAACCCTTTCTCTTCTTGATGTAATTTATCACATTGATTGATTTGTAAATATTGAACCATCCTTGCATGCTGGGAATTAACTCCACTTGATCATGGTGAATGATTTTTTTAATGTATTGTTGGATTTGGTTTGCTAATATTTTATTGAGCATTTATACATCTATATTCATCAGAGATATTGGCCTATAATTCTCTTTCTTTGTAGTTTCTTTGGTTAGTTTTGGTATCAGAATAATGCTGGCCTCAAAATGAATTTGGAAGTTTCCATCCTCTTCTACTTTTTGGAATAGTTTGAGAATAGGTATTAACTTTTTTTTAAATGTTTGATAGAATTCATCTGTGAAGCCATCTGTTTCTGGACTTTTTTTTTTTTTTAAAGATTTTATTTATTTATTTGACAGAGAGAGAGAGATCACAAGTAAGCAGAGAGACAGGCAGAGAGAAAGGGGGAAGCAGGCTCACTGCCAAGCAGAGAGCCCAATGCAGGGCTCGATCCCAGGACCCCGATCATGACCTGAGCCAAAGGCAGAGGCTTTAACTCACTGAGCCACCCAGGCACCCCTGGAATTTTGTTTGTTGAGAGTTTTCTGCTTACTGATTCAATTTCACTGCTGGTAAAACAATGTCCCAATTTTCTATTTCTTTCTGATTCATTTTTGGGAGCTTATATGTTTCTAGGAATTTATCCATTTCTTTTGGGTTGTCCTATATATTAACATATAGTTTTTCATTATATTTTCTTATCATCCTTTGTATTTCTGTGGTGTTGGTCGTTATTTCTCCTCTATCATTTCTGATTTTGTGTGAGTCCTCTCTCTCATTCCCTCTCTCTCTTTTTATCGGTCTGGCTAAAGATTTATCAATTAAAAAAATAATGAAAACAAAACAGAAGAAAACAAAATAATAAATGAAAAAAATTCATCAATTTTGTTGATCTTTCAAACAACCAGTTCCTGCTTTATCATACTGTTCTATTATTTTGTTTCTTTGGTTTCTACTTCATTATTTCAGCCCTAATCTTTATTATTTTTTTTTCCTTCTACTGCTTTTGGGCTTTCTTTGTTCTTTTTCTAGCTCCTTTAGGTATAAGGTTAGGTTCTTTATTGAGAGTTGTCTTGCTTCTTGAGGTAGGCCCATATTGGTATAAACTTCCTCCTTAGAATAGCTTTTGGTGCATCCCAAAGATTTTGGACCATTGTGCTTTCATTTTCATTTGTCTCCATGTATTTTTTATTTCCTCTTTGATTTCTTGGTTGCTCCATTCATTGCTCAGTAGCATGTTATTTAATCTCCATGTGTTTGTGTTCTTTGCAGATTTTTTTTGGTGTTTTTTTTTCTAGTTTCATATCATTGTGGTCAGAAAAGATGCTGACCCCTTTTGGGGCTGCTTGAACAGTGTGATGATTGTGGTGCCTTTTTGGATGTACTATTACTGAGGCTGGACTCGAGACACTGAGCCCACAGAAAGCAGGGTATGTGGGTTTGGCAAGGTTTGCACAGGTCTGCCATGGGAGGAGACCTGGTGCTGATGTGGAAAACTGCTGAGGACATATTGGAGGGGTGGGTCTGTAGGAGATTGCAGGGGTGGGGCACACTGTTTGCAAGCTACATGGAGAATGTTGGCACTGGTGCTGGTTTCTGCAGGTGTTGGTGTATCTAGGTTGGGAGAGAGAAAGGAAAATGGTGCCCCCTAGTGCTTTTGTTCTTGGAGAAGTCTCCCAAAGATCCATGCCCCTCTAGCACATGCTCTGAGATTAGTAAACAAATCTCCTTCCCATATATGCCAGGTATTTTTCAAACAGCTGCTTGTATCTTAGCTGTATGTTGGTGGAACTGTTGTGCTATATGGGCAGGGATTCAGTTTCACCTTGCCCTATGGTTTTCCAGAGCAGAACTGCTGATTTTTAAAGTTCCATGCATTAAGCTTCACTGATTGTAAAAACCTGTGATGGTAAGCCCCTTTGGTTCTCAAAGCCAAATGTTATTGAGATTTGTCTTCCCAGTTCAGGTCCTGTGCCTGGGATGTCTGGTGTGGAGTCTGCTCCTCTCCCTTCTCTGTGTTTGAGGTGGCCCACCCTCCCCCCCCAGACAGTGTGGCGGATCAGCTTGGTTCTAGACCATGTCTCCTCCTTCCTTCCATTTTTGATGTGGCCTCTTCTCTATGTTTAGCTGTGGAGAGTGTTTTGTTAGTCTTTGGTTTGTTTTCTGGGTTATTTACACTGATGTGGGTATTGTCTAGTTGTATTCATGGAATAAGGTGAGTTTAGGATCCTCTTATTCTTCCATCTTCTCTAGAAGTCCTCTGTTTTTCTAGTTCTTAGTAGTACTATCTTCAAAATGATGGACTCAAAATACATATTAACTCAATACATGTTTCATCCACTTAAAGAGAATAAGAGCTGAAAGACCCCACATTCAACTTCTCCACACACAGGACCTCTCATTACTTTGTTAGGATTTTGTCATTTACTGTGTGAGATGCAGAGCAACTGAGCATCTTGATGTAGAATCTGTGAAGTCACAAGAAAATGTGTAAAATTTATTTTCTCTTTTCTCATAAAAAACATACATATGAATTGAACTCATTAATATTTCCTTTCTGTATTCTAGTAAGTTCCTTTCGCAACCACTAAAACATATAGTCACCATTTTGGAAACCAGTGACATAGGTTATAGATGGAATAGGAATAGATAGAAAGGCTAGATGAATTTTGGCATAATAGGGAACATCTTCACAAAGAACAGGATGACAGAACTGGGTATAAATGAATTTGGTGTGACTTTAATATTGGTGAGAAATTAAATAGTACTTGAAGAACATTTAGCAATAAGCATCAGAAGTATGACTGGAAGGCATGAGGTAGAATAGCCTAAGTAAAGAAGACATTCTTGTCATGAAAATGTATCACTGAGGATAACAAGTAGCCCAGTGGCTTTTGTTTGTTTGTTCATTCTTTTTTTTTTTTAATTAAGATTTTTTTTTATTAACATATAATGTATTATTTGTTTCAGGGGTACAAGTCTGTGATTCATCAGTCTTACACAATTCACAGCACTGACCATAGCACGTACCCTCCCCAATGTCCATCACCCAGCCATCCCATCCCTCTCACCCCCTTCCCTTCCAGAAACCTCAGTTTATTTCCTGAGATTAACAGTCTCTTATGGTTTGTCTCCCTCTCTGGTTTCATCTTGTTTCATTTTTCCCTCCCTTCCTCTATGATCCTCTGTCTTGTTTCTCAAATTTCTCACATCAGTGAGATCATAGAATTGTCTTTCTCTGATTGACTTATTTCGCTCAGCATAATACCCGCTAGTTCCATCTACGTCATTGCAAATGGCAAGATTTCATGTTTTTGATGGCTGCATAGTATTCCATTGTATATATATATATACCACATCTTCTTTATCCATTCATCTGTTAATGGACATCTAGGCTCTTTCCCCATAGTTTGGCTATTGTGGACATTGCTGCTATAAACATTCAGGTGCACGTGCCCCTTTGGATCACATTTGTATCTTTAGGGTAAATACCCAGTAGTGGGTTGTAGGGTAGCTCTATTTTCAACCTTTTGAGGAACCTCCATACTTTTTTCGAGAGTGGCTGTGCCAGCTTGCATTCACACCAACAATGTAGGAGGGTTTCCCTTTCTCCGCATCCTCGCCAACACCTGTCATTTACTGACTGGTTAATATTAGCCATTCTGACTGGTGTGAGGTGGTATTTCACGGTGGTTTTGATTTGTATTTCCCTGATCCCAAGTAATGCTGAACACTTTTTCATGTATCTGTTGGCCATTTGGATGTCTTCTTTGCCGAAATGTCTGTTCATGTCTTCTGCCCATTTCTTGACTGGATTATTTGTTCTTTGGGTGTTGAGTTTGATAAGTTCTTTATAGATTTTGGGTATAGCCCTTTATCTGATAGGTCATTTGCAAATATCTTCTCCTATTCTGTTGGTTGTGTTTTGGTTTTATTGACTGTTTCCTTTGCTGTGCAAAAGCTTTTTATCTTGATGAAGTCCCAATAGTTCATTTTTGTCCTTGATTCCCTTGCCTTTGGTGATGTTTCTAGGAAGAAGTTGCTGCAGCTGAGGTCAAAGAGGTTGCTGCCAACATGTGTTCTCCTCAAGAATTCTGATGGATTCCTGTCTCACATTGAGGTCTTTCATCCATTTTGAGGCTAAAGAGCATCCTACTAAAAATCGAATGGGTCAACCAGGAAATTAAAGAAGAATTTAAAAAATTCATGGAAACAAATGAAAGTGAAAACACAACTGTTCAAATCTTTGGGACAGCAAAGGCAGTCCTGAGAGGAAAGTATACAGCAATACAAGTCTTTCTCCAGAAACAAGAAAGGGCTCAAATACACAACCTAACCCTACACCTAAAGGAACTGGAGAAAGAAGAGCAAATAAAGCCTAAACCCAGCAGAAGAAGAGAAATAATAAAGAACAGAGCAGAACTCAATGAAATAGAAACCAAAAGAATGGTAGAACAGATCAATGAAACCAGGAGCTGGTTCTTTGAAAGAATTAAAAAGATTGATAAACCCCTAGACAGGCTTATCAAAAAGAAAAGAGAAAGGACCCAAATTAATAAAATCATGAATGAAAGAGGAGAGATCACAACCAACACCAAAGAAATACAAACAATTATAAAAACATTATTAGGAAACATACTCCAGCAAATTTGACAATCTGGAAGAAATGGATGCATTCCTAGAGATGTATAAACTACCAAAACTGAACCAGGAAGAAACAGAAAACCTGAACAGACTCCTAACCAGTAAGGAAATTGATGCAATAATCAAAAATTTTCCAATAAACAAGAGCCCAGGGCCAGACGGCTTCCCAGGGGAATTCTACCAAACATTTAAAGAAGAATTAATACCTATTTTCCTAAAGAAGAATTAATACCTATTTGAAACTGTTCCAAAAAATAGAAATGGAAGGAGAACTTCCAAATTCATTTTGTAAGGCCAGAATTACCTTGATCCCAAAACCAGAGAAAGACCCCATCAAAAAGGAGAATGACAGACCAATATCCCTGATGAACATGGATGCAAAAATTCTCACCAAAATACTAATCAATAGGATCCAACAGTACATGAAAAGGATTATCATTCACCACGACCAAATGGGATTTATTC